>OZ035957.1:15448098-15961179 GCA_964034955.1 Orchesella flavescens | reverse complement strand
CGAAAGATTTTGTGTAGCTCTTGTCACGTTTTCACTATCAAAGATGTGTTTAAAAATCCTTTATAATTTCCAGATTCAAACAATAACGTATACATTGTCAGAGTACATTTGACGTTGGATTGCATCGCATTGCATGGGAGAAAAGCGTTAGCATCACACTATTCCATAATGACAAAAGCATTCTCATGACTCTTTTACTTCCATTTCCTGCTCTTTCGTGTTGCTTTTTTGTAATCTGGCCTGGTCTGAAGGACTGTGTAGACACGCTGCATATTGCATTCCAATCCAATGGGTGTGCGTGCTTCCCTGCAGTTTTGAAGCTGCATCCGCATCCTTTCCTCTCCTATCATTTTAGTCTATATACATATATATAGCTATTCAACATCCAACAACCCTCTCTTGTGATTTGACGACTTTTTGTCTTCCCTTCTCCTGCTTTTCCGTTAGGATGAATCCCATTTTCAATCAGAATGGTGTCGAGGTTGATTACAGAATGCATTTTGTACTGCATCTTGGGGAGGATGGGGAAAATAATGACTTTCCAAACGAATTCAATTTCCACATATTGTTATATATATTTTAGGATGAAAAAGGGAAATGGAAATAATAACTAAAAAAAATATTGCTAGTTTTGGAACAAAAATTACATCAAAGGGAGCATGATTGAACTTTACAGGCATGTACTCAGACCTTGATTCCAACTACACGCATGAAAGTTTTAAAAACCATGTCAAATATATGAAGAAACGCACATAGTTGTGAGACTCATTAATAATAAATAGTGAGCTTCGCAAGACGTGACGTGAATTTCACGGATCTTGAGGAACACGTTCATAAAGGAAACATCAGTTGATTGTCAACATAATTTGTTATGTTATGCCATGCCCTTTTAATAGTACACAACCCAACGTTCTACACTGTGGACTTAACCAGCCAAGAAAAAAAGTATGACTTCTTTATTTGTACTATTATATTTGACGATGTAACATTGCATGGCCTCTAGCTATCCTCCGGAGATGTAGACTTTAACCCACAAACATGCTTTCCTTTACTTGCTTTTTTTCTTGCGCAATTCGATCTGATTACGACTGATTTCTTTTCTAGATACGCTTACTTCCTTTTCTCCTCCGGAATAATAAGGTTGCGTAGCATGCAAAGATTTTTAACAACTTGCTTTCTGCCAGCTATATCATATATGATATGGTTCTTTACAAACACACACACACACACACACACTTCCAGGCTTCCAGCAGTACGAGCAACGCAAACGCAACGGCAATATATGGCCCCCAATATTATGATGTAACTACCGAAAGAAAATTGAACTAATTTTGAAAAACGACATTATGTAAAGAAATATACAACCAACCCCGGAGCAGCAGGATATGAATGAGTGTACGGAACGGAGACGGGAAGAAGCGTAGGCGAATATTATATTGAAACAGTAATAGAATGATGCGATGGCTTTAGCGTATATAGTCTCAACTAAAAGCTTTCTTACACAACACGTATGCATACGCTACTCGACATGTATGTAAGCAACAAGAAAGACATCCACTTCACTAGTTATCACATGCCCGATCCTTAAAAAATAAAAAAAGGCATTATAACAACTTCTGCTAACGTTTTTACAATGTAGTTCCGTTTCTTTCTCACTTTTTTAACTACGCATTTCCTCCTCTTCCTCTGTCTTCCTACTTTCTTTTTCCATTTACGTTTTATTTCCAAGTACATGAATGTACATTTACTCCATGTTTTCCCTTAAAAAGGAGAGGAAACTGAGTAGATTCGAAAAAAGAAGAGGACTGGAAGCTAACAACCCATTTGGGGCAGATAGCTTCTCGATTGCAATTTCATACAGTGAGGGAAATAGGGACCAGCGCACTATAGGTAACTTGTCACGTGGAGCATGTTATAGTTCATAAGATATGTGTGTTCTGAAGTTGTTTTAAGCAGCTTCTTATTCTTCTCCGAAAGCATATTATCCTCCGTAAATCAGTGTCAACTAGGAAAGATGGCTTATACACCCAAAGACAGCCAGCAACAGTGACAAGAGTGTGTATAAAATAATAGAAGATGGGCTAAAGCACCGGCGGCAGAAGAAGAAGCAGCGCTCTACTTGTGACTTGTTTTTTCCGCACTTGCAAAAGATTCAAATCTATAGACATTCTTAGAGCGTGTGTGTATGTGTGTGTGTGTGTGCATGGGAAGGGGCACACACACGCTTTGCTTTTATCCGTAAATGCATTATTAGCATATGAAGATTTATTGCTGACAATACTCCACTAGTTTGGTTCCACATGCGATACACGATACACACTACAAGTACATGAAGATAGAGTTATATACTTTAGCTTTTCGCATGTGAAAGCATGGAGGATTAGCGTCGTTGCTTTGAAACTCGAAGACGACGGTAGCAGCTCCTCCCTTCACACATTTTGCGTATGAGTTTCATCAACTGGGAAACACTTCTTGAATTTTCATTTACACGTTTTTTAGAATCTGCAAAGACAATTTTCGTGTCACTGGCTGGTGTTCGCTTGTATATTAAGAGCTCTTGGGTTGAGTCATAAATTGCTTAGCGGATTGGAGCCGAGAATTTTTGAATGAAAATACATAATATACACATAATACAATATGCATTACCCATCTCCTTCCCTAAATTAAAAAATGATGAACGTACAGAATATGGACCAGTGCTGAACGTATTAGACAAGATATTGGATCTGCAAATCAGCAATATGTTTGTCAAATCGCTCAATGAGGAACTATGAAATAATCACCATTCTGGCTGTCGTTGATGCAGGATGTAATATTTATTTACATGCAAGTCCTAGTTGGGTTGGTTTTCCATGAAGAAAACCATACTATCAACTATGGAAAGGAATTAACAGCTATATAATTTTTATTGGACCAACAAAAATTATTCTGAGACAGTACTAATGCCATATCATCAACTTGGCAGTTGGGATGTGATGAACACATTAAACCATGTTGATGTTGAATTTTCCGTGTGATCGAGAACTATCAAGTAGTATTTATTTCGCCATTACTTTTGAATGTCTGATGCAATAAGATTTTAAGATTCTCGAATTCCTACATACATTAGAATGCTTTTACCCAATGAAATAATATAGAGACGGAAGAAGGAAGGCGAAAAGACCAAGGTTTCGCAATAAATGGATATTTTGAAAGCAAACTGGCGACAACCTATGCAATGTTTTGACTGTTTCGCTCGCAAGTCTGATTGATATAGAGCTTTCATGAGTTTAAAATCAGCCAATTTGCCGTTTTGTTGCCAGCATCATCAGCCATTCATGTTAATAGAGATGGAGAAAATGACGGGATAATAAAGATGTAGTTATTCGGGTAAATTACTAAATCTAAATTTAATGAAATCAAATTTATTCTTGCAAAACTAATTTAATTCTAAATACTACTGATCAAGGTTAAATACCTTGATTGTCAATTTAATTTAGAATTAATTGAATTTTATCTCAAGACGCCTATTTATTAATAATTTTTTATCTATCGATAGGGGCATTTTTACTAAACATTCAAAATAAATTATCGACATAAAAAATAGCGTAAAATTGATTTTATTTGATCCAAGATTATTATGAGCTGTGACGACTAGAAAAAGATATAAAATATTTTCATAATGTTTTACGCCAATGCTCGTGTATGGTACTTGATATTAAACTATCTTAAGCACGTGCTACATGTTCGTATTATGTATTAAGTACACGTAAAATAACTGAGGAATTTCTTACAGTTTTGTACACGTGTATGGGTGACATGCGTATTTTTCAAACATCTGCGTTCCCGTCCTTACTAAAATAAAATGTAAATATACCTGTTCCTCCTTTCATTCGCAATAATATATGATGTATTGTATAGAAAAAGAAATGCTAGAAATGACTCAACAAACAGGAGCAGACAATCCTGCCTTCAATTTTGAGGACGTCTGTCTCCCCAACCTAAGTTTTTTATTATCATTTTATTTTCCCCTCGCAAAACAGTCACTTAAACTCTCTCTATCAAAGACTAGACGCGGAAACCATGAAACTAAAAATTAGTTAAAAATAAAGCTCCGACAAATTAAGCTTCTTAAGAAATTTTCCTGAGTGTGTAGAATCTGCTATTAAAAGCCGACACATGGTTGACTGCTGCTACAAAAGGGGGTTGTTTGCAACATCGAACAAGAGGTAGCAAAAAATGCGTCAGCCTTCAGAAACTCCCACCAACAAGCTATTTCTACCTTCTTCCGCATATATAAATACATATATTCCGAATTGAGAAAGAAGAAAAAGTATAGGAAAAGTGAGCTTCACAGATCCATTAAAAGAGAGTAAAAAAGGAATTAAAAGGAAGAAAATTAAGTCCAAAATATTTTTTGTGCACATTAAGCTGCTTACTGTTTGAACAGCCGTCTTATAAACCATCAAGCCGACAAATGCTCATTCCAGAGCGGTAATGAATGAATAGGGAATATAATAAAACGTGGGTGTCTAAAAAGCTAAAATATTCATTTTTATGGTTCTTAGGAAGGCGTCACAATCCTCAAATCCAATGGAAATTGAACGAAAACGAAGAGAACCTTTCATAGCACACTCCACGCATTTTTCTTTTTTTTTCTTGTGATGACGTCCCCATTTTTTGTCAAACATCTTGGTAACAAATTACATTTGAAGTGCAGAATGATGAACCAATTACGAATTCAGAATATTCAGATAATACCTGAAGTCTGAAGTTGTAACTAGTTCTTATCTACCAATAAACTCTTGTTAATCTGAAATTGTTTAGTGTTAGAAATGTCTTTTTATGATGCTGAAAGTATGAACAAATCGGCAACAAACATATCGAATGTTAAAAGTTTTACTTTTAATAATTTCCAAACTTAAGTTTCACAATATTATTGTAATTGATGAAGCTAGGCTTTGTCTAAAAATCTGAATTTGTATAAAATACATGTAAGCTAAAGATATCATTGAAATTTGTATGAGAGCGTAGTTTTGAGGTGTAGTCGACGGAGTAAAAGAGAATAGTATGCGTGAAGAGCAGAGTACGATCAGAATGGTGGCATCTTGTTGATTTATGATTTTAAGAGAGTAATAAAGTGCTGACCGATTAGAAATAAAAGACAATGATTAGAATTGATTGAAACTACTTTAATTGCGTTTGTTGATTTACTTATTAGAGCGATAAGTTTAGTTAAGTGAAGAATTATTAATTATAACCGAGTTGGAGATATTTTAGCATTGATTTGCATCTGACTGGGAGAAGAGCATTACATCGAACGGGTAGTCTTTGTGGTGTTCTAAAATAAAGGAGGCCCTGCCCAGATTAAAGTGAAGGTGTGAATTGCTAATTAATCGTGTTTTGTTTGAGATTTGATTGAAATTCAGATTCATCATGGACAAACTTAAACGAGGGAGAAGGCCTTTAAGAAGCCAGTTGACGAAGATGGTCAAAGAAATCGAAGAGATGCTGCAGAAAGATGATCCTGACCAACGGGCTATTCGTGTCTGCAGCGACCTGCTCGATAAGACTTGGGGAGAACTAGAAGTGTCAGACACCAAAATCCAAGACCAGTTGGCGGAGGATGGGGATACTGACGATAATGTTGACAAAGAATATCAGAGCATTGAAGATTACAGGCGTGCCTATTTTGGTTTGAAGACGCAGTTGGACGACTATTGGGCTAAACCCGAATCTACACCTGATAACTTTGATGTGAGATCATCCAGTGGAGATTTGAAGAAACGTAAGGTTCACCTACCAGAAGTGAAGCTGAAGACCTTTGGTGGGGAACTGAAAGAGTGGCTCGGGTGGTGGTCACAGTTTGAAAAGATCCATCTTGATGACGAGTTCCATGATACGGACAAGTTCCAGTACTTGGTTCAAGCAATGCAAGATGGAACTGAGGCAAAAAGCATTGTGGAAAGTTACCCTCAAACTGAGCAAAATTACAGCAAAGCAGTGGAGGCACTGAAGGAGCGGTACGGACGTCAAGACCTGCTTCTTCAGGTTTATGTGCGTGAGTTGTTGACACTTGTAATAAGTAATGTGACTAATAAGGATAAATTGCCCTTGCGGGAGTTGTGTGTGCGTTTGGAGTCTCATTTAAGGTGCCTGACGGAACTTAATCTTGACAAAGCTGACCCTGCAACCTGGCTCTATCCGTTAGTGGAGTCTTCGCTGTCGGAGGAAACCCTGAGAGCTTGGCAACGAAGTGTCCAATGCAAGTCAGATGCGGCAAGCATGACTCCTCCGAAAACGAGACTGGATTTGTTGAGAGAATTCATAAAATCCGAAGTTCAGTGTGAGCAGCAGATTGCTTTGGCTCAGCAGGGGTTTCAAACTCAAGGGACAGCACCTGTAAGTAACTTGAAGGGAGGCAGAAACAAGATAAGACCTCCGTTGAATAGAAAATCAGATGTGTACCCAACAGCTGCGGGATTGCTGAATCTGCAGGCGGCGTGTGGATTTTGTGGGAAGGCGCATGAGGCTGACAAGTGTTGGAAGGCGCAAAGAATGTCAATGAAGGAGAGGCTGAGCTTAGTGAAGACCAATCGCTTATGTTTTCAGTGTTTAAAGAGTGGCCATTTGATGCGTGATTGCACTAAATCTGTCAAGTGTCCAGTGTGCTCAAGTCAACATCATCAGATCATGTGTAACGAAGCAGAAAAGCAAAAGTCTGAAGATGCCAGAGAGAAAAACAAGCGGTTTGAACCTCTCATGAAAAAGCGAAGAATTGTTGGAGACAAGAGTAAAGATCCTGAACAAGTTCTGCGTACTTTTCAACAGAGTAGCAATCAGTGCTCACGAGCCGTGTTGCTGAACACCTTGAAAGTCAAAGTGAAGGCTGCAGATGGCAAATTTATCGTCGTCCGTTTGGTGGGAGACAACGGGAGTCAACGTAGCTATGCCTCTTCGGGTACCATTGAAAAGGCCAAGTGGACTTGGGTCGAAGACGAGTGGCTTCAGAATGTGCTTTTTGGTGGTGAGCTAACTCCACCCAAGAAATTCCCGAGACATGTGGTCACCCTCTATGGAATGAATGGAGGGAAGGTGGAATTAGAATTGTTGGGGAAGGAGCAACTGACTGGCGAAATTAGACAAGTGCCGAGAGGTCCGTGGATTGAAGAGTTATCCAAGCAAGGGATACGATTGAGTGACCTAGGAGATGATTCCACAGCAGCTGACATACTTATTGGGAATGATTACTGGGGGGCTATACGCACGGGTCGTATAGTGAAGCTTTCAAGTGGTCTAGTGGCTGAGGAGACTTTGTTTGGATGGACTCTGGGAGGTGGTCTTCCAGTAGGTTCCACCAACATGGTTGCTACTACAATGACTGTTTGCTCCCAGGAAATCGAGAAGTTGTGGTCGTTGGAGGCATTGGGCATCCAAGATCCAGCCCAAGTTAGGTCAGCTGAGGAAGAAGAAAAGTTGGCACTTGAGCATTTCGCACGAACAGTGAAGCGTGACAAAGAAGGACGGTACATTGTATCTCTTCCATGGAGGGAAGATAAAGTGGACCTTCCAAGTCATCGTAAAATAGCTGAGCAACGATTGAAGAGTACCACCCATAAGCTCATCAAGTCAAAGAAGTTTAGTGAGTATGACAATGTGTTCAAGGGGTGGGAAAAAGAAGGGTTGATTGTGAGAGTGCCAAACTGCGAGGATGGTGGTCATTTCATACCA
Organism: Orchesella flavescens; assembly: GCA_964034955.1. NCBI lineage: Eukaryota > Metazoa > Arthropoda > Collembola > Entomobryomorpha > Orchesellidae > Orchesella > Orchesella flavescens. The sequence goes on along the minus strand of OZ035957.1, from coordinate 15,953,469 downwards.
CATCGACCAGTTTTTAAGGAGAGCACGACTACGCCAGTTCGCCCTGTATTTGATGCTTCCTGCAGGCAAGGTCGAGGTGCATCATTGAACGATTGCCTCTATAAGGGACCGAATCTAATCGAGCTGATACCTGCGATGCTACTAAGATTTGGAGCAAAGAGGGTGGGAATCAGTGCAGACATTAGAAAGGCTTTCCAGATGCTATTAGTGGCTGAGAGAGATCAAAAGTACCAACTTTTCCTTTGGTGGGAAGATGAAACCTGTACTCGGATGATAGTGTATCAACACACACGTGTGGTGTTTGGCTTTACCTGTAGCCCATTTCTGTTGGGTGCCGTGCTGCAACATATAGTTGATGGAATGAGTGACCGGGACTTGGCTGCTGAATTGGATTCGGCTTTTTATGTGGACAATTTGTTGACGTCATTGTGGTCTCACGAAGAGTTTGAAGAGTTCCGTGTCAAGTGCATAAACTGTCTGGCTGATGCAAAGATGGTTTTGAGGCAGTGGGCGTGTAATACATCTGATGATGTCGTGGATGCTAGACCAATGATGGGTTACGCTCCACGGGTCCCACATCAGGTGGGTGCCGCCAAATGTGTTCCACCGGAGATCGGTGAGGTTGTGGAAGCTATACCTATGAGGGGTTACGCTTTACCACCCGAGGTTGGTCATGCTATGAGGGCTAAACCACCTTTTTGTGTTCCACCAGAGAATGGTGAGGTTGTGGAAGCTATACCTATGAGGGGTTACGCTTTACCACCCGAGGTTGGTCATGCTATGAGGGCTAAACCACCTTTTTGTGTTCCACCAGAGAATGGTGAGGTTGTGGAAGCTATACCGCAGAGGGGTTACGCTTTACCACCCGAGGTTGGTCATGCTATGAGGGCTAAACCACCTTTTGTTGAGAGACACGTAGCCCAAGGGGTCAGTGTCGAGAATGAGTGGCACGATGACAAAGGGGTCAGTGTCGAGAATGAGATGCATTATGACAAAGTGGTCATGCCTGTGCTTGGAATCTTGTGGAATAGAAACAAAGATACGTTGTCTATTGTCATCAAAGATTTCCATTTTGAGGAGTTGACGAAACGGAATATTTTATCTGTTGTCGCTCAGATCTTTGATCCCATGGGAGTTTTATGTCCAGCTCTTATATTGCCAAAGAGGCTTGTTCAGGAGGCTTGGTCATCAAAACTTGGTTGGGACTCTCCAGTGCCGGAGCAGATTGAGAAGACGTTTCGGAAGTGGAATGGTGAGCTAGCCACTTTGAGGGAAGTACAAGTACCCCGATTCTGTCAAGTCCTTGATGCTGTCTCCCGAGAAGTTCATGTCTTTTGTGATAGTTCGCAAGACGCTATGGCTGCAGTTGCCTTTCTGAGAACCGAAAAGAATGGTGAGGTCGCAGTGCAGTTTTTGCTGGCAAAATCGCGACTCACCCCAGTTAAACGACTGACAATTCCAAGATCAGAGCTTGTTGGATGTGTCATTGGCGTGAGAGTAGCCGTGTGTGCTCGGGATGCCCTGAAGATTGGGATAGAGCAGTTTACCTTTTGGAGTGATTCAGCAACTGCGCTTGCGTGGATAAAAAGAAACGGAGATTGGGGAGTCTTTGTAAGAAACAGAGTTAAAGAAATTCTGAATATTACATCAGTGCAACAATGGCATCATGTTCCGGGATCTTTAAACCCTGCTGATTTGCCTTCCAGAGGATGTAGTCCAGTTGCCTTACTCCACAGCAAATGGTGGGAGGGACCCAGTTGGCTACGTGGAAGCAAGATGAATTTTCCTGTGATGGAACCTAAAATTGACGAAGAGATGGTGGCCTGTGAGCTAAAGAAAACGGCAACAGCAATAACCTTGGTTAGCTGCGAGTTACCCCATTTTTCATCGTACAGGAAGAATGTGGCTGTTTGGGGCTGGGTGCTGCGTTTTGTTGACCGTTGCAGAAAAAGGAGCTCAACCACTGAACCGTTTTTGAACATAAGTGAGATGAGACGTGCTGAAAAAGTCGTGATGAGAGATATTCAGAGAAAATCGTTCCCTCGAGACTGCACTGATGTTGGTGGCATCGAAGTCTACTGTGACAACGAGGGAATCCTGAGAGTGAAAACGAGATTGTCAAATAGAGAGGACGCCAAAGAATTTATTTGTCCGATTCTCCTGCCTAAGGCTCATCCATTGGTGGATATGCTTATAAGAGACATGCATCTGTATCACGGACACGGGGGAGTGCAGTTTTTACTTAGCAAGTTACGCGAGAAATACTGGGTAATCAACTCTCGCCGTGCTGTCCGTAAAGTGATACAACGTTGTGTTGCCTGCCGTCGTCACTCTGTCAAGAATCTTAATGTGGATTCAGCGGACCTACCAGCTGGGAGAGTTGAGACTTCGCGAGTGTTTTCAACTACCGGTGTGGACTTAGCTGGTCCGTTGTTTTTGAAGGATGGCAAGAAGGCATGGGTGGTGTTGTATACCTGTGCACTGTACCGTGCCGTACATTTGGATTTGGTGTCCAGCTTGTCAACTGAAGCATTTTTGAGGTCCCTGGAGCGTTTCATCAGCGAGTATGGACGTCCAAACACGGTCTACTCCGATAATGGGACCAATTTTGTGGGGACTGTGAACCTTTTCAGAAGAGTGAATTGGCAAGAAGTTCAGGCTAAGTGTGACGTTCAACAGATACAGTGGATCTTTAATCCTCCCACAGCAGCATGGTGGGGAGGATGGTGGGAGCGTCTCGTCAGGTCTGTTAAAGATCTTCTGAAGCGAATGCTTGGTCGTTCCAAGCTGTCAGAAGATGAGCTAAGGACTTGTCTGTCAGGAGTCGCAGCCACCATCAACGATCGTCCACTGACGTTGGTTACACGGGATAGCATGGATTTAGTTCCCTTGACACCAGCAATGTTTATTCGAGCGCCTGTGATGTCCCATTTTCCTGATGTTGCTGATGCAGAGCAGCTACAGAAAAGTTATAGGAAGATGAAAGACATACAGATGCGGCTCCAACATCGCTTTCGCAAAGAGTATCTTGCCAACCTGGTGAGCCGAACAAGAAGAGCGCAGCACAGCTCCATCAAAGTTGGGGATGTCGTGTTAGTAGGCGCTGACAATCGTAAAAGATATGAATGGCCATTGGGGAAGGTGCAAGAACTTTTGCCTGGGAAAGACGGGAAGGTACGGGTGGTGAGAGTGAAGACAGCCAATGGGATCTTAACTCGCCCGTTCCAACGACTTTTCCCTTTAGAAGTTACGCAAGAGATCAAGCAAGAGCTGGAGAAAGTGGTTCCAGTTGAAGCGTCGTCAGTAGAACGCAAGCAACAATGTGTAACTCGTAGTGGGAGAAGGTCAAAACAACCCATACGTTATGGGAAATGGTGATAAGGTGTAAACGTTAGTGACTGGGCGAATGCGGTGGGAGCTTCTCTTCCATTGAGCCAGGTTTTTTCTAAAAAGTTTTCTAGTTTTTTCCCTGAGCTCACAGTCTATTTGAATGTGTTTGATTTCTTTTGTTTTCTCCGTTACCACAAAAGAAAGGTGGGAGAAAATGATGAAGCTAGGCTTTGTCTAAAAATCTGAATTTGTATAAAATACATGTAAGCTAAAGATATCATTGAAATTTGTATGAGAGCGTAGTTTTGAGGTGTAGTCGACGGAGTAAAAGAGAATAGTATGCGTGAAGAGCAGAGTACGATCAGAATGGTGGCATCTTGTTGATTTATGATTTTAAGAGAGTAATAAAGTGCTGACCGATTAGAAATAAAAGACAATGATTAGAATTGATTGAAACTACTTTAATTGCGTTTGTTGATTTACTTATTAGAGCGATAAGTTTAGTTAAGTGAAGAATTATTAATTATAACCGAGTTGGAGATATTTTAGCATTGATTTGCATCTGACTGGGAGAAGAGCATTACATCGAACGGGTAGTCTTTGTGGTGTTCTAACAGTAATAAAACTAAAAGTTGAAAGTAGCTGAACTTGATTATTTTCATGATTTTGACCATATTTTGACTAGAAATGTAAATAAAGAACAGTGTCTAAAACGGATTTCGTAACAAACATCAATTAATTTTTTAATGACATGCATTGCACCGATGCGAATATAACACAATATATATAGCTTAAAATTCTATTAATCATGAAGATATAAAGTTGAAGGGCATAACTAAGTATGTAAAAGTGATTGCAGAAGATCAAAGAAAGTAATAACTTTGACAAATAGATAAGTCATAAGTCTAATTAATAAATATATATACATTTCTATTCTCTTTATTTTCTTATATGGTGGAAGGGTTACGGCATTCAAGGGGAGAAGCAGTTAGCTTCTCTTCTGCTATCTTTTTGTTGATATTTCTATTAAGTAAACTACAACTTTTCAGTTTTATATGCAAGGCTAATACTAATGAGACCGTCATTTTGGTAAGACACTCTTATATGATAGCTAGATAGTTCCTGTGAATTCTGTCCTAAAAATGAATTACATCAAATAAGCTGTAAGTTTGTTGTAAAAAGAGGCAAGAGGATTTAAGCATTAAATTCTGCCTTGGAGAAGAATATATGGTAGTGAGTATTTAGATTTTCTTACAAAACAGGATGGAAGTTGAGTAAGTAAGACATGGCATCGGGAAAGCGATAACTTCCTCTCTCCCCCTCTCTCTAGGTCATATATAGAGTAGAAAAACTGAACTAAACCCTTTCAACCTTACCAATAATAATAGCCAATTTGTTCTGGTTTCCAAAAGATTAATGTGTGTTTTTTGAAAAGCACGTCTTATAACTCAACCAATGTTTTTTCAGACGATAAGTCAAAGTCTAATTTGGTCGGAGCGCATCTTTTCTATAAATCTGTAGGCAATCTTTAAGTATTTACGTGCTCATATTCTTTAATTTAACGGACTCTACCATGGATGAGCAGACAATAATTTAGTATATAGATTGGGATTGCTAGCTGGAGCATTTTGAACCTACATATATCCACCACGTGCTTAATATAAACCAATGTGAAATAAAAGCTGCTGGAATTTATGCAAGGTCAATCCAAACTGAGCCACTCAATGAAGTTCTCTCCAAAAGGATTAACTGGGGATGACAAGACAGAAGTTGTAATTAGCATGCAAATGAGGTTAAGCGTTACTCTCCCGTGATCTCTCCAGGGCAATCTCTAGGTTTGCTCATCAGAGATGAATCAGTGTTTCATTTTCATTGCTTTACTTTACCAAATTCGGTCATGGTCATTTGAGATTCCACCCAGATTTGATGCAACATGTTCCGCTCCATCATTTACAGTACTTAGAACCGACTGTTGTAATTTATCTCTTGACTGCTTATGGCACGGTTTTGCTTACTTGTCCATATGTTTTCTAGTTCCGTTTTAGTAGACATCGTCCTCCTCCTATGTCACTTGGTTATTAGCCACACCTTGTAATTATGATTCTTATTACACCAGGTTTTGCGTCACCTGTAAAGCGCAGGCAGCAGGGTGTGCTAGAATAGGATAAAGTGCATTATGTAATTCCACAGGGTGAACATGATACTCAACTCTATATTATATAAACTGATCTGGAGAGGAATTCTGGAGATTTCGTATAGAATACTTTTTAAAATTACGCAGTCATCCGGCACTCAGCACCCAGCTATCCAACAATCGCCACCACCACCACAAACCTACAAAATTATCATTCAGGTTTGATGCCACAACTCGGCTTAACTGCTCCACTTACTTATTTTTGGTGATAGCATAATACGCTATGACTGATAACTGAAACCCGTACTGTGTGCTGTAATCATTTTTATAGCTAAATGGTAAATGTACACATCATCCGATCCGACCCTCTCCCCATAAAAACCTAAGAACTTTAATATCATCAGTGGAAATCCTAATTTTCCTCCATAATCCTAAGTGTCTTCTCATCTCGTCATTAGTAAAAAAGATATTATGGTATGGGATGGCACACTACTGCTAAAACTGCTAGAAAAAAAAGATGAACAAGCAAATTGTACTTATTGCACAAATTCTTATTCTGGGTTGGTGTTTCGTTAGTTAGAAGAAAAGATTGAAGTAGTAGCACTAACGCGAGTAAAACTCGTTTGGCAAAAAGTTATCCGAGTGAGCTTTATTGAGGTTTGATCCCTCTCTTTTCATTGTCTTGGTGTGCGATATCAGCTAGCTTACCAAAAAAGCATAAGCTTGCAGGCTTTTCCTTCGTTTCTTCAACTTTAGAATTATTTTCTCTCATATAAAAGTTTCCTACTCCAATACACAAGTAATACATAAATATAGCATTCAGTATAATATAATATTCTGCATATGTATATAGCTGCTTCTAATAAATAGCAGTTATGGTGGGATTTGTTTCCTGGATTATTACTAGCAATCATTATATGCGTGCAGTTACTATATACATTCTTTGGAGAAAAAAGGATGGATGGAGGGCAGAAGGATGTATTAAGAGGAAAAGTATAGATAAAAAAGCCTTAAAAAGTACAATTACTACACACTTTTCAGCATAAACTTTTATTGCATCTATATACAAAAGTATGGAAAAGGCATATTGTCAAGTCAAGTGCTGATGTGAGGGAATGATACTCATATAAAAATTACACAGCAGCAAACCCCTACTACTATATTATACAGCTTATAGAAATTCGACAACTCCCAAACTGAAAAAGTATAGCCTCATCTGCTGTCTTGTTTGCTGAGCAGTGTGTCATACAACTTTCTGCTTACATCTCAGCAATATAAAACATTGAATACCTACTTAGGAATCTTTGGTTATTTTCTACAGTCATCCAATACTTGTGAAAGTATGGAGGAAAAAATGCGAGATCGAGATGAAAATAATGCCAACTAAACTTCCCCTGGGTTTGGCCAGAATAAGATAAGGAAGAAAGGGTAACAACAAGGATGGGGGTCGGATCCTCTTTTAATTTCAGAAAGCAACATAAAGTTTATTCCAATATGGAGTAGTAAAGTATATATAGTGTAAATATATGGGATTTTGATACCCCATTGTAATTGTGGTCGGGGTTGTGTTGTGATTGAGATTGGAGATTGAGTAGAGGAGATTGGAGAGTAAAAGAAAAGATCATCAAACTAAACAAAGTATTTCACAGAGAGTTTTTCTTTCTCACGAGTCTACAAAAGAAATCAGTAGTTTACAAGTGGCGTTTATTTAGACATGATCGCAGCAAATGAAAAGAATACGGAACAATATGATATGAATGTTGGTGAGATGAGAGGATTTTTCTGGTAGTAATGATGCTATCCTACACATAGAGCTTTACACATTGCCCTTGTTTGAAAGTAATTCCATGTTTCCTGGCGTTGTTGTGTTGAATGAATATCAGTAGTATTGGATTGGAGTCGATGTATGATTGTCAATAGCACTTCCTCTTCTGTCAGAGTTCCGGAAGTTTGGACAACTCTCAACGCTCTTTCTAATACCGCTCATCATGAAGTGAACTTTGAATTGAGCAAAACTGATCCAACTTTTACTGTCCTGTTTCCTTATACTACTACATATATAGATGCTCCTATCTCATTTGAACTTTCGGAAGATGGAGATATGTCATTTTTATCGAGAACGAGTACTGCAGCGGCTGGGTAAGAGCAGTTGGAGTTGGAAGCTTCCTCCTTAGGGATGAAACGCATGATAGAATCCTGGTAATGACATTTCATCCTTTTTTCTCCCCCGAAAAAGAAAAAAAAACTCAGATAACTTGGTTGGTAATCACACTGCTCAACTAGAAACTAACTATTTTTTGGTTTGTGCTCGGTTTCTTATAAAAGAATACCGAAAGAAATGAATGAATGGAGGAAAATGGAGAAAGCCATTTGAGAGTTGGAACGTCGTCGATGCCTCTCTCTCCTTTCATGCTACGGCATCTTTCTGACTCAATGGCTCAAGAGGAATCCCCCCTCCTTTTCCCTTTTCACTCGTTTGCTAATACGTAACCATCAATTTTGGACAACTCAAACGCTGCGGACATCACCAGACCAGGGTCAGGCAATGGGAAGACGAAAATTGTTGGGTAGACCAGAGAATAGGGAGGAAAGGGTAATATTACGCACTCAAAATTACTCTTCGCTTTTCTTCACTGTTGCACGCACGTGTATACTATACCATTCCATAAATATGTATGTATAGGATCCTTTTCCATCACGGATTCACCAGTCGGTTTGACCATTCCATTTTAGAAAAAACGCATCTCACTCATTCAAACATTCTTTTTACTCTCGCTTCCACAAAACAACAACTACAAAAACTATTTTCCCATTTTTTAAAGGTTTGCCCAGTTTCTCCGCCCACGTTACAAAAACACAAAATATATATACATATTTCTATCTATAGATTCATTTTGTAAGACGCACTGGAAACAAACATATCGTGAGCGCATACAAGTGGCATTTTCTTATATAAGTCACGCATGCTACTTAACTGACTCAATGTAATACTACATGTTTCTTTTCTTCGCTTGTCGGCATGTTCTAACGTATCAGCGTGACAGCATCTACACAAATCCATTTCATCCATCTAGCACACCAGCAGCCGCAGCCAACGAGTTAAAGCAACACTGTCTTTTAATATCAATCTCCCCATGCTGTGCCTAGTTCATGCTTATGAGAAGAAGAAGAAGACGAACAAGACGCCAAGATACAATATAATGGCTGTCCGTATTGAAGTATAAATACCCCCAAACTCTGCTGCTCTCCTCTCACTTTTTCGCTTTCACTTAACCGACCAACCGACACAAGAAAAGAGCGTAGGAAAGACGAGAGCTATATATTGCTTTGGTTTCATTATTCGATGGAATTTGTGGGATTTTTATTTGATAGCTACTTTACTTCTTCTTCTTTTTTTCTTTCTCTCTCCCGGTTTTCCTACTCCTCTCCATCTCTTCAACTGCTGCGCCTTCGTATAGCTTAGAGGCATGCAAGTGGCGGATGAATGCTTTTTTTTCTTCTTCTTGCTTGACTTGCTCACTTAAACATATGCACCCTCTGAATGAAAATACTATATTATCTTCTTTGCTCAGACAAAGTTACGATAATGAGACAGGCGTCCCATCATTTGACAGCTTTTTACGAGGCCAATATCAAGAAAAAAATAACCAACTTTTTTTCTACCCTTTTCCAACTTTAACTCTTATGAGAAAGAAAAAAATAAGGAGAGCAAGTAAAAAGTGCTTAACATATAAGTGACGAAATAATATTGGAAAATGAGAGGAGGGCAGGAGGCCCTCCTCTTATTTGTACAATCTTCATGTCCATTCTTTTGGATAGCACAGAGAGAGCTGCTTTCACGAGTTCAACTCAAAAAACACAGTTTTAGTTTTTCTTTCTTTTCCACATTTCTTCTTCTTCTTCTGGTTGTTTATACAACGGAATAAAATGTATAAAACACAGTAATTGCATAGTTGTCTTTGGAAATGTCAAGTTTTTATGAACGCACCAATAAGCTAGTCTTCTTATAGCAGCTTTCTCTGCTCTCTTAAGTTTATTTTTTTGTGCTCAACATGAAATGTTGTTGTTTTATCATTCTTTTTACGTCTTTAAAAACTCTTTTCATCTAGTCGCTTCTTGTCAGCATAACGAGGTTTTTGCATAAAAAGTATAACCAAAAAAAAGTAAGTTTAGTGGAAAGAAAGTTGGTGAAGTAAACACAGACGAAAAAAGTACAAAAATGTGTCTGAGAAGATTGTAAATGTGCCACTGCATCATCATAGTATGTTTAGACGGGACCGTAAAACGGATTTGTACGTAAATACCAGACGTAAAAAAACGTACTTTTGGTTCACTCTTGTGTAAACATTTTTTACATTAGAATTCTTTTTACCCTGTTTCCACAATTTTCGTCGTCTGGTTATGATTTGTCCTCGATTATTTTGCAACTTAAATGTAATAGTGGGTTTCAGTGAACTGTGGTAGTGCGGTTGTCGACGGCTTTATAAGTATTTTGTAAGTTGGGAAAAGTAAGACAAGAATTGAGCAAAAAAAAGTCTATATGCAAAAAAAATGTTATATAATGAAATCTAAAGCACACATTTTACTCTTATTCTTTCCCATTGTTGTTTTCTACCATGAAAAACCATTGCGGAAACATTTCAAAAGGGAACTTTTTGTAAACACATTCACACTCATATTCATATTATTATGAACTATGGTACGGACCAAGTTAAGGGTTGGTGTTGGTGTTCATTCTTACCAAGTCAGTCGAAAAGGTTAGAAATAAGTTGACACCGCCAGTCAATCTCTATTACTACACAACAACGGGCTATGGAAGATGGAAGTTGAAGTTGGGTCGTAGGTTCACAACTTTATGACTCCCAAACAAAAGTTTCCGCTTAAAATTCTTTTCAAGTCAAAATTGCCAACCGAATTTTTAAAAGTTTTTTACGAAAATATGTAATCCTAGTTATAAATGTAGCAAATTCAAACATGGTATTAAAATTTTGTACTTTATCCAACCAACTCACTTTTATCTTAAAAATGTAATAATATGTGATGACGGCTATGCGTGGGAGTTGAAAAGAAGTGAAATCAAATTATTAATTTCAGGTTCATGTACCCAAAATTAATTAACGATTACCATCACGTGTGTGTATAAATCCAGAGTAAAAACACAGAAAAGGGGGGTTTTTTAAATGAAAAGTACTACCGAATCCCTCGACGTATATTCGACCTATTGTACAAGAAGTGTAAGTGTAACTAGAGTATCATGTATGCTGCTGGTGTATGAAAATTATTTCAGATTTGAATTAAATTGAACCCCAAAAAGCTATTTGCATCCTATCTAACTATACAGTATATTACAAAACATATATATTAGTTCCCAATTCTACTGTCTGTTACTACTAGCTCAACCAACCAAACCACACAGTTCTTACAAAAATCCTTTTTTTAAAGCTTTTCATAAAGCATAGATGATGACGATCCTATTCCAATTCCATGGCTTTTTATCTTGTACTTTATCTCAAGAGTACCATGTGAATTCATGTGGAGCCCATTTGTATTCTATTCTTATATTATGCTTTATAATAATGCATACAATTGTGTGCCCTTTCCACTTTTTAAAGGAATATTAAGAAAGTTAGTAACCTTCTTGACCGCTCTGGGAATGAATCGTATCTGGATACGGGGAGCAAGACAAAACTACTCTGGGAATTGGAAAGAAGGAGAGAGCTAGCCACAACGTGGCCTTTAAGCTTCTCCCTTTGCGAGTCATCTGACCAAAATCCCCTTTTCCCTGCTAGTTTCACAGCTCAGATCCACAATCCACACGTGTACAAGTTATGTCTATGCATAGGTATGGTGTGTGTGTGTGGTACTTATATGTAATGCAATCTATGTAACATTTTTTATATCATGTAACAAGAACAACGGTGCTGCTACGGAATGAGGAAGAAGTTGCTCATCCATAAGGAAATAAAACGTCTGACCGAATGGCTCTTACTTTCTTATTCTTAACATTCTTTTTTTTTCATACTTTCTCTCAAGACTTTTTCTCGGTAGCTCTCGCTTGTTCCTCTTTTGGTCTCTTTTGTGAGGAGAGGAGAGTGTGGGTTTTCTATGTATTTCATCTCATTCTCGCCTGCTCCTCTTGTTCTTTGGTTCAGTTTCAACATATGGAATAATAAATTTCACTTGTTTTAATGGAAATACACGGAATACAGATCTGGTTTTATTTGGTCCCAATATTTGGAGCGTATACTATACATAGTATAGTATCAACCAGCCATAGCAAGCTGAATATTACTGCAACATAAGCTGTTGCTGTTGGTATAATAAGGCAATTTATTGCTTTCACCCTCCATATACTCTGCATACAAGGATTGGGAACATTGGAAGTAAAATTCATGGTGGCCATACGGAAAAAAACGGGAACAAAGCTAATGGGAAAAATTATTACCACCCTTAGTGTCAGCAAGCTGGCACTTTCGAACTTTTATAATATGTTTCTTTTACATCCTCAATAGTGTTTTTTTCTTCTCTCTCTCTCTCTCACTCTCCTTTTCTTTCGTCTCTTTTTCTTGCTAAACTTATGGCTTTTGTTGTTATAAAACTGAAAATGATTCCGGATCCCTGTGATACCATTTTTTGTGTTGGACAAAACAAAAAACTCGTACAAGGATGAAGACAGGCCATTTGGCTTCTCTTTTGTTTGTTGCCTGGCTTGATAAAAATTTGGTTTCTTAAGAACATGCTGGTGTATGCAAGACCATATATAATATGTATTATTGGAGCAGAAATATATTATGATCGTGTAATGTAATGTAATGTAATTCAATCCGATTGTAAGTAAAATGTGCAAAAAAAAATACATGTGGTCTGGGACTCTGCTAGACACAGTTTGTAATTTCATTGCGGACAACAAAAAAATAAAAGTAAAAAGTTGGAGTAATTTTATTTTCTTTCTTCATTCTCCTTCTCCTCCTCCTCCCCATATAATTTGAGATCCTTTACATAGTACCACATTACACAATCACAGGCTAAGCCGAGCAGGGACAATCCTTAATTGCATAAAAAAAGGTTTTATACTTTAACATGATGGTAATTGAAAGGACGTTGTGGATTTAAATTGAAATATATGTATGTTGGCTTTTTTAAGTATTCAGTAATTTAAGAAGACTACCCACCTGCTGCTGTTGTAGCCATTGCGTATGCAAATTTTACATCGTCATACAATAGGCAGTTACCTCGTTCACCACACTTGCTACCCCACAGTAAACATGTTGAATCTATTAGGAAAACAAGGATTGGCAAATTAAACACAAAAATACATACTTGACAGCATAAACCTATGATAATTTTATTACTTTATCAATATTTGCGCAAGTATATACCTATAATTCTTCCGTACACAATAGGACTAGGAATGGAAACAATACTCCACATGAGAAAAGACAAACCACTTGCCAATGACTTTTGAGATCGGTCAACGCATCTGAAAACATGAACGAATGTTGTTTGATACAAAAAAATATTTAGAACTAAAATCCATTGTTATTATTATTTTTCAACTGCATTCAAACAAAAATTACAGTCCAGGAATGGATTGAAAATATGAACTCTTCTGATGATGGTCATCACATCAGATACCATTTGCATTAAACTGCGTAATAACGTTCAACTCATATCGTACGTACCTGTATGGTATCAGGACGTTGCCAATCCGCCCAAAGCTAGAACCAAATCTTAACATAGCCATTAAAGCGACGAGAATCACAAAAGTATAGTAACAAGAGCCAGCATCCACACATTTCCCCAACGATAATGTAATGTTTGGTGATGGTAAGCAAGAGCAGTCTGTGAATAGTTGGGTGGATGCATCGTAACTTTTACAACCAGCATGGCATGCTGAATAAAACATTAAGTGCTTGTCTTGGTAGCAAACAGGTGTAATTTGGCCACTCGCACAGTTGCAGTCGGAGCTGCATGATTGTTGCAATTGCTGCTGCTCTCCTCCTGCTGCTGCTGCTCCATCCCCAGAAGAACCGTAATGACTTGTACCATTTTCCCAACTGAGATTATTGCTGTCAAACTCATTAGCTCCAGAAAAATTGTTCGCAAAAATGGACGGAGACATAGTTTTGGGGTCCACCACCTGTCCTTGCTCACAAACCAGATGGGGAAAGGATATCAGGACCAAAATCATGAAAATCCCCACTGCAATGTTCACAGTCACAAGGGTTCTTGCTCGAAGTTTGTATTTTGATATGAGGAAACCGCTAAAAAGTAAACCTGCCACTTGAAAAGATATGCTGCTGGCACCTGAAATCATTAAAAGTTAGTAGAGATCTCGTTCAATGGTCAACTCAAACCAAGTCAAGTCATTGCAATGTGCAACAAAGCGTTTTACTTCTGTAGTAGTAGTAGTACCAGTTGTTAAAGCTGCATCTGCAGAGTTTTGCTTTAGCACAATTTCCAGATATTTGGGGAAATATGTTCCAAATCCAGAAATTGCAAACCCATAACAAAGAATCCCTAAGTTGTTCCAGAGATTGATTTTGTTTGTCATTAAATCCTTGATGGAAGCCCAAAAGCTCAATTCTAGCAAAAATAATTTTTTTATTAGTTACAGGCATTAAAACATATAATCTCAACGTGAATTTGTTTCCAGCAAGATATGTATTGATGCATACCTTCTTTTTCACACTTTTGATATATTGGCTCGGTTTTAAGCTCATTGTCAGACTGCTGCACCACGATCGTAGGCCCATTTGTTCCATTCATGTCCAGATTGACTTCAGCCTCTTTCGTCTTACTTGACGTACGCAAAACTCTTGGAAATAGTGACATTAAAGCGGCAAGGAAAGCCATTGGGATAAGGTACAAAACCCATCCAAGCCAATACGCACCCAACCACCTGTCATCCTTGTTCGTTATCAAAGGAGTGAGGGATGGACTAACATAAATACGTAAGCATACGTAAGCCACAATCCACCCAATTAGTGGCCCAGCTTGACGGACAGATCCAGTGACAGCTGAAAAATAAGGTATATTTCCACTGGTAATCTCACAAATTCTGTCCAGTGATATATTTTTAATTACTTCCGATATATATATATCCCTGTGATCCTACCAATTATGAGGGGAGCCTTCACCGGTCTCATATGATCATCAATGTAAGGTCCAGCCAAAGTGTAGAACAAAATTGACCCTATTCCAGCAATAAAATTTCCCCAAAAAATTAGCATCATTGGGATTACCGAATCATCTCCCAGATCACAATCAAATTCTTGACGTTTCCCTCTCGAAGTATTTGCTGTGCATACATTGACAGCAGATAAGTCTTTTTCCTCTGTGCCTGAAATCCCCAAAAAACAACGTCAATTAAATTGAGTTGAATGTACTTGACGGTTTTAATTGCTTGCTAAAATGTTTTCAGTCATAAAAAACTCACGTAAAGGTATCTCATCTTTTGTCACATCAACATCATCAAGGGCAGATATGTTATGAAAATTGTCAAAATACTCAGCAGTCAAGCTCAAAGCTTCATTTCCGGGTCCGTAGATAAAGTGCGGCATTGCAAAAAGTAAATATGCTAATGATGAGCATAATAATCCAAATGCAATCCACCGGGGCCTGTGTCCTTTTCCACCAGCGTATGATAAAATCAACGCCAACAACATTTGACTGACCTCATTTCCCGAGCCGATGTAACCTGATTTCCATATACATAAATGTAGAAAATTTATATGCAATTATGATTACTTGCTCATTAGAAGGTGCAGGAATGAAAGTAAAATGTCTGTCCTCCTCGTCAGTCATCCAATTACATTCTCATTTCTGACACTCCAGGTTTGAAACCAGCAACTGAATGTGAATTAGCTTGGTTAAGAAGACTTGGCAGAAACCAAAAGTTGTTACTCACCAATAGTTTCCGTGCTGAGTTTGAGCCTCTTCTCCATCGACGAAATGGTTGCTGGATAATAACTTCCGCTCATGCCTTTGATAGAGGCTGCAACTAGGAAGACGGCGATGAACCAGTTTCTTGTGGGAAATAGTTGCAGCCATTGCGGTTTCCAACAAAGGAACCCACACCTTCCTGGACTTATTGAGGAGTTGGGCCCATCTTCCTCAGAACTCGGTTGACTCTCAGACTCAATTATTTTATGAACTCCATTTGGCTTTTCTAAAGCAGAGCCGTTTGTTGCAGGAGCATTTTCACAAGTTCCATTACTTTGTTCACTGGAGTTATACGAACCGTCCTCATGTGAATATGAGTAGCCCAAATTCTCCATGCTGCAAAACTGGACTTCTTCTCAGTTCTGCATATATCTAAGTTTTGATGAAAACCTCAACTGTCAGCATGAACCAAACCAAATGGCTCTTCAGAAGAATCTCAGATAAAGTTAAAGACAAACATGCACAACTGGCAAGTATAATCAACGAGTATATAATGAGTGAATGCTAATGCACAGGAGCAAAACTCAGCCAGTATATGTGGCCTTCTCTAATCCATTGCTGCCACTATTCAATATTGAGTTTTAGCTTGTAAATGTAAACTCTACTACTTCCACTTCTTGTTACGAGGATGACCTTCGCTCCTCTTTATGTAGAGTAATTATTATTGTCAAACGCTTAAAGTTTAATTAAATCTCCGCACTTGCCAGTTTCGTAATATCCGAAAGTAAACTATAATTTTTTTTATGGTTTACACAGAAATGAAATCATGTTGTAATAATAATTAAGCTTATGTATGTCAGCAGTAAAACGCACACTAAAAGTTGAACTTGATTTTAACGACAATTTAATTTTAGTACAGTATTGGCATTCATGTGTATAATATGTTACCCAAGAGCAAGAATCATTAACATAATGATTGTAGTTACATGGCACGCTATGCCTTATATATTACACCATGCTTACTGCTGCCTTGCCTTGTGTGCTTTACTATTCCCTAATTACGTTTCTATCTGGGAGATTTATTACGGTGGATGGATGGATGGATGGAAGGATCTGCTCCCACAGCTCAAAAACTTTCCAGGTTTATGAGTGGTCCAGAAACTCGTCGAATTTAGGACAGTCCTTCCAGGCAACTGCGATTTTGATGTTACACAACCACACACAATGATATAGCTTCAATTAGGTTGCATGATAAATGCAAAATGCACCATTATTGTCCCAAACTTTTGCAACAAACTTTCCATCATCATTGTAATTCCGTAGAGATGTGATTCATTTTGTGATAGGATTACTATTTTTAGAAGCACAAAATGAATCTCTCATTATATTTATAAGGAAGAATATAGGGATATGAAGGCAATCAAAAAATGTCCCATGCAATTGTATGTATGTATGTATGTATACAAAATGATTATGAAAGTGACAGGCTTATTGCTTACTGCGTATATAAAGGGCTAACTGCTAACTTGAAAAAATTCAATTTTATGCTAATGTAATGTGATGCGACTCGCATCATGCGAGTTACAGAACACAAGACTGATACACTGTAATGTATAATGTTTACCATAAAATATTCTATGCACATATTATTATGTATCTATTTATCTATACACATGGCTCAATACCTGTTAGATCTCATTTCAGTGCTTTAATTACACACATGCATGTGTTTGTGTTCATGTGCTTCTGTGCACGCCACCATATTAAAACGGAGTGGGTCATGGTATTGCTATTGGTATATACAAAGTACAAGCAAAACAAGTGGTGGAAGTCCGTTCCTCTAGAATAGGTACCGTATGATTGAATGCTGCAGTACAGAGGTACCAAATTACAAGGTCAGCAGCAAAATCAACCCTTTAAATCAGCATTTGATCAAAACAACGTCCACTTCCGCAGTTTAGAAAGTTAAATTGAAATGTGTGTCACAAGCTCATACTGTCATGTGGCATACGCTAGTATATGTTTGTAAGCGAAATTTAAGAATGTATAATTACGTACGTACCAAACCAGGCTAACAAAATTTAAATGCAGTTTTTGTGGTATTTGATTTGAATGGACGATAAAAAAAACCGTATGAATGCATGTTTCGTTTGAATGAGTATGCAATACTTTATGTGCTAAAGTTGATTTTGACTTGACTAGTAGAATCAGAATCGCTCATCTACTAGCCAGGATCTTGTAATAGTTGTAATCATAATCAACATTATCAACATGCGATTTATTATCCTTTTATGTGATGTGATTATGTGATGACGATGTCAGTTATGTACTTAATAGCTGTATTCCTTGTATTACGTATTCAATATTATATAGTATGTGCCAAGTTTGCACGCGTTTCGACTCTCACAATCAGACGGTAAGTTATTATGCTGACGTCGTGTCTCTAGTCTCGTCTACCTACCTGCATTTATGTGCAGAACGGACATTTGGTATAAATACTAATTTCTTTATCAATACCTAAAAATGTCATTGAGCCGGATGGAAACACACCAAAAAACCATACTCAACGCGAAGCATTCATATAATTATAGTTGATGCTACACGCGGTATTACACTCAGCCCGTTAAAGAAGCAAAGTTATGCTACTCTGTTTCTATACTGCCGTCATTAAATTGAACAATAAACTTCGATTTTACGTAACTGATGACGCAAAATGGTCACGTAACTTAATAGCTGATACAATACGGCAAAATCAAAATGATTTTAACACGCAATATACGAGAATGCGTTTTGTGAATCTGCAACCAAACTCAACTGCATAAATCTTGTATCATAATCTCAAAGATCGTACGCAAAAATTTTCTTGTCTTTAGTTTGACACAATGCGGATGTTTTGCATATTATGGTACCATCAAAACTCTCTTACTTCTACGTCTGACATGATACGATACAAATACAAACCACCCGACAAACTTGTCAGGTTTGCATATCCTACCAATTAGTGTAGTGTGTATCCACATCCACCGATTTCTTGATGAAACTAGAGTCACGATATAATAATGAAGTTGCTTGCACGATTATGTTATCTAGAAATCCATTACACTCAGCAATTATCTGTTGGTGGTCATCACACTGTGTGAATATTTTATTCAAATTATAAACATGATACCTATGACTTACAATGATTTATGCATTTGGTAATGACGTGTTCCAAAGGATTCAACTACTTATATTGCCACTACTACCTGTAGCATCACCATCACGTTTGTTTGCGTAGCACCCCATCCTGTTTTATATATTTGATATAGGATTATTTGCTTTTCGAGTATCATTAAAATAATGATAGTAATCCGGGGGAAAATAGGTAGGTTTTCATAAGTGTCGTATAAAACCATATAGCTGCTGTGAAGAATTTCTTAATCAAATACAGTTTTAGCATTCATACAGTGTTAATAGAAGGAGGTAGCCTGTGGTTTTATGCGATACATTCCTCATCAAACGATCTCTCTATTACAAATCATAAACTTGGATCGTGCACTCTTAAAATTACGGGAAGCCTTTGCTACAGTGGCAGTATACAGTGGATAGGCTACAAAAAAGGAAATTATGTTGGTGTATAAATTATTACACGCGTTGTCTTTAAAAATCGCAGGATTTGGTTTTTTTTGTTCAACACAAACACAAGCTCAGATTGCAAATTCCTAGACACTTTATATCGCGTCTTGTCAGCTCTATAACGGGAGTCGACATTGATGGAGCGGGTCTAGAAAATAATGAGAATAGCCAAGCTTGAACTCCAGCTGCCAGACACGACCTTCAAAATCGTCTAGGATGGAATGGAGGATAAAGCCGGACATTATATTATAGCACTCAAGCTCTTTATGTATATGTGTAGCCTCACCAGTGCTAATATATAACTTTCATAATATTCCATGCTTTTCTCAGAGGTGAATTACCAAATTAGATAATGTTCTGAGTAAGGAAACATAGACGGGGCTGAGATCTAAAGGAAAACTTATGATTTCTCCGGTCTTGCCGGAACCAAGAAACAAGTTTCATTTTCCACATTGTGTAAACGTTATTACTTTGGTGGAAGAAGAAGAAGAAGAGAGTGAAGAAAGCGCACTATTGCGAGTGCAATAAATGATATTAATTTTCAAAAACTCACATTTTCCTTTTTGAGCATAACAAGGAAAAGCAATTTGTAAAATCCACGTTAAGAAGCGTAAAATGCATGCAATCAAGTCTTTTACAAAATGCCTTTGTATCCCTAAATCTAAAATCTCATTATTTTTCTTTTTTCCAAACCACCTTGTTCTTCCAAGACCCATTAAGGTATACCCACGAGACACATTATTGCGCTGTTGAGCTGAAGTATATGGAGTAAAAGAATGAAATTATGTTTTGGTGAAATATATAGTTGAGCCCTCGTCCATGTAATGGAGGCATATAGTATGTTATATTCTGTTATAGTAGTTAGTAGTAGACGTAGACACAAACAAAAATGGGTTCTTAACAAAAAAAATAGTAAAGAGAGAGATAGCACACACATATAGCACCTTGTTGATTACATCCCCCTGCGGTGCGTACCATGTTGTTTTCCATGTAACGAAAATGCATTACATGTTTTTTTCTCTCTCCTTGTTGGGAAACGCACGTGCAACAATATTATTAGCTTTCACCAAGCTCAAAAACAAATTATTGCAGTTTCTCAAGTGAGAGGAAAATGTTTTGTGGCACGTGGGTACAGTGTAATGTAATGATAGCGCACCGCAAGTAACTATAAAAGAATGTTTTTTTCGTAGAGGAGAGAAAAAACATAATGGGCTCGTACATTTTCTGCAGTGATCATTATTATTGCAATGCAACGACTCTTGTTGTGCGAGCTTCATCATTGGGTAGTTAAGTGAAATATTTATGCTTTCTTCCAATGTGTAGAATGTTTATTGTTCGAGGAGGGTAATAAAGAACAGCTTATAAATTTCCGTAAATTCAAATATCCACTTCAAATGTAAGTAATGGTTGGCTGGATGGCGTTCCCAAGAAATGTTGAAACACGAACACCAAAAAACCCTGTGTTTTTCTTTCTTTCTTAGGTCAGGAAACGCAGTGGATTTACTTGATGTTACAAGAGGAAAAGCATGTCTGATGCCATCTCATCTTGTAAGCTTTTCTTCCTCTTGTTTATACGATATCCAATTTCGTATAAGCTTCGCTTCATGTAAGGATCTATGTAAGTGTAGTTTATATTTCGTTTAACGAGTTTATGCTCGTGATATATGTTGATTCGTAGTTTTAGCTTCTTGTGGTAAATTTTTAACTAATAATAATACGCATGTTAGCTACGAAATTAAGCAATGATTACATTTTAAAGAAACTCATGTTACATCAGGATATAGCATCAAAATAATATGTGTGACGACTGCAAACTACAAGCAAAACCTCAAATTTTGCTTATGAGAATGAAATGTTAAAATCTTGCACAACTGACGACGAGTTAGTTGCAGCAGCAATGTCGCATGTTTGCTTAAGTGTTACATTACCTTTTGCAATTGTGTGGTGAAAGCCGCCTTTGCACAATAAGTTGTCTTCAAGTATTATTAAAACCCTACCCAAAATAGGGAGAGGAAACTTGGAAAGCAGGTGTCTGGGATGAAACAGGTGCAGTTAACAACCACTTCCTGTTTCTTTTCAATGATATCATTTTAAGAAGAGGGAATGGGAAGCGTTCCAGTTGAGCATTGTTTGATGACATCGATTAGGGGAACAAACGATGATGGGGGAAATGGAGAAAGTATGTATAGCATAGTTATCGAGACGGAACAACAGCAACATTACTACAATGCAATGCATACATCATAAATATTTTAAGGTACGTGTTGAGCAGTCACAACACTACGCATACACAATTTCATTAGTACCACTGCTGCGGTGAAACGTATGCTTTAATTTAAAGCGTAACATTATTTTCCCCTCCATTCATCCTTTTACAATCGCATTATGTTGGCCTTGCAGGTAAGAAACTGAATAAAAGAGCTTCACCGTCATTTTAAACGTCTTTTCTCATGAAACAATGTATTTGTTACCATTTTGTCTCGTTCTTCTTCCTTTTGTTTAAATCTAGCAAGTAAAACATTATGCAGTTCTTTTTTTAAACTTTTTAATTCTAATTTACTCAACTTAATTAAGTTTTAGCGCAAGTAGATCTATAAAATCAAATCAAAAGTCCTTGACTTCGTTATATGCTGTTTTTAGAAAAGCCAAATGAAAATGTGGGCAAGGCATATCAATAAGGACCAAAAGCTATAAGACACTCATCGTCGTTGGAGAGTTTATTATTGATATAACGTGGTTGGTGAGTCTACATGACTCTCCATCTGTCTGTATTGTATTGTTAAGGAGGTTGAGTTGGGGGGAGAAGATGTATCTTAAAATGGAATGTGGACAAAATGATAAAGAATTGAATGTGCGTTTTTTTTTCAAATGGAAAAAGCACTCAAGGTGCTCTTCTTTTTAATCTCGTGTCTATGTCCTGGGTGGCAGTTACCACCAACCAGCAGCACTAGACTCCTTTTTACTTTCCTTTATTCTTCTTCTTCTTTCTCCGCGTCCGCCTGGTTTCCGATCTATATTCATTCTTATTCCTTTCTCGTTCTTCATCCCCTCTTTATGTGACGATTTTATTTCGAATACCTTCCTTCCATTGAACTTAAAGGGAAGAAGAAAAACAGAACAGGGCCGACATATATATTCTCTCTCAGAAAAAAAAGAATAGTGTTGTTAGAGAGTGTGGCAGTAGTAATCGCAGTCTAGTAGCTTACACCGTAACACCATCCCGATCCCATTCATATATATAATATTATTATATGGAGTACATTTACCTATACCATTCATTGCTCCCACTACTACTTACTCAGGAAAAAGGAGTGAAAGTGAATGCCATGCCGATACGCGTGGACTAGAAAGAATAAGTTTAGATGCTAGATATACTATACTTTAGACCTCTCGACTCGACTCACTCCACTTGCATCCTCTGCAGTTCTCATAGTATTAAACATCTTTTTTTTTCAGATCAAAACTGGAGTTTTTCCATCTCCTCACCTATTTCCTATTCAATGCGTTCCAGTCAAAGGGAAGTGGAGGAGGAAATTTTATGAAATAAAACCGGTTATAACTTATCCTTATCTTCCGTATACATCATACATTTGCTTAGTTGAAAACGGAGGGAAAGACACAGAAAGAGAAAAAGATGCAAGAAAGAAAGAATGAAATTCCCATCTTCTGAATTTCAACGCTTTCCAATTTTCATCGTAAGGGTCGAAGAATGAATACATAATATGGGCCATTGCACAAATCATCTTGGATCCCAATGTCCTCAATGGCCAGTAAAAAACGAAGGGAAAATACTGATTATAATAGAAACATTGGAGTTGGAGGAGAAGGAAAGAAAACGTGGAGTGGAAGTGGAAACAGAAAATCTATTAACTTAAAAAAAAAGAATATCAAAATAGTTTTTTGAAGGCAATAGATGTAAAGTACGTGGAGATGGAGAGTATAAAACTTGCCCCTGAACTGAACCCATGCATATTACGATTGCCCTCTCCTTTTTTTATACTTTTCATGCATGTGCACCCAAACTTTTCATCATCATCATATTTGGTCGTAAACTTTATTGTATGCAGCGGAATGAGGAGGAATGAAATTGAATATGGAAATATGAGATATCATTCACTTTTTAATATGTTCTTGTGCAGCAGTTTAAGTGCAATAGTGATAAAAAGGAATTTTCTTACTTTGTATCGAAAGTATATATTATATATATGGTGTCATTCATTATGGATTCGGACTTGGACTGAATTTTGAATCGTATTTATAACTTGCGTTGCTGAAAGAAACGCACAAAGAATGAGTGAAAGAAGTTATGCAGGATTTAGTTGAGAGTAAAAGTTACGACACCATAAGAAATACCAACGAATGAAATATAATGAAAAGTGTGTTATGGAAAAAGCTGAAATTGTAGAATAGAAAGTCAGCAATCATACTAATTTATAATATTATACACTAAGCTAACAAATGAGAATTGATTGATAGGATCTATATATGCTGCATGTATTTTTCCCAACAGGATATAACTTTGGAGGAAATGGCAACGACACACCAACTGCTTCCTCCGTGTACCTTCAAAGGTCGTTACGTTCCAGGGTTTTGCTGACATGCGACACTTTATAAGCACATAAAAATTGCCAGCTCGCTACCAAATGGATACTTTATTTGTACAAATTGAAACAATTTTAGGGTAAACATGAACACTTTTTGGTTATAATAGGAAAGGCGGAAGAGAAAGCGGAGGCTTCCAAGTTCCAATTCATATACAGTCATCCAAGCAAGCAAACTATATTATTATGTTTATACATTTCTGCATACTCCACACATTTACAAAGAGTCGAACAACTGATGATGATGATGACAATGGATAAAAGTACATAAAATTATTCGAATAATGGCAACATCTCTTGCTTTTTTCATCCACTTAAACTTAAACTCAAGTGTGTGTATAGACTATATATATAGTGTGCTATGTCTGTAGATAAAAACTGTTTCGAACTAACTACTCTCAAAATCATCATCATCATCATCATCATGTCTTCTCTCAAAATATAGCAAGGATAAGTTTAGAGGCTGCTGAGTTTACAAACGATTGCCATTTTACATTTAAATTATGCACCAAGGCCCTATATCTCCATAGTTTTACATGAATTATTCATTTCCCTTTTGGGTGTTTATCCCTTCCTATTGCTACTACTTTTCTTTCAGAGTTTTGCTGACGACAAGACGACGACAGTGATCTTTCTCCTGTACAATTTTCTTATTTTCTCTTTTTTATTTTGCTCTTCATTCCTTTTTCATTTTATTTGATTCTTTTTTCTTCATCTTCTTCCTTTTCTCTCCTCTTCTCAACAGGCTCTACTCTCACTTGCTTGTTTCCTTCTTTGGGCTTGAAAGTAGACAGACAAGACAGGTGAGCAATTTTTTCTTTACCATACAAAACGCTACGAGCAGACTGCCTCTTGCAATGGTCTCCTGTTGCAAAAGGAAAATAGAACTGGCGAAAAAAAACCTCGCGTCAGAAGCACTTGAGTGTCTTTGCACTATTCGTTTTCGGCACTGCATGGATGTGTGTGTAGGGAAGATGTGTGTAGGTTGATATTATTACCACACACGTCAGACGTGAACCTATTCGCTTATTCATGTCCCTTAACACATATTGCGTTTTGCAAAGAGTGAAGGAGAAAGACGACATCGGAGCAGAGCTTACAAGAGGAGAAAATAAGTTCTTTGCCACAACATTCCTTTTTATCACTATCAACGTACGTCTCTCTTCCCCTCTCCCTTTCACCGTGTGTCTTTCAAAAGAAAGAATGAATTACTTTGACCATAATTTTACGCTGTGTAAAAATGTCCCTGTCACATCCCTTTCAGGATGGTATTTTCCTCGCTGAAAAACTGCATCAATTAAAATACATAATTCAAGTCGATTCTCTGGCTTTCATCTCAAAATGTTTGTTTCATGCATAAAAAGCCAAACGATGAAGGAAGAAAACTCTTCTCCTTAGAAAGAGATACGATAAAAAAGAGTTTGAGAAAAGAATGAAATCATCTAGAAGAAATGCCTGATTATAACAAGCGCGTTGCCTATAAATCCATAGCTTGTCCTATCATTCCTTTTCTATGACCTGGGTTAGCAACCTGCCAGTTTTACTTTCACTGAAACTGAGACCAAGTTTTAGCATGTGTGCTCTACTTGTGCATTTCTCCATGAAGTAGGCAGTAAAGCATCTCTCTATTCTAATGCATGCCTTGTTAAATCGCCTAATATCAAATATTAGAGTACCTACTTTGAGCGCCTCCTCCTTCTAACTATACTATTCTCACAGTTAATATGCAGTTATTTGACCTGCTGACTTTTACAATTTGTCTTTTTCAAGTGTAAAGGAAAAATTTATGAACGTTGGTTCCCAATGGGGCTCACAATTTATGAGTGTCGTAAGTACATAAGTTTTAAATTACCTTTTTTTGGTATGGAGAGAGTATTATATAATATGCAGACTGTATGAGATACTTACTTTTGGTATACTATAAATGTACTTGTTCATTCACATTTTCTGAACTTTTTTTCTAAGCAAACCTTAATTTAATATTAGAGAACAAAAATGTGTTGCATAAACACCTCCAAGGCGCATAATATGTGTAACATGTGTTGCAGCCTTTTCCAACTGTAAATATATTTTTGGTTTGAATATTTAATCCAATTATCATAACATTAGTGATATGTAGTGGTAAGTGCCACATTATTATAGTCTTTCTCATTAAATAATACTAATTTGGGAAATTTAAAAGAAATTAAATTTAAACTTCGTTGTTTTTATTAAGGTTTATGAGTTTTTTTTACAGAGGAACAAATATGAAACCGACATCCACATAAGTAGACATGCATTTAATTATAACTCTTATAATTTAGTTATTTCTTTAACCTCTCACCTTGCTCTAGATCATCAATCCCGTAGTTGCGATTTGATTTTCCCCCGCAACAATTTGTAAATGCTGTATCACCTTTTCCGAAATTTTCCCCGTCTTCTAGTGACTGTGGCATTTCTTTGTGCAGAGTTTCAGGAAGGAAAAGTCCCATAAATGCAGCAAAAATTGCAACACCCCCAAAGACCAGTGTAGGAATACTCTTGTCCAACGAGTCCTGTAATATTATTACATTAGATTGGAATTAGTCTTATTTATCCCTCTATCATAATCTTGACCTATAAATCGCAGTATCCTTTCATATCGAATGTAATGGATCACATACCAACAACGTAATTTGAGGAGTCAACATTCCACCCATTCGAGCCGCCATTGAGCAAAGTCCCACAGCAGAGTTGCGAATAACCGTAGGGAATAACTCTGCCGTGAAGTTGTATATTACAGCAAAACATCCAGCCATCGCAATTTTAGCAACCATCGCAATTGAGGTTACAAGTAAGCCTAGGCAAAAAAAACATTTTTCATCAACTTATTCATACTTCCGTCATCATCATCATCACCATCATCATGTTCAAAGACACACCAACTTTTTGGGTAGTATTTGTGGTCTCAGAAAATAACAACCTATAATGACGGCCATTTAAATAATTTTCGTCTTACCATAGGCCACATTTTGGCATTGATTCGCGTCTTAGCGCCTTGATACATGCAATCTTTTATTGCTATGTCTTAACCTAACCTATGTCCATCTTATGCGTGTTGTGAATTACCTCTTGGAATGAAAGTAGTTACAACACATGCAACTCCACCAATAAGTAAAAATGCCGCATTTAATGGTCTCCTTCCAGTTTTGTCGACAATGAGCACAACCAACAAATGTCCTGGCAAGTCAGCAAATCCAGCCAAAAAGAAGACAAGATATGGGTCACCAGGTAATGCTCCAGTATTGAATGCCAGACCATAAAAGCACAAAGCAATTGAGAACCACTGAAAAGCAGTGTTAATTGCTCTAAATCGAATATTTGGTGTTTTGAACAAATCACTCAGTCCATATTTATGAGTGTCTCCTGACTGCGTTTTCAACGCAGCCGCATCATACTTGCTGTCATAATTGTTATTGAATGATCTTCCGTTCGTTCGAGCTGCTTTTCTTGCAATCTTCACTGCCTCTTGAATACGACCTTGACTCCACAGCCAACGGATACTTTCATCAATCAGCCTAAATTTGACAAGGAACAAAGAAAAAACACAGGTGTGTGTTAGCCAATAATTAGCACTAACTATGCAAGTGGAAAATTAGAGCAGTAATTATATTCTTCCTCGTGTGCCAATAAGACGTCACACTTCACACCACACCACCCATTTTCAATTAGCACCCTGTTTTCTTACCAAAAGTGTCCAAATAGGAGAAGAGCATGAAGTGCAAAAACAACTTGTAAAAGTGTAACATCTCGAATTAAGTAACTCCATAATGCCACGAAGCAAACACCTGTAGCAAAGCTAGCTGAAAATGCCGTTCCGCAATACGTCCGTTTCTTCTTATCTACAAGTTCCATAGCTATACAGAAACGGTAGTATTAAAACATGGAAAAGTTTGCTAATCAAAAAAAATTGAGTTGTTCGTTTCATAGAAATCATGTAACATTCAATAAAAAGTTGTTCAACAGTAGTTTTCAATTTTCACTTACACAAAACGAAACCCTATAATTAGAAAGAGGAAGAAAAAAAATTGTTAGAAAGGTCTTACATATAAAAAAGCAACATCTTTTGTATTACATCAAGTCTGATAAATTTTTCAGTCTCACCGTCACGTAAGCACCTAAAAAAGAGAACGAGAGAGCAATAAGAATCGAAAATGCATGACTATTTTATTAGAAACTTCTTATGTGCTACATGGAAGATTTGAGCTCACCTCCAGATCCAAAGAAGCCATACGCAAAAAGACTCAGGCAGTACAGAATGTAGTTGGGGATGAAAGCCCCACTCATAGCAAATATAAACTGGAATACTGCTGAAATACAGAGAATTCGTTTTCTTCCAAATCTATCGCTCATAGCTCCGGCTATGAGAGCGCCATTGAAAACCCCAAACCTGAGATGAAACATAATGAGCTGATTGATTAATGAAATTCTTGGGGCAAACTTTTAATTCTATTTAAGGCTGGCGTTTGCAACATGTGGTAAATTATTTTCATACACGTAAATTGATTGGATGAGTGCTCGCTGCCATTTATTTTTGCAAACCATGTCCCACTATAAAATGAAGGGGAAATGTAATTACATTCAGTTAGGTAAAAACGTCCTTTTTAGCAGGAGTGGTGATAATATGCGTTTGCGTTGCTGATGGGTTTTTTACCTCATAAACTCTAGATTGCAAGTAGACAGACTTGTCGTACACAAACTGTCCATTGCATGACACGGTGGTTGAGTTGTCAAAAGGAGAAGGAAATTTCCTACACGAGTCAAGTTCGCCATTTGGTTTCAATGGAATATACTCTGCAAGTATGGAAGCATTGAAAACCGGGCTTTCAGCTAAATTACTTGTATTGTAGAGATCAATCTCTTCGATGAAACATCTGTATTTTGGACAAAAAAAATACGAACAAAAAATGAAATTCTCCAAATGCCATATACTACAGTCTTGGTTATTTCAAGACACGTTTGCTGGAATACAAAAGGCAATGACATCTAAAAATATATTTTGTAGACCCTTTTTTCCTGGCTTCTTGCAGCCAAGAGTATCAAGTCAAGTGCCAAGAAAATACACACTTTACCTGTGTTGTGGTGTGGGAGCAACAAATGACAAGGAGAGCATGTGCATACCTAAGTAAATAAAAAAACATTGGTTTTAATTTTAATTTAATTTTAACTGTGTTGCCATTTTACCGATTTTTACGAATAAAACAAATAGCCTAACCCAAGTTTAATGCTCTTTTTAACAAAAAAAAACATTCAGGGCTCTAGATTAAAAACACTTTGATTTATTCAGATTTTCATCAAGGAAAAAGAAAAATTACCGTATCTTCCATATTATGCAAAGTTTATATGAGACTACTAGTACTACTACTTATGAAGTAATATTCGTGCATGGAAAATAAATAAATTAAAAAATGTGCTGGAAATTTCATTCACATCCTGCATGGAAATATTTACTCACCAGCTAAAAATGCAGTGAGTAGATGGAGAATGTGCTGCCTCAACTGGTACTTGCCAAACTCTCCTGCAATTACAAAAGCATGCAACAAAATAAATACATGATTTGTATCATTAAAGTACAAACCACACAAAATCTTGTTCACAGTAATGTCGTGAAATATAATGGTTTTGTTTTGCAAAATGTTATATTATGTATTTCTGTAACTTACCGAGTTGGCCCATCAAATCTTCTAATAAAGGATCTGTGTGCATTGTGGATTGTTACTTGAAAATACACACTTGAGAATTTTTATGTATAATTTCTCTTTAAGAATGATGAACGTCTTTAGCTGCAACCCAAAGTAATTTTATGCGTACACACACACACTCATCACACCACAGCTCCTTTGTGAGCCGTCTTTACCACCCCAGAGGTTGGATGAAAAGTGAGCTCCTCAACTTCTTCAAACTTATCTGCAGATACATTTTGAGTTGTCGTGATCAATTTTTTCTTCAAACTTGTATTTTGTATGTTTATCCAAAGTGGCATGAAGTACAAGTTGAGTAATAACTTTTTTTCCTCTTTTTTTCTGCTCATCCAAAGAAACAGTGTTTTACATTATCATAATGGTGAATGGTAATGCAATACTAGTGTATAACGTGAATGGTTGATGTATGTATATGACTTTATGACTGCGTTTGTAATTAGCAGCTCGGTGTAAATGCTAACAAAAGAGGATGTTTATATGAGTATTACACTTGATTATCCGTATACAGCTTGGAGAACTAATGAAATTGAAATATTAGTAATTATATTATGATTAATAATACAGTTCTGGGTTACAGCGGATGATGTCAGTTTTTAACTTGGATTTTAATTGTCTAGCTTTCGAAGGTCAAAACTTCCTACATCATCATCATTAATAATTATTATATTGCCTTACAACAATTATTATGGATGTGAAGTTCCTGCATAGCGTGCCTTGACTGAATGAGGTGGCAAGACAATGATTTATATTATCACTGAACTTCGCTAGCCTCCACTTTGGGATGTGAATAATGATATTGAAATTGCAATCAATAGGGATTATCTTCACATCTCAAAAGGAAACAAACTAGACAGAGTGGTAAAAATAAACCCGAAACAAAATGACACGACGAAATGACATTCATTTTTAGTTTTTGTAATTGTTTTTGCAGCCGCCCAACTATTTTCTGGGCTGATTATTGAATATTTATTAAAGATTTACCACGCCCCGTACCACCATAAAATTCATGAAATTGTTTATTCTCAATAATTAGTTTACAATACATAATTAACTTCATATAATATGTATGTCTGTTGTGTGTCGGTTTTATTCAGCAAATATATCATCCTTTCAAAATTAAATGAAATCGTATTATTTATCAATTAAAGTTTTTTAATGGTAGCTACTAAATTATTGTCATTGTTCTTGCAGACAACTGTCTGAAAATTATATGAATACTACAAATTGGGACAAGTGTACTGTAATTACTTACACGTGCTCAAAAATGATAATGTGATGATCTACTTAACACAAATTAAGTAAAATGCAATGCTTCATAGTCCTCTGCTCATATAAAGAAAAGCTATTGATGCAATTAACATTGGCTAAATGCTTGGATCAAAATTTAACCAAATTAAGACATTTCATCTACGTAATAGCAGCCGGGAAACGTTTACGAAAACTTTTGTTGATGTAACATCCGTAGTAAGCTAACGTGTTTTATGCTAACAGCTAATGCTTCCTTTGAGTTCATTTGGAAACTACAAGTCCGCAGCGCTGAACAAAGACAGCTCAGTAGGGGAAAGTGCTTTCAACTTCTGAATGTAGAATGCGCTCACGAAACTTCCTAAGATAAAATGTTGGTAACTACAAAAATGACTTTTTGGAAGCTGTTCCAAGTTCCAAGCAAACGAAACTACAAAGAAGAATTTGGATCTGGGGGGAACTGGAAACACGCTTTTTTGTATCCGACATCAATGCAGTCCGAAAAAAATCACTTTTCTGGGTATTTCTGCAAAAGTATTGCAGATCAATTTTATTTTTAAATATTTAATCTTCAATTTTTGTCAAACTGCGTCATTTATTTTCTGCTAATAATTATCCATTCTTAATTTGGCCATTAAAAATATCGACACGAAAGTAGTCTTAAAATCTATTTGACAGTTTAGTAGACAACTTTATACCAACGACTTTTCAATATCATTAGAAGCAATATATATGTGTCGCAGCTGTACTTCAGAAAAGCTAAACTAGGTCTAAAGGTGTTACGCATTCTTTCCATTACCATAAAGTGCATACTTTTAATGTGACTTTTAGAGTCATAATATCTGTCACATTTTTTGCATAGTTTTCGAGGCAACCCATGTCGAACATTAGGACCACGACCACATTCGGTTCATAATTTCACACATCCTGACTCACAAAATGACAGACATGCGACACAAGACAATCTATTCCGGAGCTTTTTTATGTAACTCATCTCAACTCACTCCTCTGTGCACATACGATAGAACAATCTTCGTCTTTAAAAAAATCTTTTTTTTCTAACATCCATGAAACTAAAGCTCTCTTTACCCTTGTAGACAATAACAAGCCTCGTAAAATACAACGCTCCATAACATCCTTTAACCGTTCAATTTCATCATAACGAGCACAAACGGCAATTCTTCTCTAGTTAGACAAGATTAGACATAAAAGTTGTCGAGCCATATTCCTTTGCATTCTTACATTCCAAAAAATTAAGAAATCTAAACCGCGATATTTACTTTGAACTCTTCACCTCCGTTTCTTTCCTCATGTTTTTTTTTGAAGGACAAAAATATTTTGCATGCCAGCCTTCCATCTTCATTTAAGTCAACGTATGGTATGCCACTACGTACGGCATGGCATGGCGTAGCGTCGTAAAGAAAGCTCCATAGATAAGCTGCAGCTCCTACCCTTTTCCTCATAGAATCGAGTGTCTTGTCTTAATCTTTGAAGATCGACATTACATGAAAAAGAAGATTGAAAGAAGGATTACAAACGACTTTTGGTCCCGGGAGCAGTTTCAATATTATTTTGCTCAAAAAGCTCATCTGCTCCTCTCACTCTGCATCAAACTTTAGTTTCATTTTCCAGTACCGTCATCATGATGGCATCCCTTTCCTATACCATGCTGATAATATGGGGATGTTGATGGCATACTCTTTAGAAAGTGGGATGCACATACATCTTTCAATTTCAAAACTGTCTCCGCATCGCTCTTTTTTAGAACGGCTTGATGCATGCATGGGAAAAAAGTGACTGACTGACTGAGACTGAAATGAAGTGAAGTATTACATGCGTATAAGCCTCATTATTATTTGAGTGAGCCCAGCCCAGCCAGTTGTTGTTGCCTTGTTTGTGTTCTGTTCTGTTAGCTAGTTTGACTGTGAAATCCACACACAAAAAAAATCACAGCTTGTGCATCACTTAAACTTCAACATGTATGTTTCATTATGACATCATCATCATCATCATCATTTTCATAGGAAGCCTTCCCATTTCACCAAAACCTATCTCATTTCATCTGATCTGATGAGAAACAGCTTCTATGCTTCTGCATGATCATCACTATAGGATGATATGACGATGATGATCAACACCATGTTGCAAGAGCGTCAATTTACATGACTTGATTCTTTCTTAAGGCAGAAAACCCTTGTAGTTCAGTATATCAAGAAATGCAATATGTACACAACATTTTCTTGCCTTCTACTAAATGCACATAATGTTTATCGCGGTCGAAGGTTTCAATCTCCCAATGTTTCACTCGGAGATTCAATTTGCTTTCCGGTTCCAAAAATCACGGTTAGAAAAGAGAAGAGAGAGAGAGAGAGAGCAGTGAGGAGATAGGAAAGAAACCACACGCACGAACGACATCCTTAACAGTGGCAGAGACCAACAGACACATGACGATGCGAATGTGCCACTGTTTGTAACCAACAAAAAAGACATGCTACTTTCCATCTTGTTTTTGCGTGAAATGCTATGTATGTATGTATGTATGTGTGAAGTGAAACATTGGAAATGAACTTTTTTTTGCAGTCAGTTTCTGAATGCAGACAACGATATACACAACAGAGAGAGAGAGAATAAGATACCAATGCGGTGGTACTCTGAATATATATGCAATTACTTGACTGGGCTTCTTCCTTCCTTCCTATTTTTGCTGAGCATGTTATCATCACAAAGAAAATACACAAAACATTATGAGGACCATTTTGATACTTATCTTTGTTTTTCCTCTAAATACTTATGCGTTTTATGTTGATGTATAAAAACACATTTACAATTTAGTACGCTTAAAAAGATTAGAGATATATCACGGAGATAGTTGTAATCTCTCCACTCTCATGTAGTTTTGGGCTTTGTTCTTGAAGAATATAAAATCAAACTTGTGTGTATCACACACATATCACGGACATGTAAATGTAATGTGAAAAATTCCTACTGCCGAATGGGATCCATGTGCCTCTGCTGCCTCGAGATCCTTTCACAAATGTTTTGCTTTGGTCTAACGTAAGTTTACAAAAGTGTTTCCACCAAGTTCCACGGCATTTTTTGAAGAAGAAATTTTTGGGCTAATATCCAATAATATTCTTGCCTTGCCTCTTGGTGGTTGCTTGCACAAGATCCCTTGAGAGAGAAATAGAGAGAGAGAGAGAAAGAGCAGGATAGTTCATTTCAATCGTACAAGACATTTTCAAACTTATACATATTACATATTATCACAATCACAACACTTTACGTTATGTTATTCATATGTATGGAGCGGGAATGCAGACTTTTCGATATGTCAAAGAATGTATGGCTATGCATGAAAATGTACTTTTATAAAGTTTGTTTCTCAAAGTAATTTAAAGGTTGTTGTTCTTGTGTGACACAACAAAATGGAATAGTTATATAACGGCGTACACAAAACATGGCGAAAACCGAATCTTTGCGCATCACAAGTGACTTGATTCCAATTGGGATTAGACACGAGCACGGTGGTGTGGTGGTGGTAGTAGTGATGGTGTGTGCATTTGTGAATTTTGATAAGTATTACGTTCATGATCATCATGATGCCGCATCCATACATTATTGTACACAGATTGTAGCATTCACTTTAATTAAACTATCATGAATTCCAAAGTTGTGTTTGCATGAATTCGCTCCACTTTTATCTCTGGTTTCAAATGGATTTGTAATGGGAAAATGTGTTGAAAATATTGTTGAAAAAGAATATCAATTTGTACTGAAGAGCAAATAGAAGAGGAACAAGAAGGAACTGGAAACTGTGTGAGCCTGTGAGAAGCTAGAAGTAGTAACGAACGAGAAGACGGTCAAAGTGTAGTGATAAGCTGTTATATAAATACAATAAGGGTGTATAGTTATGTAGTAGCAATAAAAAGTTTTTAATTATTTTGCATCAACCACCCCAATCTCTGTGCTCACAGCTCCAACTCTTGTCCTCTATTAGATCAAGAGAGTGTGTGTAAGTAAGTGCAAGTAATGTTGCCTACTCATCAACAATTCTTTACTCTACAGGGTAAAAGGCGACTTTGCATAGCAATAATAACGGTCGACAATGGTGTGGGGTGGTATAGTAATATGGGATACGCAATTTGATTTCAAAGAGAAAAGGACACTTTTTTAGCTGACACTGAAACTTTTCGACCAACAGAATTTTTCGTGAGTTCTCAATCCCTCGAATAATCATCTCATTATCATTAATATGATCATTCATTACACATTACATCATGTCATAATATCATAGCTGGAGAATTGGGAGTCATAATCATACATCCTCTATGTATAAGTATTTTTTGAAGTGTGTGTAGGAAATCGTGTGAAAACTGAAACAAAGTTTGTTTAGTTCAGTTAGTTACGTTTTTTGTGTGCTGTTGCGTTGCCCTTATCCCAAGTGTAATTTCATGGAAAGTCGTGATAACTTTCAAAAAACATTTGCTGCTACAATGCTCACATGTACCTTCAATGAGTAAGTGGATAATATATGTAGCCCAACGTTATTAACACAGACCACTGCACACCGTACCAGATTTGGGATGGTGATGATGATGATAATTATGATGATGCTGACTTCAAGGATGAAACGTTAAATGTTGTAGGTTGTGTGTAGCATTTATGGTGGCATGGCATGGCAGATGAGAGTGTGTATAGTATATATATACGTGTAGTTCAACTTGAATTGTGTTGAAAAGTAAGTGCTAGTTAGTTGGTTAGTTAGCAAAGTATTTCAGTGAAATCTCTTGATACTTTGCACTCTGTGTATTCTTCTCGTCGGATTCTCTTCTCATTCACTTCCGTGCATTTTCACTAAACGTGAATCTTTTCACTTGAAAATTTCCTATGGCTTGGGTTGTGTAGGTTGGCTCACTTTTGTTTGAAATGAAATTACTATTGCTTGTGTTTAAGTTTTGTTAGAAGCAAGGGCAGAGAGCTAAAGCTGAAAGCTTCATAAAATAGTTACATAACGTCAGGGATGAACACAATTACATGTATTTCAATTACATGTAATTCAATTACGTAATTAATTACATTTTTGTAATTTGTAATTGATAATTGAGCACAAAAATCCAAAAAGTAATTAAATACAGTATTTATTTGAAGGAGATTCTTGGAAATGTATTTAAATACATTAAAGTAATTCAATTACATTTTTGACATTTCTGGGCAACATTCTACTCAAAATATAACTAAAAATGAAAAATCAACATTAAAAACTGGACACAGCAATTGAAAATTTCAAAATTGCTACAGTAATGGTAGTGAGCGACCTATAGCCTTTTTTTAAAAGCCTCTTTTTTGCTGTTATTACAACTGATTTCCAATTTTTGGCTATGCGGTAACTGGGATTTTAATAACCAACTGTATTTTGTATTTATAAATGTAATTAAATACTGTATTTTGTAATTGGTAATTACGGCTTTACCCAGAAACATGTAATTGAATTTAAATGTAATTGCAGCATTTGAAGTATTTGGATAATTGTAATTTGTAATTGAAAGTCAAGTAATTGTTCATCCCTGCATAACGTGCTTAAAATGATTTAAACAACACATTTTATATATATAGCTTAAAAGATAGAATATAGCAGTTTTACTTATTAAGGGCCCATTTCAACATTTTCAACTTACGCCTCCTCTTGTTTCTTTTTCTGTCTCCAGTTTTAGGTGTTTGTAGGAAATGTAGGTATTCATAAGTATAAGTATTTATTTTGTCTTTCTTTCCCATATTTATATAGTTCCATTATACTTACATATTACATCTAATAACAAAGTTATAAGGACTGATTGTATTATTTTTCGGTTTGCTGTTTACTTCTTTTTTTGCTCTTTGACTGCTTGTCTTCATGCAATGGAATGCATTTAGAGAGAAAAACATTACATCCAATTACATAGCTGTAATGGCTAAAATCCCAAAAGTGTGTGATGTCCCAAAAGACCATCAAAAATAAACTGCAAAGAAAATGTGTTTCTCTTCTTCTATTTAACCAACTCTTGTTCCCTTGTTTCCCCCTTTTGCCTTCAGTTTCAAAATGTTACATGATATCTATATCTATCTCTTCTGCGTACGATACGTTGCTGCTACCTACATTCACACTTGTACTACTTCCATTTCAATGTTGTTCACCACGAGTCAACTTACATTTTTGTATCGTTTCCTTTGCTCTAGCTCCATCCAATACAATACAATACAATGAGATTTAGATTAGGCATTGTGTACATGATGTGATGTTGATGCTACGTAAACACAACACAATACATTAGTAAAGTACATGCTCTTTTTTGGCTTTTCTAACGGCATGACGGCAACGTTACTATCCATGGTTCCATATCACGGTAAAAGTTTCCATTTAAAGTTTTAAAGTTACCGAAAAAACAAGATTTTAGACAGTTGTTGTGTGTTCCATGTATCTCTTTCAAGTAAGTGTGAATAAGTGAGCAGTTTGAGTTGGTTCTTCAAGTGTATGTCTTATGCTCAATTATATATACTGAACTGAACGGCTTAAGTAGCTATATATATATATCTGGAAAAGTATATGTGGTACTTGTCTTGACTGGAGACTTTAACGGGATTTCCCCCAAGAATCTGACATGTAGGAACGAACGTAGTTAGTGTGGCATACATCCATTCATTAAACATCACTTTTCCCTGTGTGCAGCTACTGTATCACCATTAATCTGAGTATATAGTAAATATAAAGGAAAAACCTTGCTTTGAAACACAGACATTACGTCTACATTTTTAAATAATCATGTATAGTAGTAGTAGTAGTAGCACATAGTATATATAGACACACACTCTCATTTACGTTTTGTGTATATTTTCCTTTGAAGGCAAAAGTAGCGGAATGCATCATTCATTCTTCCGAACTTGTTTTCTTATTTGCCCCAGCCTTCTTCAGCAGTCGTTGTCATCTTCTTCTTAAAAGTTGTTTCGAGCTCACTCACTCAGTGCTGGATGATCATCATGGAGAGCTGTTTTCAAACGTGGTGTCTTTTATTCTCTTCGAAAAACCTACTGAACGGAAATATGCGTTAGAGACAAAATACACATGATATACCCTACTTATACGGCACGCAATCCTAATTCTGTTGCCAACTACTACTACTACTAGCGACTACTCACTCGACGTTTTTTAAAAAAGATTTTTCCTTTTGTACTTGTCGACTTTGCTTTGGCTTTCAAATGGTGACAACTCTTCCGGAAGCATTCTAGGAAAAGATACAGTGCCACAGATAAAGCAAAACCTAGAAAAGTGAAGTTTTCCACAGAATTTTCAATACCATCGTAGTAGTTTAGTTTATGAAAGCATGCTTTTAATAGCCCTGTGCTGAGACTACCTTTATATTTATATGCCATCATTTTTGTTCACGGAAATGTTATGCTGCTCCTGCTGGTGAAAATACATACATCAAGAAAGTGAGTTTTTATTCATTCAAAAGAGTTTTTGGCTACCTCCCAGCTAAATTGTATGGTGATTAAGTGTGCAAATTACCGACTTGAAAAGTTTTACTGCTCCTGTGCCCACATGAAAATCAAGTTTTAATGAAATAGGGAATTGATGTACATGGAGAGAAAATAGTCGACGTTTTGTGTCAGTTGAAGAGCTATAGATATGGTACTATATAGTGTGGCACCAGCGGCTTGGTCAAAAGACACACATTTTGTGAGAGTGTAAGAAGAGCCGGAGAGATAACCAGCTGAAAAGTTTGCATTCATTCCTACTAATCTCCAACAACTTGTAATTTGGGATTCAATGTGCACATACATTGTTTATGATCACCGTTATAGCCGCAGTTTAGCTTTGCTTTGAATGGAAGATGACCTACAATGGTGTTACACACATTGTGGGTTTGTTAATGAGAGTGTAGACCAAAAAGTGTTTATGTATCAACAAGCTGTGTGAAGTCAGGAGAGGAAGTTTAATGAAAGTGGTCCCGGAAAAACTATTTTGCACATTTTGTGGACGCACTTTCCCTACCAAATCAATTAAGCCGGGCTTATAAACAAACATGCTGATTAGGTGATTCAATTAAGGATGGGGGAAAGGTTTTGGGAAAGCGGTCGAAAAGGCGGTTATTTTTATTTCTTGGTCCTGCTCCTCCTCACCACCTTCCAATGGTGGGAGCCGGCTGGGGCAGATACTGTTCCGGCATCATCAAGGTGTAAGTTTTGTGCGAAAATTAATGACAACAATTTTACACAAAAATAAATGGTGCTAATCAGGAGTTTCCTGATGACCTCGTTTTCATATGAAAAGGAGCTCATCCACATATTTTTATCGTATTAATTTCTACAGATAAAGAAGTCACCAATGTGGTGGGCTCCGTTGGTACAATTCCATGCACGGTTACGTCGTTTGATGATGTTGTGATGATTTTGTGGTTCAAGGGTTCTTCTGGAGCACCAATCTACAGGTAATACCTATAATAAAGAAAGATAGAACTGATTGTGACATTGATGACAAATAAAATTTTCGATGGTAGAGTTAGAGCAGCATCCAATCCATTATATTATGTTTGTGGAACCAATTGTGTCAGACAATTATTTACTGCCTGTCTTGTTTACTCAATGAAGCTGTCCATTGTGCAAGAATTTTGGAACGGTTGAAAATATATTCTTCATCCTCAAGTACTAGCGTATAGCATATAGGTGCCCGCCTACATAAAAGTGTTTGTTAATGGCTAGGCAAAGGCAAGATGCATATTATGGATAATATTATATAGGAAATTGGTAAATTTTATGGCTACGAGTTTCCTTCCTACATCCTAGTAGGAAGTCACAAATAGTGGCAATAACTTGTAGTGGTGTATTCTTTATCGGTATTTTGTAGTGCCCATCGTTTTGTCACATACACGCACAATATATATATCGTCTCTTGTGTTCTAGTCGACGGGCTGAAGCAACAGATCATTTTAATAGGTTCACATTTACCCTTGGTTTGAGGGCTTGTGCTAAACTTACCAATATTACCGCGTGTATTGTTATCCTATACATCGCTCGTGAAGATGCCATGAAAGTTGTTTATGTATGCACACGCACTTTGTTTTCTCATGGTTTCAGTTATGATGCCAGAAATGAGGAAATCGAGCCTCGTCACATGACATTGAAAGATGACTGGGGTCTTCGTCTTTACTTTCGTGTGTGGCCTAACAACAGAAGACATCCCGCACTAATGATCCAAGATCTCAAGACGGGAGATGGTGGACTCTATCGTTGTCGTGTGGATTATCGTAACTCACCCACAACCCATTCTGTGACACGCCTCAAAATTATTGGTGAGATAATAATTTTATCACAAATTGTAATAAAGTATAACAGCGATAGAATAAAACGTAATGCGTATCCGTTATAGCAATCATTATAGTACTTGTGTAATATAGAGACAGGCACGATTTAATGATCTATATACATTTTCCAATTATTATTATGTATCATATCGATATCATTTCCTGCCGGTTTAAGCCTTTCATGCGTGCTTAGGAACATGTTTTTTAAAATTTAATATTAAATCTCAAAGTCATTACTACGAAAAATGATAACGCTTGCATAAAATTACACCTTAGAAAAAATGAGCTAGTCCATAGTGGATAGTATTCATTCATAAGAAAAGTTGTTTTTAGCTTAGGTATATTATTACTATTCCTCCTCATGTAGGAAAGGAAGGATAGGGCACGCATACCATCGCATGTACCACTTCGTTTCGTGCATATTCATAGGCATGGAGTAAATGGTCCAAGAACGATAAATGATAAATGTCTGATATCAACGGTGCCAATTGCCAACAACTATTACCATTTACTATTGACAAGAACTAATCGTCGGCTTGAGAAAGCTCAAACAAGAAAGCCATATTCCGTGACGTGGAAATGGCATGGCATATTGATGCCAACACACGACGCCCAACTCCCATGTTTGTGCACTTTTGCCTATGGTTCTTTTATCAGGGGAAACAGGAGAGTGAGTGGCATGTCACAATTTGTGCTTCTCAAAGCCGAAAGAGAAAGTTTTGCATAAAAATTGACGGTGATTTATAAGAAAGAAAGAAAGAAGATAATTAATACTGTGTCTACTAAAATGTGTAATTACTGTTGTAAAGCCAGTATAAGGCTGCTAGCACTACTAGTACTACTAGTACCTACATTACACAAGTTATGTAATCAAATCTGCACCAAATGGGGAAATGAAGAGGATCTTCCAGTAGATTGAATGAAACATGGCGTGTTGTGAATATGTATAATATGCTCTGAGTAACCTTTTGTGCTAATTGCAGTTTGAGAAACTCAGAGCTTTTGATAATTACAGTGTATGGGCCAGGCTCATTCTTTAGCTCCTATACGTTTTAAACGAGATATTATTATGCTTTCTATAGTTGAGATATTATTGTGTGCTCATAAAAAGTATGTACTACTATAAAAAATGTGGGTGAAAAGTCGTGATTTTCTTTTAAATTTCTTTTGCTGTCACGTATTTCTTTGTTGTAGATTCTATATTTCAAGTTTCAAACTAGCTAATTTTTTTGATTCACTGACAATGAGTTGTAAATGGTTGTTATTTTCATGACGGTAAGCAACTGCTCGCGTTCCAGTTGCAAGAAAGAATGGCCGAAGGCGTTGCCCAACTGACTCGAGCAATATAATAATTGTAGATTGTAGTTCTAATTCTGGTTAGGACCATAGGCCATGTGAATATAAAAATTCATTCACACATCTACAAATACTTTGGAATGCTTGAATATTTTGGCTTTCACTCTGTATTGCAAGTAGTATAGGTGTACCTATGTACCCAAAAGTGGATTCTCACGTACGAATTTAACTCAAAGGTATGCATAAACTGGGCTTGCAGTAAAAAGAGTATCCCGTGAAAATATTAGTTGGTCCCAGCACTCAATTTTCTTTATGAAGGATGCGGTAACGTTTTATGTTTCCTGTTCCAGGAAATTTTTCAAAGGTAAATGGCATAAATATATGTATATATATACTATGTGTTATTTTAACTTGGGCAAATATTATGCACACGTACTTCATCAAGTCTTAATGATGTTATATGTTGTATACAAACGGCAAAATGGGAGTAGCGCTTGTTCGTCTCAAGCCAACAAAAAAGAAAGGCCGTGAAGTGAAGTTACATAATTATAGGCGCACGTACCCAACACACACATCACATCATATTATCATACATAAGAACGGTAACTGAGGTTGAAGCTATTAATTTTTTTGCGAAACTTAATGGAGCATGTTTTAGTTGGGATTCCGCAGATGAATTTATGCATTCTCTCATAAATCATTTGCCCACCAGGTATAAAGTGTGCGCTCTCTCTTTCACGATAGTATATATTATGCTAGCACAAACGTGAACATACAAAAAGGGACATGAGTCATTTACGGAAGATGAATGTAGTGCGTACCGAACAACAACAATCTAAGCAAACAGTTTTACTGAGCAAACTGAACAATTTTTGTTGTGCAAACATTCAACAAAATCTTTATGGGGCATATCGCATCCCATACTTCACTTTATTAGCAAAAAGAGAGGTTTCTGAAATTTTAGTTGCCTACACGCTGTTGTTGTAGGAGGAAGTGTAGGTGTAGGTATTTTTCAAATATTCATAGTTTCCATGCTGGTTAGAGAGAGAGAAGGTTTCTTATGGAATATGATGTTTGTTTACCGTTTT
The DNA here is from genome assembly GCA_964034955.1 of Orchesella flavescens. Taxonomy (NCBI): domain Eukaryota; kingdom Metazoa; phylum Arthropoda; class Collembola; order Entomobryomorpha; family Orchesellidae; genus Orchesella; species Orchesella flavescens. The sequence goes on along the minus strand of OZ035957.1, from coordinate 15,911,220 downwards.
GCGTTCTTGTTCTTTACTTTTGATGAATGATAAATTCCCATAATAAATGTTTTTATTGACGCAAGCTTATCATTATGCGTGTTTCTGGATTTATGTGTACGTATAGAGCCACCAACGCGCTTGGAAATCCGAGACACGTCTCCATCCCGTCCTATTTCCGACCAGCAGATTTTGATGGCTGGAAACAAGGCTTCAGATCCCAGTGTGACTTACTTGGGCCCCTACACGGAAGGACAGAATGTTACTTTGGTGTGCAGCGCTTATGGGGGTAATTTCGTCAAAATATATTTAAGTCGTGAATCATGAAACATATTTACATTTCATTTTAGTTTGTACACATATACACAAACATACACACAAACTGAGATGATATTATTATAGACCTTCTATCGACAAGAAAGACGAGGAGGAGGAGAAAAGTTAAAAAAAAAAGTTTTGGTGTGTTTAACGTTATCTTCACTTTGCTGCATTTGCCAACAACATTATGATGAAAAGTAAACTAAAAGCTGGAAGCAGGTTGCAAGTTTTATTTTAACAACCCAACCGAGTCGTCGCTCACCAAAATCTTTTCTCAATTTCCCCTGAGATATTACATGTATATTTTTTGGGTAACTTTTGTGCGAAAAGGATCCATAAGGGATTCATCTGCAATTCATTGTATATTTTGGTGTAGCACCATTGAAAGTTTACAAATGATTAGGAAACCAGGTCAAATGAGATTTTTTTGTGCAACTTTTTTTAGTCGCAATTTCTTCAGCCAAACTGCTCCAGGGTACCTTTAATGTGCATATGCATAAATATATATATATCTATATGAAAGAAATGCTTTATCAGTCCAGTGGGCATATACGAAATTGGGGAGGTATACAAATATGTGAATGGTGGAGGTGGAGTGAGTACATACACATGTGCTAGTCGTTGTTGAAAGCAAAGAAATCTGCAATGCAGTCAGGCAAACTGATAGACAGATAGAAAAACAAGAGGGAAATTTTCACTTGTCCTCAACTACATAAGCTCCCACTAGTTATCATACTCTTCGTTTTCTCTTTAATCCCAGTGCCAGCCAGCAGAACGTATACCCGGCATCAACTTATATTTACATGAGTATTTTAGATGGAGAGACACACACAATAATATATAAGGCTGTAAGTTGTAACAACTCTCATTTTCATCTTATGTAAACTTTGAAAACTTACCCGGTTCTTTTTTACTATAAAAGTGAAAATGAACGTGTAATATATTACTCAAATAAAACTATGAGAATGATGCAACATGCAACAACCATATGATCCCTCGCTCCCAGAATTCTGAAATCAAAGCTGCGTTCTATCAACAACAAAAATGTGTATGTGAAAGTAGACTGGAAAGGAAGCACTATTAAGTATTTTTATGTATATCTAATATCTATACGATATATATATGCTATAAAATTTTCGCAATCGCAACCCAGGCGTTACATTCCACGTATTACTATATGCATCTTGCAATCTACAAAAAATACCTATATTTGGGTTAAAGTTTACATTCATTCGTACTTTCTTCTCGTCGTATACTATGAATAACATATTTGTTCTATTTTTGAAGACCTGTGCTCCTTCCAGATCACAGAAAACGAGTCACAAACATGCCAAGCATTTTGATAAGTTTCGGAGGGATCTTCCTTCCTCTTGATTTGTAGGTTACTTACTTTTCCTACAAGAAATACAATATTATATAACATAAAACGTCTTCCGTCTTTTTAAGTTAGAGGGGTCCCAAAAGTGCTAATGCTGAAATAAAACTACTGCTTGTGCGTGAGTTGAGTTGAGTGTAGCCACAAAAGTTGGACCATATGTTGTGCCGTTGTGCGTAGTTCAAATAAGAATTTTGCCTAGTTTCCATAAAATTGAATTTATAATGGTTCAGTTAAAGTCAGTATGTGATTAGCAAAGAAAATAGAATCATAAAGAAAGGCAAAACGAATGAAAATGTAAAGAAAGATTTTCCTTGTCTTATATATTTATGTACATATATTACAGGGAAACCTTTGCCAGAAGTAAGATGGTTTAAGAACAGCGAAGTGGTTGACACAAGCTACTCTTTGACTGGAACGGAATACACCATTAATGAAATGACAATAAACAATCTCGGTAGAGATCATACATTTGATGTTTTCAGCTGCCAAGCTAGTAACAACAATGAGACGCAAGCGCTGACTCACAAAGTTCAACTTGAGATTTACCGTAAGTTTTTTTTTATCTATAATAGAATATATTTATATGTATGTATGTGTATTTGATGTGTGAGAGAAAATAAGTGTAAGTTATATTAGTATTGTATGTATTTTGGCATGCGAAACCTGTGATTACTGTTTAGATTACCCAGATAGATAGGGAAAAGGCTAGGTATTTACCAGCTTGATAGATATAAAGTAGTTTGTGTTTCAGAAAATCGTTTTATTTTAGTAACATTTTGTTTTTCCAACAGTTGGGGTTACCAACATTGAGCTCGAAGTTCCATCTCCCATGACTGCTGGCTCGGAATACAATATCGTTTGCAAGACTATGGGGGCCTATCCAACAGTCAAAGTGGAATTCTGGAAAAACTTGAAACGAATCGCTTCAAGATCTCAAATGGTAATGTTATTTGACTTTTTCCATTTAGCTATAAATGATGAGCATCCTTTTCCATCTCTCCTTTAGGTGAAATGAGCAAAAAGGCACGTGTATATATACGTAGGTTTTATTAACTATATGAAGCCATACCATGCACTCACTCAATCAAATATACAATGTACAAAAACATGATTCATGTTTCAAAGGAGATCATAACTAACAAAGTAACTAAAATAAAATATGAGGAGTTGTGTGAGTTTTGTGTATAATGCATTTTTTTTCTTTCTCTCTCTCTCACACACACATTTATCCAGCATCGCACAATATATATGTTAGAGTTAGAAAGGGTCGGTGAAAGAATAATCTTTTAGCCAAAAAGGCAGAAACACTATGCAAGCCGTTAATGGCTTCAACAGACATTGGATATTGACAGAAACAATATCATATTTCACTTTTTCCTCCAATTTTCACGCTTTCTCTCTAGTAATCTCGACTTCTTTTTTTTCATTTACTTCATTCTCAAAACGATCAGAACATTTATGGAGAAGGTATATAATATGAAGGAGGAGTATAATGTATTATTTTTTATAGAACTCTCTTTAGCCTTTCAACTTTTATTTTTTATGATAATATATACAACACGAGGCGACTCCAGCCAACATTTATTTCCTACCTTACATATAGCCATAGAATGAAAAAAATAAACTCCCAAATCTACAGATGATGCATGAACACTCAGCGTGCGTCTTGTTTGTAAGGAGCTAGTGAAATGCAATGAGATGAGAATGCTCTTTTATTTCCATTCCAGCAATACTATTATTCCAGTCAACACTAACATTTTTTGTGCAAGTAATATTGGAAAACTGACTTACGTTATCATTATCAGCTACGCTACTAACTGCAAACATATTTAGTGATGTTACATAATATAATGCATTATCTTGAACCACAAACTTGCTGGATTGTTTGTATTAGTATACCTGCTGCTTATTGTATCCTCATGTTTCTCTTATAATTAATTGCTCAATTTGTTAGGCTTGCTCACTCTCCTAATCGACTTGATGTTGCTACCAATGTATTACAATTTCTATACAAAAGCCTGCTTCGATTCAAGTTCCGTTACATCGATTAGTTCATTTCGAAATTTTCAGAGTTTGTTGAAATTATTATTCCGAGATATTTACAAACAGTGCACGTAGTACTGATTCACTCTTTCTAAAATTAGTTGGTTGTGATTTTGTCGCTGTACGTACTAAATAGATATGGAACATGATTGCATGTGTTTTAAAAGTGTTGTTAAAATATAAAAAGTTACTCGTTTTTTTTACAGAAATCGGTTGCTGATAACATGACTATCACGTCAATCCACTATAAGCCTGAAGTTATGGATGACGAGACGACAATAATTTGCAAAGCGGAAAATCCCTGGTTAGGATCCAAAAAGCCGAGCGTTGCGAGGAAATCTATGAAGATTAAATGTAAGCCTACATTACTTTACGACAACGTTTTGTTTACATAATAAGTCACGACATGGGGACATCAACATCACATCATCATTGTTAAAAATCTGTGATGGTGATGGTGCGTAAAGCGGAAGGAAAGAAAGAAGTAAAATGTTCGATATTGATGCTTTTATACGCACACGCATTAATGTAATCGCTTACAAAATGTAAGTAACGTGATGTGATGAGTGAGGCAGAAGCATTGAAGGAACGAAACTTTAACCTGGAGCAATTCATTTTTAAGTTGGATTCGGCGTGTTTAACATAAAGAGAGAGATAAACCGAAACACTTCCAAAGCGAATTCGATGAATGTTCTTTTACCTACCGTCAATATATACATATACATCCAGGTATACTGCTGACGAATTTCGTGATCATGATCAATGGTGAAAAAGGAAGGGGAACTACGCAATGCGAGAAAGGCAATCAGATCAATGCAACATTTCAAGATTCAAGGCTATCCTACACAGATTGTACTTATTGGCACAATTTGATGCTTGATGAAACGCAATGTTAGTTTATCTAAACTTGGGGTTTTCTTTTAGTTCTAAATTTCAATACCAACTTGTATTTTTTTAGTCAACACCATTTTCCTAAAGAAAATGTATACTTCATCTTATTCTCCCTCTGACTTTAGGCTACCGAATCAATACATTCATCTGTGTTCCATGTTCCATTGTAGATACTTGAAGTAAAAGGACCACTGGATGAATATGACTTGTCACCAGCACGTACATAAGTTGGTAGTGATGAAATCACACAAATTTCTGATAATATATCACTGTCTTTCCCCCTCTATTGTGAGCCTCAAGATTTCTAGGAATTCATTTTTTACATACAAAAAAGGATGAGTTTCATATCGTGTTTCCTCCCAGCATTCATTTTTTTGAGACTTGTACTTCATAGAAATAGATGTCAAAAACGAATTCTCTAGGATTTCAGTTGCTACAAGTAAGCTAATTTTAGGATATACATATATAATGTAATGCTCGGATATGTTTATATTCGGCACATTGCTACGCACATTCCATGACATCAAAAAGTAGGCAATGAGAGCCCTCGACTACTACTGGCAGTAAAAATCTTTTGAGTTTGTTAGTCTAACTTGCTCATCGTCAGCGGCAGATTTGTAGCCTGATAAGATTAGCTAGTGTCAAAGTAACAAATTTCCTTCACTAATCAAATCATTAGAAATGCCTTGTTTTCTTTAGCTCTCGTCTTCTCTTCTCCATAGAAAGCAAGGGTTTTTTTGGGAGAAGGAAGGAGAGAGAAGAGAAGCTAGATGACAGTCCCAGGAGAGAAGTCATTCTTTCTGTGGGAATGAGGGGAGTCATCAAGCTGGCATTTCTTAGTTGAAGATTGTAAAAAACCTCGACTAATATAAAGCAATGGGGATGGAAAGCCGTCATGATCATGAGAGTTGGTTGGTGTGCTGCTAAGTTGAATGACATGACGTGGGCTTATTACGGCTTAGTTTTTTCTTTTGCTATATATTTTGCCATTAAAAAGCTTAGCCGACAGACTGATTTTTCATTTAATTAGCTTTTTTGATGGGGAAAAACGACATTGGAGATAGTTATGAAGCAATCTTTGCCACAAGTTTGACTTTCAATGTGAATACAGACATAAAATCGGATAAAATTCTCTCCAAGAAGACGTGTTTCTGTATCTTCTCTGTACGCATTCTTCATGTTATGTCAGTAACACATATAAGCAACATATGGCTCTACAATTACAGTTACTGAAGGAGCAAAAGCATTATTATGTAAGGAACGGATACATTTCATGATTGTTTACTTTTCCATGCTTAGTATTCAAATACTATAATGTTGTGAATCGGACTAATGAAATGTGATTCCAATTCAAATAACTTTGTATCGCTTTTAATAACTATCTGTTTGGTAGTGGTAGTATTCCGAATATTATCATATTATTGCAATCAAGATAGAATTAGGTTGGGAAGAAAAAAATTTCAACTTACTAAATTTTTTCCTGAGGAAGGCGTAAGATTAACGCAGAAAGCTTGACTATTAAAGAATTATAAAAATCAAACCATGTCCTCACATACCGATTTCTCTACATTTTTACTAAATTTCCTTTTTGCAAAACTCAAAATAGCCATTACCCTACGTATTCATTCATGAAACAAATTTAATACAATTTCAATTTACTTCAATGAAATACTAAAAGACAAAAATGAATATAGAATAGAACATGTACTTTGTATGTACATCTTACTTAGTATATAGCATTATCCATTTGTTCGGTTTAACGGTTTGGTGAATGAATACATACATTTTTTCTGAAAACATCTTATGTCTAAGTAAAAATTGAAGTCACTATATACTTTTTGAAGTAAGACATGAGTACTTAGAAAAAAGGAATTTCCTTTTGTAGTTTCAGTTGCAGTATAGCAGTACATTCATTCCACTTGTTGTTCAATTCCATCCATTCGTAGAAGTCAATCAGTGAGGTTAGTTGCTTGTAATATTGAGCTGATGTACCAAGTTAACTGTTACAGTAAATAAATTCTAACCCAGTTCGTCGGATTCTCCACAGCAAGATACTTGTTTTATTGATCAAAGGCTTTTCTCAATAACTACTTTAAGAAAAATGTATCAAATTACTTGAAATGAAAGGAGTCGAGAGAATCCATGCAGTGTTGTTTTTTGTTTGATTTAAATTTTCAACCGTGATATTTCATATTTATATAGTTATCTCTTACATTAAACATTAAAGTTAGGTAACCATTTTCTATACCAATTCGATAATACAAGTCTGAATTCTGTTTAGCGTAGCAGACAACTTCCGATTGATGTCATTTCATGGAACATTGCTAGTAAACTGGAAGTAGTATTCTTTTACACAGAAAATTGTATTGCGCGAACTCAACAAATAATGAACCCATACTTTCATGGAACCGACTGCAATCCGGACATTTATTTGCACTGATGAAATAGTACATCATGTGACAAAATGGCGACAAATTAATTAACGTTGTTTGTACAAATTAATTTAGAATCAAAGTGTATCATTGAATGTATTTTATGTACCTATGTATATCCCTAAGAATATGAGAACAAGGTGCAAACGTTTATTTGCGACAAAAACATACATTCAAAAAGTATCGTGAAATGGCTTCATAGTTCATATGGTTTCTTTTCGCAGAAACTCCAATTTATTTCCTAAACTAATTGAAAAGCAGTCAGAAGTCTTTGATAGCATGATGATAGTTGTTATACTGTTGTTAAAACCTGGGCGTATTATATATAAGTAATACACACAAAAACATATACACTTGACTCGACGGCATAAAAACGACGTATCGTTTTTTTCTGGATAATGAATTCCCAGAACTTCTCAGGCACAAAAGTTTTTGTTTTCCAAAAATTGTATTGAACGATGGGAAAGGTAAATCGAATTTCTCCTAAATACAGCTTGCTTGCCCATATTCAATCACATTTGATTATATAACAATATAACGAAATGTGTATTGTTAGTACCAACACCAATCAATTTTCATAAGATTGATATCTTCTGGCGAAAAAGTTAAGAGTTATCGTGCAGTATTGCATGCAAACTGTAGTTGTAATAATAATTCGAAGCAACTTCTCAGACGTTCTTCAGTTCAGAAAAAGGCCAACCCAAAAAAGAACGATCTCGAATAAATTAGCAGGTTGAAGGAAGCCGTGTATGCGCTCAAAGCACAGATATATATACTTATGATTTACGTAATTTAAGATTCTACGAAAAGGAACTTCATAAGTAAAAGTTATTTGCACGATACGTAAGCATATAAGTCTGAAACTTTCTTTGAGAAACTTCATATATAATGGTGGTGGTAACCAAAAGAAAGCCGCACATAGGAAGTGACATTTTTTTCATCAGTTGGCATTTTTAGCAGCAAATAAACAACCTCAACCCTCAGCCACGCTACAAAAATAGCATGTAAGCAATAACACTAATCTAATCAAAAGAGGCAACTTTCTCTCCCACTATAAAACAAACCTGTACACACATTAACTCCTAGCCAAAGTAATCTGAGTCCTTAAAAGTGTTTCTTGAGCAAACAAGGTAGGGAGATGGAGATGGAAGGGAGCAAATTGTAAATTGCTACTTTTACTTTCACCAAAATCACGGTCGCAGCCAGTAGTGGTATAGTGGAGCAATCCTTGTTGATGATGTGCTCCTTTTCTCATTATGACGGTGCCCATTTGTATCTGTCCTCGCATTTAGTTAACGCTGGGAGTTTTTTTACTCTCTTACTTATCTCCACATTTTTTTTGCTGAGGCTTTCAAGATCTTGCACGCTGGCAGTGAATATGATACACGAGGTCAGAAACTTGGTAGTAAAATGACTAGTTTAAGAACCTCATATACTGGACATGAGAATGAACGTATTTTGTACCAAAAAAAAGTTGTAAATGACGCCTTTACAGATGAAAAACTGGGTGTGATGATGATGATGATGACGATGATTTGTAAAAAGTTATGCTAAACTTTTTCCTACGCATATTTTAAATTACATTTACTTTAGCCGCTGACGATGCTTTAGAGGATGTATCCATCTTGTATCTTGTCACTCTTTATATAATATGCAACCAAATCGTTGCCCTTTCTTGATGATTTAGATTAGCTTTTCTTGTTCATTTTAGGTCACCCAAGAGCCAACTTTTCCTTCCCTTTTATGAAAGGTTATGGAATGTTCTGTAGTATTCATTATTACCGTCCATTCTACAATTATTGAACTTTTGATCATAATTTTTATTACAAAGACAAAGCTCATGGTGTACAGCATACTAGTCGAAAGAACTACTTTGGCCGTAATAAAAATGGAATTTCCATACAAATATGGTGTAGGGAAAAGGCTTATCTTATGCCTTTTAAAATCCTAGACACCCATTCAACTTTCCCCATGTTGCTGCTCTGCCTCTTCAGCCAAAAAAAAATCTCCTCTTGCTGCTGCTATGCTGAACTCATGGAGGAGCATCAGTATGATGAGATGACTAGGCTGATAATGATGATGTTACCGTGTTGCCATGAGCTAGCTAGCTCTTCTTTCTCGCTCACTACTCTGCTGGCACTTACACAGCTATTACCAAAGAGTAAAGCTTCCTACCACCACTCGTTGAGATTGGAGTGATGGTGGTAATTGAATTTACTTGAACTGTTACTGCCTTTCTATCTTCAGCCAACTAAGGTTTCACATATATAAAATATATAATATCATGTGTATTTATAGCGGACAAACCAGAGAAACTACTACATGGTTGAGTGGATGTATAATATGTATTACTAACTTTAATGCTGGAGCATTGTTGTGAATGTAATCTTTTGACATGTAAGCATGACACCAGACACAATATTACGTTTCTGCCAGCTGCCTTTTGTTGTTATGAAAAGTCTTCAAGTTACATACAAGAGCCTGACTCTTTTGAGTTCAATTGTAATAAAGATGAGTCAAGAAGGTGAAAGATGAAGATACACTTCCTTTCATCTCTCTCTCTCTCCTCTTTTTATCTCCTTCCATTTTTCTCCATTTACAATATTATTATCGTGAGTAATTTTATTCTCAGCATCAGTGTCAGCCAAGAGTAATGTAATGAGGATGATGGTAGTGTTGTCTTATATGGATGTATGTGTGTACGCTCCGCTACGTTTTATTTTAATGCTATTGTCTCAACTGGGCTAGAATTATGTACCACTGCATTTTTATATTTTTTTATGTCATTGTCGTTAACTTTATTGCAAAAAGGAAGGATGATAGCGTATATATAACAATATAGCACAAGTTTATGAAAAATGGGAAAGTGGGAAAGCTACACAATTCCCAACAAAAACCTTTGGGCTGTTGGTAAACTAGATTGAGAATTGTGAACTTTATGCGAAACAACATCATAATAAATTGTGGGCTAATTTTTTGCTGTTACCTACAACCTACGTCATTCATTTAAGTGGACTTAAGTTCGCTTGTGTAATCGTAAACAATTTAAACTTTAACAAATTAGTAGAGTCAAACGTAAGAGCAGATTTTCATGGAAAATTAAAAAAACTGCTTTAATTTTCATTCTAGCAAAAATGTCAGTAGTTTTATTTTGAGCTTCCATAAAGTTCACATTCTAAATAAAACCACCAATGATCGCCAATGAAAGTTTAAAAGAACAGAAGATAATATGCTTATAACAGCTTATAACTTTAATGCATGTAGCGCTAGAAATACATAAATCGACGGGATGAGAATTTGCTTTGATTTTTAAAATGCTGTCCCCTCTTTAATTTCCTATATAACAGATGCTCCAGTGGCGGTGCTCAGGCTTGGACGAAATAGAACGGAGGCGTTTAGTGAAGGAGAGTCCGTCCTTATGGAATGCCACGTGAAAGCTAATCCCCCTGCTCATACAATTCATTGGTTTCATCAGGTGGGTGCAATTTGAGTGCTTCCGGATGACTACGTTGCATGTTCATACTTACAGTGCAGTTATTGGTTCAGCTGCAAATCTGACCTAAATCTAATTCTAACGAAGGACTAACCTTTCTTTTTTTTTTAAATTCCTGCAGGGTCGTCAACTAAGCGGGAATGAAACGACTGGTGTTCGAATTAATGGTATGACTCTATTCATCAGTTACTTGAAGTATCACGTTGGAGGAGACTATAATTGCGAAGCTGTAAATGATGTGGGAAAAGGGATCAGCAACACCCTACCGATAGAGCTGCAACGTAAGTGCTTTCTCATGATGACTTTGTATATTTGTAAGGCGGATGTAAAAAGGGGAGGTTTAAATGTTACATATGCATGTTATAATCCAAGCCAGCACATTTCCTCCAATGATTTGCGGAGTTTTGCAATCTTCAAATTGAAATGATTCATCCGTACGTATTTTTATACGCGGAAGTTTACCAACGTATTTAACTGGGACTGTAAAATAAATCCTTTTTAATGCGGCGCGTGTCTATTCTTTACTACAGGGAGTAAAAAATAACCAACCTTGCAGTATTGAGGTTGCTTACTTTCTATCTTTTTAATTAAAGTAATTTCTCATTCCACGAATCAAAGCCTGCATGGTGCATAAGTGTATTTGCATGTGTGATTGATTGTGTGCATTCGTATTTTGCAATCTTATTGAATCCTTTGTGCTATATGTAAAAGCTTCAGAGTTATAATTAAAGTTATAAAATCCTCTTTGAACTAATTAACAATCAAGATGCAATGCCAAATTCACAATACAATATATACAAACTATCTTAGGCAGCCGACTATCTACCACTGCACTGAGGTCTTAATTTTCATGAGTAATAAATATATTCTTTCTGAAATGGTTTTAGCATAAAAAAACGAAATGGGAAATAGAGATGGCTTGAAGTTTTATGATAATGACAGTATACACAAAATGCATATTTCCTATTTCATGTGAGTACGTAGGTACTTACTTTTTAGACTTCGGAAGCACCTTGTTTGGTAAAGCTGATCACATAACAGCAAACGATTTTAGCACATACATAGTGGTTGTGTACATCCAACATCTAACTACATATATATTAGGAAAGAAGATAGAAACAGTTCTTCCCATCCTTTTACGATGACACCACTGCGAAAATGAGAAAAGGAAACGAGAAAACGTTTTCACTCACCGTAAACCAGAGAGTTGTTGTACAAGAGCTAGAAAGTAACGCTTCTTTTGTTGTCCTACTTGCTAAAAAAAGAGGCTGGGCTGGACAGTGCGAGACATAATGGGAAATGTTAGATATACATATACATCGAAATATATTGAAGTATACATGAAGTAAAGTAAAGTTCAAGCTAGTTACGTGAATGTTCTAGGTAGACATATGTATAATATGTGTTCAAGCAACAAGACATCGACATATATATATATACCCCAGAATAAAAATAGTATACATGCACTTATAATATACGGACGCTGACATCATTGAATGGCAATGGCTGATTGTAAACGAAGGAATTTTATCAAAATGACTTTTCCACTCTGAGCCAATATGTATTCGACGCCATGAAAAGAACATGACAAGGCATATGGGATGAGAACTGAAGAAGATGTGAAGGAAAATCGTGAAAGAAACTGATATGGCTAAAATTTCATGGTTGAATGAAATGAAACAACCTTTTATACTTACTTTCCTCCATTTTCCCTCACGTATGCGAGTATATGTAGGTGGCAACGGGAGTGATAGTGATGCTAGTGAAGCTGCTTTGTTTTTACCTCATTTGATGAAACGAGACACCTTTTCCAATACAGAGAAGTGTATATGTGTATTTCTATCATCTATACTATCTCTTCCCACGCGCTGGATACGATTACAAGACGTGTTAAAAGGAGGTTAATAAAAATTAACTTGAGGATCCAGTTTCTCTTACTCACAAAGTTGGGAAATGTTTCGCAGGTATAAATACACGCAGCTCTCTTACTTACACGTGCAGATTACGGAAGAAGAGGAGGAAATTGCATGTGGGGAAAATGGGAAACGGTTTATTTACTAGTAAAAGGTTCATGTTTTAATTCAGATTTCGTTGTGGTTTTTACTTATGTATGCAAACATTTTCATTCACGTCATGAAACGTAAGTACACATATGCCTTTGTTTGAAAAAGAACTTCATTGAAACAATGCAATACCGGTAGTAGTATCCTTGAAATGTCTGAAAAAAATCCTTCAACAAAATTTAAAATACGTAAGGGATTGCATTGAAGAAGTGTATTACTGAAGACAAAAACACAATTCCCAAAACCTGTATATGTGGAAATTTGTTTGGTGACAAAATATATGTATTTTAGACTTCTTCATATTCTCATGATGCTCACAATTTTTATAATAAGTCAGAAAGTATAAGTGTAGAGCTTGAGTTAGTTTCTGCTTGAAAAAAAAACAAGGATATATATTTTTTATACTCTATATTTAGCATCTTTAGAAACACAGAGAGAGAGAGAGAGAGAGTTTTAGCTGAAGTTGCATCAAGCTAGTAAGTCATGCCAGTGGAAAGGAGCATGTGTACTTTTTCAGAGTGAGAAATAAAACAGGAGCAAGTTCAGAGGAGAAAGGGAAAAGGCGATGGGATTTTTATGACTTGTCATTAATGTTCTACTGTCTCACTCCTCGTTAACGCCCATAAATTATGGCTTCATATATATCATTCCTACCCGCCCATAAAATGACAGCCCTTTTCGCTTTCTCACTGTTTCATCATTAAATTCGTCGCTTGTTTTCCTTACTGTTCCTGTCCTCTCCTCCACACTTGCCTATTGTTTTATATGAAGTAGTGTAGTATATAATATGGTCTGGTTCTTGTTGAAGCAACGAATTGGATTGGCAATCCGGAAAACACATTGGTTATTTGTAAAATGGGGCTGAGTAGGAGTAAAGTAAGAGTATTTATCAGTTTGGATAAACTTGACATAAAATGTGCAGTAAGCGTCATCATCACCTCATATTATCATCATTTCATTTCTAGGTGTAACAGGGACCAACACGTGCTATATAAGAGTATGGTTGAGTGGGTGCGATGCAAGAGTGGTGGGACTTTTACGATTTCTTCGATGCCATCAATGTCAAAACAAGCCTGATAACAAACAGCATTGTTTTTTTCTCAGTGGAAAGTAAATATTTAGCATTTTGAATGAATGATACATAATTCAAAAAAGTAAAAGTTGCAACTCATTTCAAGATCGAATCAGGCATTACTTATCACATATCATTCATTTCTTGGATTTGACTTCTCTGTCACATGTCAGACCGCATATTATTATAAAATATTTCACATCATCCTCTTTAAAAACTATGACGCGACGGAGTTTTAGGGTTTGGTAATATGCCATTTGTAGCTGTTAGGTACATATTTTGAAGAAACCAACATAAACAACATAATATACATAACACAGCAGCAAAAACAAGAAGACACTACCATTTTCAGAAGCGAGTCCACTTAGCAAACATTTAGCTTTTGAATTATGCATCCACTTGAGAGATGGGACAGCCAGGGCTCGTGATTTACTAAAAGTTTGACATGTTGTGTTGCTTGTGCCTTCCTGAAAAAGGACTTGCTTTCTCTGTCTTTTCAAGCACGTCATATTCTGGTATAGACTTTTAGGTGCTTTTGCTTAACAATTTTTTAAGCAATATAATATATATTATAGTACATTATTGCGCTTTACACTTAAGGTACACACCACCCCCAACCAAAAGATTTGTCCTTTTTTTCTATCAACTATTCATATCTGACAAACTTCATATTTTTTGGATGCCCTTTTCTATTTTGCTTCCCAAACAATCTGTCCATTCCATTGTAAAATTGCAATTTGTTTTGTAAGCCTACCTACATGAATGAGATTTCTAACAGCTTTTGCTTTCTGTTAGCGTGGAAATAAGTATGATACCATGCCTCAAGTTTTTCTCTGAGGTACTATAAGCGGAAGGCCAATATGGTAGGAGAAAACACATGGTCATGAAAAATTGTCATATTATTCGCAAAAATTCAAAGAGAAATTGCCAAAAGCTCGTTTCACAAGGGTGATGGAGAGGGTCTCAACCACTTGCAAGTATAGCTAGAGAGAGTTTGTGTGTGTGTCTGTGTGTGAATGTAATATGAAACGTAACAAATTATGATAACGTCTTCCTGGAGAAGATTGACTTCCTTTGGTGGTTGCTGCATGTAGTGTTGACGTCTGAAACCCACATATACTAACACTGTAGGAGTCATTTTCTGCGCTCCATACATACAAGTATAAAATATTTTTTATGTGCTATATGCTAACGTTAACTTTGCTTGGAGTAAAGTTTGTTCGTTTTTTTTGAGAAATAGGACACGAAGAGAAAAACGAAAGCAATCATTCTTTCATCCGCTTAAAGTCAACATGTGACCTTATTTCAATAAAGTAGAAGATGAAAAAAAGATGTGAAAAATGATAAGATGGTGAGGATGTTGATGATGATGATGATGATGATGATTTGGTGGTGATGTTCTGTTGTTGTCTCCGCTGTTTTTCACAGTCACACCAAAATGTGTCACTTCAGAGGCAGCCCAAGTTCCATTAGCAGTTGGAGAGACGCAGTGGTTGACATGCAACATTTTGGCATGGCCCTCCGATTTGAATTTTTATTGGACTCTTAATCGATCTGACAGAACAAGTAACGGTGAAATAAAAAGCATTGCTAGAAATCTAACTGAACATCGACTTCCCATTTCTTCCAACGCTCGAGGCTACAACAACGTGACTACCAATGTGTTTGCCACTAGTACCAATACCAATTCCACTTCTTCCAATCTTGAGCAAGGAGCGGAACAACGCTCTGAAAATCAGAATGGTTACCCTCAGCTGTCATCTGGATCCTCTTCTGAATCTCTTGACTACCCTGAGGATCAGCATATGCCCCATGTTTCATCGAAAAACACGACGACGATTCTGGAAAGACGTAGTAGTAAAAGTGCTAGTAGTAGTAGTACTACTATGCAAAAGGAGAAAAGATCAAACCAAAAAGATATTTCATCTGAAGAAATCTATTGGAATAGAGAAGAAAATGGAATGCTGAAAAAGGAGAACCAAAAATCTATGACCCACTCTTCAGATGTTGTCTTTTCAAAAAGCGATGCTTCTTCTCCTCTCTCAAAAGATTCATACAATTTCAACAGCAGCATATCAAAACATCCTTTTTCAGCCAGTGCAGACGCAGAGTTGACGTCTGATATTAGAAGCGGAGTGACTATAAGTAAGGACGAAATCAAGAGCAAGAGACATGTCTACCCTTCATCCACTCAGTACGGGTTGAATGGAAAAAGTCGAGACTCTGGATTGTCTGCATTCCAAGATAGGATCCGTCACACTTCCCTTCTATCATATCAAGTGAGGAGTGACGAAGATTATGGAACTGTGGCATGTTGGGCAACCAATTCTTTGGGGAATCAAGTGTTTCCATGTTTATTCCACATAATCAAAAGTAAGTCTGATAGCTTTTCCCCCCAAAGTTTGCCACGAGATACTACGATACATACACAAAAAGTATCTATGTATGCGCGCACTATGATTGCTTTGTGGATAAAATGTTATATATTTATACCAAAAAAAAGTCTTCCTCATTCCATGGATAAACCAGAACAAAAAGTAATATTATCGAAACAAAACAATAGTATGTGTACCATATACATTCTTTCATCTTTAGCATAAACAATGCCTTCAAAGCTATCAAAATCCGACAGGCAAATGAAAAGTCCCAGAGAAAATATATTATTAAAACTCGGAACCAAAATCAAAACGTCTGGCACTCCTTGATTTTATTGTGGTTATGAACATGTGGCTTGGCATACAGGAAGTAGAAAGGTTTACCACAATTTAAACCGAATCAAATTAAATATACAGGTCAGCAAGGTTTAATAAGGACTTGAAAGAAGAATCTGTTTGTAGCACATTGCCTCATTTCAATAGCAAACGGATCTGTTGTAGAGTTTCGCAGACCACAACCGTAAATAAAACTACGTTATCAAAAAAAATTGCACACTATTGCAATTTCGTGTAAAACCATAGACGATTTTGTGATTCTGAGAAAGAAATAAATCACTGTAGCTCCAACCCTGGAAAAAATTTAACTGGAAAAGGAAAAACTGGCATAATCATTCATACTCACATGCTATATATACCCTTCGAAATTTGCATCTACATGTAGTTTTAGTTCTCTGTAATGCAGTTAGAATTTAATCTTGTCAAAACATGGCGTAATAACAATGGCCATGATCTTGTTCACAAGACTTTCTCGCTAAGAGAATTTGAGGAAAGTGATTGTTTGTTTTAAGACAGATTAGTCAAGCCCTAAACGCATTCAACTTACGATCAATGAAGTAACGGGTTTTTCGTGCACCACGCTAACCTTGTAGCAGCTAGTAAGCGTATATATATAATGTTCCTGATTATTTTACTTGGGGGAATAATTAAGACTACAGGGAGGAAGTGCTCTCTCTCTCTCTCTACGCTTTCTTTCGTTGATTCATCACGCAACTCGTTAATTAACGAAATAAATATATATACGCACTTGTTTTTACAAAGAAAGCTCTTTTCCTGGTAATGAAACGGAGCCTTTGTAGACAAAAATTAATTACATCATGGGAATTTCTTTCGAAACAAGGTGGGTTTTACTTTCACATGCAGCACTAAATCATTTTATACAAAATTCCCTGCGGCGGAAACAAAAGGTTATGTCAGAGTTCTCAAAATGCACTTATGGTAGGAGGACAGGACAGACGAGGTGATGTGCTATATAGGATGAAATATAAGGAAACGGAACCTTTTCTTTCTCAAAAGAATTTTCTCAAGATAAGTATGAACAATCTGGGAACTATAAACAAACGTTATATTTAACTTTATTATCCTTCTGATCCATTATTACGCATTTTGTATGTGTGTGTGTGTGAGCAACTACCTCCATGCTGCTACCGCATCTCTACCATATATTTAATGTCACAAAGTACATCCTTCGCCTTCAGGTGCTTGTCTAGAAGATGGATGCATAATGCACTTTTCTTACACAAACTGACTGATGAGCACAAACAAACAGCAGAGTTGGAATAAATGTCTTGGTCTTAAACTAAGTACTTGATAACATGAAAGGTTGAGTCATAAAATATCTGGGAAAGGTAGAAAAAGGAAGAAGGAGTTTCGTTTTCTTTACAAAGACAAAAGGAAACCCCTTCATTACCCGTAGGGTCTGTAAGAAGCTTTTGCATCATTACTTTTGTATACGCCTGGTGGGATGAATAAAGCGTATAAACTTACGCAACCAACATGCCGGGGAGCATCTCTTGGTTTTTGGTTCAATGTTGTATATATGCATCCCCTCCGTATTTCGATGTGATGCGTTGTTGTTGAATGTTGACCATCATTTTAAAAATCTCATTTCAACTTTTCCTTTTCTTTGTTGTTCTTTTTTTCAGGAGAAGAGGTTATTGGAAGGAGCGGCGGCAACAAGGATCGTAAGCAGAAGGGCAGCAAAACAAAAGAAAATAATATAACTGACAACGAGCAGCGTGCTGCTGCTGCTGCTGCTGCCAAGACAAGAAATCTGACAGCTTCTTCTTCTTTTCCCGTTGAAAAAGAAATTGTTGGCCGTTCCGAGACCGAGAGTATGGACGCTCAACAAGGGTTTTCGAAATTGCAAAAGACATTAGGGATTGTCTTGCTGCTTATATTAATATTTATTGCTGGTCTGACTGGGCTCGTGTTTTCCATGTTGTTTGTCCTTGCAAAGAGGCGCAGGGAAATCCGGCGAATTGTTATAGCTCATGGACCTCATGTTAGAAATGGTAGTAGGAGACGGAGTAGTGGGCACTGCACAACGACGTCATCATCAGTATTTTGTAGGAGAGGCAGTAACAACATCACAAATAAGACTGAGAAAAAAGGTAGTGTGCTCAATAAAAACTCAAGTGAAAATCCTACTACTACTCCTTCTTGCTCAGACCATGAGAATGGAGACGGAGAGAACGCTTTCTTCCCTTCCTCTGACAAGCTACTCGCTATTACAAGCTCAATTGATCCTTTTCAAGAAATTGCAGCGGAAACAAATATAGGGAAACCACAACTGTCATGCATCTCCTCAACAGATAAGGCAACCACAACGAGCAACTGTGCAGGTTGCGCTAACAATGATAGCTTTCCTAATAATATCGAGGAGAATGAGAATGAGAGGGCATACGTTATTCCAGGAGGAGAGCAGCCATTCATACAATTACCAAATAGTAGATTCTCCGCCATGTCCTCTTCCCAACTTCAATTTGCTGTGGAAGAAAAAGAAGGTAAAGTACCGGAAGGATTTAAGAGTATGACTCCACGGGCACTTGAACTTTTTGGAAGTGAACATCATCATCATCCAAGTACCATCCAACAGCAGCATCCGGAGTTAGCAGCCTGTAGAGATGATGATTGTTCAACTGTGGCTAACAATGCGGGGGAGTATCAAACACATCTTGATAAAGATCGCCTTCTCCTTAGTTCTATCCAAGAAGAGTAGTAATATATACGTATTTGTATGTATGTATATATTATGTAGTGTACAATATATTAGGGTACTCAGGATTTACATGCCTACCTCAAATAACGATGTATATGTATGATTTTGCACGTTGTGTTTTATTTTATATTACCTTGTTTCTCTTTTATGGGTGACCATTATTAAAGGTTTCAAATTATGTGGAACAGTCAAAAAATGAAACTACTGTTTTGATAGAAAACCTTGTTAAACATACCATTTGTAGTGGAGAAAGAAATTTCCTCTATGAGTACAAAAAATATAGATTATTTGACGAATATCAATATGTTCTTATCAATTATCAATTAGTTTTATGCATGCACATAATTTTGAAGTGTCGCGTTAGCAGGTTGCTTTACTTTGGGCCTCTTCTTGCATTTTCTTTGCTCTTAACAATGTGTGAAGAATGTTAGATTCAGGGAATACGTTGCAGGTAGCACAACGAATGTACATACACAAATACGCTCATGTTATTAATTAGATCACGTTTAACTGGTAAATATAGTGAATTCAGTGCTCACCTATTTACTCAAGTCAGCAATTTATTACATTTAAATGTTTATAAACTTAAAATCCACATATTCATCGTTCGTGTTGTATTCAAATAAAATTTCATTGTGTAAGATTACAGATATATAACATTTTTTCAAGTATGCATTATGCATGCTACATAGAAGTACCAACAATCTACTTATGTACATATTGCTCTGAAATTTTTTTTTTTTTTTTTTTTTTTTTTTTTTTTTTTTTTTTTTTTTTTTACCCTTTATTACTACAACATTTATTTAGTCATGTCACAATATATTATAAACATTTCATTCTTTTAGAACACATATTTTAATGGAAATAACAATGAAAAGATTTATAGATAAAATATTTCCTCCATGGGAATGGAGGAAGGTATTGAAATTGAACTGAAATTGAACAAAGTCAGCTAATTACTTGGACGACACAGCACACTGAAATCGCAATAAAAGTAATAAAATCGGACGACAAATGTTTTCCCTACAACATTAAAACGCTTCTTAACGGCAATGTAAAACATGTTGTTTTATTTTCGAGGACACATCATATCCTAACCATGTACAACTAACTACATGATATTTCGGGTATCCGGATAAGTTTTCACATGATAAAAACAATGGAGTAGCTACTTCTTGGAACTAATAACGCACAACATTTCTTATGAATGTTTACTGAATACTTTCTATTCAGTAGTACGTACTTTAGTCTTACACTACTGTATTATTATGAGTAGTTCGCCTTGAAGGAAGGAAGGAAAAGAAACAACTCGATTGCCATGTGTTTACGTACGCCACTCAAGTCAAGTCAGAAAACTTGTTATTATACAACTAGGCATACAAATTTGAAATTGCTATTGTATCAAAAGTCCGTCCTGCATTCTTATTGCCTCTTCAAAATTGATCCAGAAAAGTCTCTTTGATTGTATTGCCATGAATTCAACAAGGAAAAAAAAGTTGAGTCTGGAGACGGCTACTTACGTACATTTTCTATTGTAGCGACGGGCAAGTGAGTATATATGTATAGTATGTCTTTTCTCCAGTCTCCAAAAAATAAAACCATTGACTTTCATCCCCGTTTTCTTCTTTGTCGTATCATATAAATATACTATACTCCTCGTATAATATATGTGTTTGCCTTTGTCTTTTGGTCGATCGCATTCGTATCGGTTCCAATTCCAAAGTTCCCATCTATCATTGCATCTCCTCATGTATTCCATTCTTTTATTTCATTTAGTAGCTCAGTCAGTCAGTGAAATTATGCCGAGTCTATGTCGATAGTCGATGCCCATATGTACTCACTATTTTTTTGATATCTAAACGAACCAAACATACACCATTCACCATCATCATTGATTGTATAGACTTGTGTGTGGAATGGAATATTACATTACACGGCATGCATTAGGCTTCAATCTAATGCTTGACGATTTAAGTAAAAGAAAAAAAGTGATACGATTTATACGATTCGATACGATACACTATGCTATATACCCTTAGACAAGGGCACTTGGCTGTTACAAGGGCTGCATAAAAACTTGTGTTTTGTTACAAGACTCTCCCTTGTAGCTTTAACTTTAATGTTATACGATGTAATAGCACTTGAAGTTCCTCCCTGTATCAAAATACCAGCTCAGTTCAGTTAGCAATCATATTACTTTAAAACTTTGTAATAACAATATCATTTCCATTTTCTACAGTGGTAATAATGAAAGATGGGAGGACGAGATGAGCAGACGTGCCACTACGACGAGCCACTTGTGCATTGAATAAAATTACTAGAATCGCAGAAGGAGTTTGCAAGTGAGTACATTACATGGGCTATGAAATATATGAGCTAACCGGCTACAACACTATACCTAACATAAGCTTTGATGTAGAATGTAGAATGTAGAAGGTAGTGGATGGATGGAAGGAAGTGAAAGCTGTATTATGTTTCTATGTTGCTTTTCTCTAGGTTTTACTACTTTCCTCGATTTTCATCACATCATGCACTTACTGTAACTACAACTTGTAGTGTTTCGCTGTATTCGAATCATTGCGAAAGTAGTTTGGAAAACGATTTAAGGCAGCTTCTTTCGAGTTACCTTTATCGGTAGGACGAATATTCTCTGGTTTCAGTATTATATGGGAAAATGAGGAGTTTCATATTCTGCGTCTATACCTGCCTGCTTACATTCCACATCTTGTTTATGCCATTTTATAGCAATAGAAATAGGAAAAGTAGCTGTAGTGTTTTTTTTATATAAATTTCAAGCTTAGACTATAATTGCCATTACGGGATTGTTCACTCACGGCCATACTTGTTTGTTTGACATTATCTGCTTTAAGGGGCATTAAAGGATTTATGTATATGAGTATGAGTTCATTGGAATTCAATTCATGAATTAGCTTTGTTGTGGATAAAGTCGATATAATACAAATGAATTTTTAAGACCTATGGGGATTATTTGACAGAAGGTTGATAGATGTCTAATTTTAACATTGGTCACACTAGGACTGGTTATATTTTTAGGATCTATTTTAGTTAGTCTAGCGGCGTCGACCCACTAATTCTTTTTGCGTGTTTTTGTAGTCAGATGCATACAAACAAATGGAATGGATAATATTTTGATTCCTTCTACGCATTTATTGATGCACTGCCATTTGAATTTACATAATATGATAAATGTTTTCATTCAACCATAGATTTTTACGAAGTACGGGTTTTACAATGTGGTAAAAAACAATGAAAATACGCTTCAAGGATCATATTTTTGTTCATTATTTATGACAACATTTTCTGGTGACAATACAACCCTTAAGAACGTGAAGGAAGCAGTTAAAATGTCGAACTCTGTATCAACCTCACAATATTTATGATCGCAAATGTAAAATGAAATGATATGACCAAACTCGTGCACTAGTCCAGTTTAGTTTTTACACCCAACCTCTCTATAACGCATCTTAGCATTGTTGTAATTTAAAGGCAAGTTTACGCATGTATGTAGGTGTCATATATGTACTTACAAAAATGTTTGCAGCAGTCATTTTTTATTCACATTTTATAAATAATGTTTTTATTTGCAGTATACTAAAATTATTACCTTTCTGTAATAAAAATAAGCACTTTAACATTCAAGCCTGGATCCATTTTTGAGAGTCAGGAAGGAAGTCAATCACTGCCTTCTCAATAATATGCTACTTATTTGAGAAGAACATTTATAAATAGATTTGAATGCTACTCTGAGATATACAAAACATACACACATAAGCCATCGAATTAAATTAAACATATATCCCAAATATACTCTAATCAATACCTGAGTAAAACGGTAAAACTCTCCAAAAAAACTTGAAGAAACAAGGTATTCAACTAATTCTACGCATAGCAGTTCTACATAAATATGTAGCAACAGTGAGCAAAGAAACAAACCTATACAGTTCATTCATTTCATCCATTTGCTCATGTATGTTCATGAAAATAACTTCCGTCAGACTACCTGCTGAGCAAGCCCATTATTGTACACATCACCCACCCATACAAACTAAAGGAGAGCTGCTGTATGTAACTTACTGCATTATACATAGATTTTGTGTAGGAGAGGTGCTCGAAAAATGCATTTTTATTTGGTTCTCTCTCTCTCTGCAAAACCTCTATAAAAAGCTGTATTTAGCTCATAGTTTGCACAAAGCTGCTCTTGCTCTCAGTCTACCGCTACAGGCTACTCATTGCGTAATGGGTTTCCTTAAAGAGCCTTGCATGTTCAATAAATTTTGCTACTAATAGCTGCTCCTCTCGAAAAAAATCATTATTTTAATGGATTTTATGAGGATCTACCAAATCTTCTGACATGTGTAAAGCCTTCCATGAGATTTAAAGCTTTCACGTTGAGGCAACCAAAACCTTTCTTGTTTTTTTTGGAGGAGCACAGAGAGAAAGAGTGAAAAGGAAGAAGTAAACCCTACACCTTGAAACGGAAAGTTTTTTATTGTAGGAGGCTATCACTTCAAAGCTAATCCAAATAATATGTGTTTTACACTCGTACACTAATAATGCTCAGTATATTGTACGTATATTTCATGCTGTGCTCTTGCTACAATTTAAGGAGGCAACTAAAACAAGACAAATGAGCTACCTATATTCGAGTCCATTGATAGAGAAAGCAGTTAGCGAAAATAAATGTATTTGAAATTGAATGTTTCATGCTACACGTAACAACCCATGTTCGTATATAAACTGTTGAAATTTTTGTCTTTTCCTTTCATGAGTTCCGTGTGTTTTATGAAGATCGTCAGAACTCGTGCAATTACGGTTCATGTTCATTCTACACATACACACATTTGTTTTATATGTAACGTAGAGAAACTCTTGTTAAAACTTTTTTTACTTCCAATTTTTTAGATCCGAATATCAACATGAATTTCACGTTCTTAGATCCTAAATATTGGTATTATATGTATAGTGAATTTAGTATTTATTTAGCAGCAGCAGCAGCATCAGAAAGTGGGGCCGCTCTTGATCAAACCAAATGTTGGTAAGTGACCTCAAGAAGAAATTACACACACAGTTTTGGGACAGCTGACACACCGACCACTTTCTCACTAATCTCTCAAACTATAACTACTGCTTCAGCAGAGCAGCCAACAAGGCTTCTTTTGCATTATCATATCGCATATGCTTTCACCCAAATGTAGGACATGTTCATGCTCATCCCAAAGAATATTAAGTAGTTAACAGTTTTTTATGTTGTTTACCATGCAAGCAGATGAATAGTGACAAGAGAAACCTAATTCACAACGGAATGCGAGCAGATGTATTACACGCTGGAGAATTCATCTCTACGCGTCTTCAGAGTTTTTCTTAAGAAAGCGAGCAAAAGTTTGGCTAGTTTAGTGCTATTGCTATAACAGAAAAGCTGGAAGAATTTTCTTGCCAGCAGGAAGGTATTGTGTTGTCTGCTCTGTCGTGAGAGTAGTTTCCTAAATCCATGACGCATTCAAGCCAATGGCTTGATTGTTCGCTTTGTTTTGTCTTTTCTGTTGTAAAACTTGCTTACATATGTAGCACCATTCTTTTGAGTACTTAATGAAAGGCTGACATTATAAAATGATTACACAACTACCGTATTAAGTAATGGTAAGTAAGATGAACATTCTGTGTTAAAAATACACATAAAGATTAATCCATCCATTTGTTTGTAACAACAGAATTTGGTATAGAATTTTTCAACTCTGTGCAGAATTAATGCTAGCTTTTTCATTACCACTCATTCCAGTTTTAGGTTGATGTAAATATATATAGCTCTGATTAAGACATTTTCTTTGAAAAGGGCAAATTTGTTAAAAATATCTTTGCATATATTAAAGTGCTGGCTACACTTTACTTCACACACCTGCAGAAGCTTACCTCTAAAAATCGGTATGCAAGACTTTGTCGTTAAATTTATGACTATTCTCTGCCCACTTTCCGATCGGATGCTTTTCCCACTCGCTTTTTCTCACAAAGTTCCGATATGCTTGGAGAAACTGGAATATGTGGAACATGTCACAATTTTATCCACGTTTTTCATCTTCCCTTGCCAATTGTAGGTAGCATGAGTTGCAGATTTATAAGATGCGATTTGAAGTTTTTTTTAAAAAAAAGTGCTTGGTGCATACCATACCAAAAGAAGTGAGGACATTTCAGTTGTTTATATCACACCAAGTTTTCACCAGCCACAATAACTTACTTGCAATCCACAGAGATCATAGTGGGTGACCTCCTTTTCCGGTTACAGTTATAGAAAACAAAGAGAGAACCATCATCGGAAGGACCAAATTATGAATAGAACGAAAAAGAAATGTATCTATAATGTTAGACGGATGAGTGATTATGATAAATTGTATGAAAAATAATCCCCCAGACATTTTCTGTTTCAAGTTTCACACTGAAATTTTCATCTTTATAATCAAGATAAAGCATTGATGATTTTATTCAAAACTCAAACGGTATTTTTCGTCGTATTATACACATACAGACACATAATATCTTTATATCTTAATACACCTAAATATAACGTTTATACATGGTACAACATGTAGTAATAATAAGGTCGTAATACTTGTTGGTACAATAATAAAAGTAGCATGATGACAAATAATAACAATAAAACCGCATTACAATGAAAGAACACAAAGGACAAATTAAATAAAACAGTTTGCTTGTAACTCGTAACCCGTCATTCGTTCATTCCGCAAAATGAGATATTTTGCAAGAAAATTAGGAAACAAAATAAATTGTACTTTCAAACAGTGTATTTTATGTATCATCATCAATATCAGAGTTGAGAGTGTACTTAAAAAGTATACACGTTTCGTATTGTACAGTTATCCTTAGAAATACAACAAAATAGAGTTATATTATACATATATACTTATATATACTTAAGTTTTTTAGTGCATATATAAGTATAAGTATTTCAGACGACGAAGAAAGGGATACCTTATTATTATTAGCTCTTACCTTATTACTTGACGTCACTAACAATATGGATATAGTACGTGAATATAGCTAATTAATCATTCCTCGTTCTCAAAGAGGATTTCCTGAGACGTGCATACGGACAAACTTTCTATATTACGTTAATATTTTGCGCGGTCACGTCCAGCAAGAAGAGTTGTCAGATGAAAAAATTCCTAGAATAAGTAGTCAAATAGTATTCTCGCCTTTTACTTTCTATTTCTTATCTAATTTGTTACGCAATAAGTTTTAGAGAAAAAGAAAAACAACAATTTGGTGAGAAACGGAGGAATCCAAAACATAAAAATAAAAATATATATGTTGGATAATAATTAATTGGAGTTATAGAAGATGAGGAGAGTATACAAGTATATTTACAATCTACCACAGATTTAAAGACGAGTAGGATGATTTTGTAGGCTAAGTAATTTAATATGAGCTAGACATATCTGCGTGTGTGTATGTAAGTAACCAACTTTCTCTCACAATAAAACATTCAATCAATCATGAACACAACGAGGTAGATTCTACAACATATTATTTATGGTTCTTGAGAAGACATCGTGAATTAGATGCACATAGCTTGTAATTGGTAATAATATGTGTATAAGAACAATCCTTATATGTACCTACCAATAATATGGCAGTGTGGATCGTTTTTGTTGGTGGTGGAATGCTAGTGCAACTTTCTATATACTTTTTGTCTACAACTCTAATATTTTGAACAATCAAACCATTGAGGTAGAGCATGCATTAATTATCCTACTAGTTTTGTAAGAAAGAAAACCCGAAATACAAAACTAATCTAGCTTTAAATTGTATGGTAGAATTTCTTGCTTGGAATAATAATATCGAAATGAACAGTCACGTCCGTATAGATTATGCTAGTTGTAACTTTTTTAAGTACTTGAGTATAACATGTGGTTTTATAATATTGTACTTTTACCTAACAATAATTAAGTAGCAATGTATACTTTACTGAATAACACGGAATGATCTTTCTTTTGTTTCTTTAGTTCCTCCTAAACACATTATTTATTACGTTACGTATTAATACTTCGATAACGATTTTGTAAATAAATATGCATTTTCCTCCAAATTAGTATATTTTAGGTAAAGTACATTCCCGTTTGTAACAACGACAAGTTTTCATGAGACGACACGTATGTATTTATGTATGCATGTCCGTATAGCTTTTAGATGCACAAACGATTACATTTGGGATTATCTAAGGAAAGTATATATATTTTCTCTGATTTTTGTAGCTATCAGCTCATTTGGTTATTTATGTTTATGTTCAGTACGTAGACATATTAACCTTATGTACATCACATGTATGCATGCATGTGTTTACTTATATTATCTATTGTGTTATAAAATGCAAGTTTAACAGTGAAAGATTTGTATACAAACAAATGTTACAAAATTTAGAGACTTACTTTCATATATTGTGTATTATTACCTTATACACGGCAGTCGTATTAAAAAGATTTGTGTGACTTCTGTCAGAGTACATCGTTAATGATATGAATATATATATATGCATTAGAGTTGACGAGATCAGATTCGACTTTCTCTAGCGGCTGACGATACCACATGGTTCGCCGAGGTGAGGACTGACGGTCGATGATTGTTGTGATGATTCCTATGAAGCTCTCCATCCTGAAATAAGAAGAAAACAATGAGTCAATAATTTTAGGTAGAAAGTTTCCCACGTACTTTGTTTGATAAAGATAGCATTATATTTTAATGTACTTTAAAACTAGTACACTAGTAAAATAATTTATAGTGTGTTCAAGTTATCCCTGATTGGAAAACGTGGTGCACAAAACCCAAATTTGTATAAATATGTAAGTGTTCCCCGAGTGGTCCTAGGAAATTGTAATGAGTAACTAATTCAAGCAGTGTCAAAACACAAAATTGATCATTAAAAAACGTCGCGTCGCAGTCTCACTGTATGAATACACCTCATTTATTTTATCCACTTTAAAATAATATAATCATAATGTAACCTTTTGGAATTCATTGTTCTTCGTCAAGAATTTCCTGACACGGCATAAATTTACATTTCGTACTAAAAATTGGATGAGATATGATGTATAGAAGTACTACATAAAATCGTGATATTTCATGCTATATATCAACCAATATACTTAGAAGATCATTAGAATCGCACATTATAGTTCAAAATGGGTAGATACAGAGCATCCTATCTAGTGCACACAACATGATATATGGCTGCTATCATATAAATCAGTTCTTTATAGAATTTCCGATGCACTTTACAACAAAAATGAATACACCTGCCCCTGACGAGGTTACGGGGTGCAAGTTTGTATCTTGCGTGAAGGTGATTTGTTTTCCCAAAAAAGCTTACGTTTGCAAATAATAAGTTCTAGCTCAACTTCAAGCACTTGAGACAACAAAGTTTCTCCATTGGACCCTTAGAGATTTCATGGCTTTTTGTTTCTACCTCATTTAAAATTATAAAGGTCCCAAAAGTATTTCATGCTACGTTATGACGCGTCTTGACTACCCAGATCCTCAAAACAGGTAAGCACACCCCCAGTTCTAACACTGACATCCAGAATCAGTATCATATCTTATACACACATTTTTCTAACCATAACATTATCTTCATTGTTTTGACTGCACGAGCTACAATATCTTTGTAAGTAAAGCGTTTTTTTGCGTTGCAACTATGTTCACAGCTTTGTTTTTCATTCTATTTTCTAGACATTTCCGGACCGGAGAAGTCTTGATAACATCTTTTTCAATGGATTTACTACGTTAACTCCCCATCCCCACGTTCTTTCTCCACTTCAACTCAAAAATTTAAGCAGGATACGGATATTACTTAGTTCGCCTTCATGTATTTCACAACAATGCAATGGCTTCACATTGCGTACTTGAGCTTTCATGTCAGCATCATCAGATCAGATATGAGAGGGCAAGAACTTGGCAAGAAGGATAAGCATTTACGTTTACAATACTTAGATCTACACAAGTATCTATCTATGTATACACTATACATACAGGTTTCACAAGACAAAACGACATCACCACCACCAACCATATATAGGAAGGAAACTGAAAGCTTGCATTTAATGTTGTTCAATGCCCTACCAAAATATGTATACATACATAAGTTATATACATCTATTTCTCTCGTGCTTGTTACTCCTAACTTATCAACTGTGTAATCAAATTTTAATTTTTCATTACTTTCCCCACTTTTCCTTTATCACATCTCTCTCCCTTGCTTTTTGTTTCACGATATACAATATGAACATACATACTTATGTCAGTGTCAGTATAACAAAGTACATAATGATGTTATGCATTCCCTTATTCCTTCTCCGTCTTTTCTCCCTTTTCAATAATTCCTTATCCAGCGACAATGCTTGGGGAAAGCTTTCATTCTCATACATATCAACGGTACATTTCTGGACGCCTGAGTCACATTTGTATAGGACGAGCTGGGAGCCAAACTAAACCTACTTTACTTTTAGGCACCTGTTTCATTCATTGCAAATAGGAAACCGAAAATTGTTTTACTATACCTCATCCAAACAACTTGTAAAATACGCTCTATAAGCAAACCGAAATTGTGAAGAAGAGTAACATTGTGGTGCATAGTAGTACATTACACACAATATATATAATATATCACGTGTGTGTGACATAACAATTCATGTACACATGTATTCATTCACGGATGTCGAAAACTTCCCGGGGAAGTATGAGAAGCTGAGGCAATTTATAATTATTGGTGCTCGCTCAAAACCCTCTACTTGAGAAGAAGAAGTATGCTTGAGGCTAAACATGAAGGGGCTGGATAAGTGGGTATGTGGCAGTCTCATCTGTTCATAAATCAACGCTTCAAATTATAACAGCTTCCCTCAAGTAAACCAGAGAAGGGCGATGCAGCATGTTAGTTTATATATATTTTATATATTTCTATAGGCAAGTGAGTTTGTGATGTGATGTGATGTAACATCAGTAACATGTAACCTCCTTACTACATACAAGACTGAAAGTAGTAGAATGGTTTTGGTAGGCTATTGTCTGTTTTTTAGTACGCATCTAACATATATATAACCTAGCTACACAAAGATGAGCTACAGAATTTTTTATTCTTTGCGGGGCCTTGGGACGTCTGTAGGGATTCCATATTGTCTAAACAGTAGAAATAGTGTTTTTCAAAATTCATTAAACCACATTTTCAATTTCGTGCTGGTTTCATCTCAAAAAAAGGAAGATGATGCATGATACATGCATTCCTCTACTTTCCGCCTTATGAATTGCTCTTGTGCCACTGCTTAATGCTCTTCAGTTTATCTTGAAGCTTGCCTTTGCTGTTCTGTTGTTTTACTTTTTTTCGGAGAGTTTTCCACATAAGGATGAGATGAAAGAATTTTTTGTTCCCGTTCTTTTTGGGCATATATAACAAAGTGAAAATTCTTCCCTTTGGAACAGACAAATAATAGCTACAAAACGAATATATACTTATTCATGGAATCTGAGAAGGGTTCTACTTAAAGTAATAGTGAGAGCATTAGCATCCTCACCATCACACCACGTATGCCTACGTATGTATATTCATTGCGGCTTTCCACATCAATTTTTTACAATATTAAAAATGTTAGCTGGTTTTTTCTTCTTCTAGGAAACCGGTAATTGCATGGCATATTTCATTAAATGAGGAGCATGAAAGCGTCTGGGAAAAGTTTAAGTAATAAGTAATTAGGACACCTTTGGGAATATTATAGAGAGCTGCTTCTCTGACTTCAATTTTATTTCAAAACCGAGCCGCGGTCCCTTTTCTTTTAGCTTATTGCGCCTTTCTCAAAAAAATTATATTAAACAAAGAAAGAGGAAAGTGTTGTGTAACAAACCAAGTGAATGCTAGATGCGGATGTTGAACTAGTAATCATTATATTCACAACTTTCATAATAATTGTTGCCAGTATTAAGCTTAAAATATGGTTAAAAAGTGTATATCCATCCATATGTCAGGAAAGAGCCATGCTGGTTATCATCATATCATAAACCTACAGCTATAATTAACCCTCCCTTCCTAAACTTATAATTTACAATTAGGCGACATAAGTCATCATTATACACAAACTAGAGGAGTGAATCCAACCAATTCCCCGCCCCCGTCAGGAACATAACACATGGATTTGCTCGCCGTTCCATCCATCCACAATCCGTAAAGATTTAAAAAAATATTGTCTCATTCATTTCTATGCTCAATGCTCCAAGTACTTTAATGTGAATTTTACGTAGAGCTATCCTTTACAGTATTTCTTATGTTTGCTACCAAGAAACTTTGATGAAACTTGTATGAATGTGTTTCCAAGCATCAATAGGTTAAAAGCCTGCCAATGGCCTACAGCACTAATCGCTTCAAATTCAAGTTTACATTGTCTAAATGTTCTTAATTTCATCACAGACCCTGCAGAAGTTTCAAGTTACTTTTATATGGCTTTTTTTTAATAAATGAACATAAATTACTTTGACCTTTCAGATCACATTCAGAAATTGTGGATTGAGGCACAGGATATCATGATATCAGGCTGATTGTGAAAAATAGAAAAGTAATTAATTACCGGGGTTTCAGCTAGAGTCAGAGCAACCGTCTCCCCATTGTTTTTCACTTCCAAATCCTTTTTTCTCCTTCTCGCTGGTGGAGTTTTGTGAATTCGGATGAAACCTCGGATTCCACCAGATCGATCTGAAATGGGTGTAAAAAATACGTTGTTAGACAAACTAA
The DNA here is from genome assembly GCA_964034955.1 of Orchesella flavescens. NCBI lineage: Eukaryota > Metazoa > Arthropoda > Collembola > Entomobryomorpha > Orchesellidae > Orchesella > Orchesella flavescens. The sequence continues at coordinate 15,879,319 of OZ035957.1, read as the reverse complement.
AAAGTGTAGCTGCGGTACATGCACACAATTTTTAAATTAAAAAAAATATGAATCATTTTGTTTTTACCAACCAAACATATTGCATATTTATTAACTAAAACACGAATTGCTTAATTTGTTTACATATCAAAAGAACACGATTAAATCGGTTTGGAGACAATACCTGACTTGTTAGGGACGACATCGGGGTTTCCTATATCCTCTACACTGCTCTGATCTATTTTAGTAAGGGCGGTGTCCCCAGTCTGAAAATTATTGGAGTTTTCACTATCTCTCTTGTGGGCTTTCACCACCGGGGGTTTTCTCCGCCTTGAACGTTTCCACACGGCAATAATAGCAACAATCAAAAAGACGATGAGCACAACAAAACAACCAACGATTACAGCATACAAAGGGTTCAGTTCCTGCTCTCCTTCGTTAGTTTCACCTGCAAATAATGGAGAAAAATATAATATATCCATCCCCCAGTCCCTAGTTTTTCGTACTGTAGCCAAACATTCCATTAATAACAATGGTAAAGATGACAAATATGCGAATCCATTACATTCTGCGACAAAGTGATGATGACAACTTCCTATTCTAATAAAAAAGCATAATAATAGCAAAGACCAAAACCTAGTTTAAGAAGTGCATCGTTCGAGAAGTAATGCGAGATTATGTACTACATCCCACAATGTCAACGCCAACATTTTCATACATTCATTCGTTGTACCAAATTCATTCTCACCAAAAGTGTTTCATGTAGTCACAGTATTAGAATACATTTGTTCAACACGACACGTTACGAAGACCTCGCATCACAAAAAAAATTCTTTGCCTTTGAAGTAAAAGAAAAACTGGATGCTTGACGCTTCCCTCGAATGATGTAAGTAATATAGCACAAAATAAAGCTCACACAGCTCACCTGTCAGTTTGGCAACTCCTCGGAAAGTAATTCCATCAAGAATAAAGGGCTCTGAGCGACCTTTAGCGTTGACCGAAAACACAATGAACCTAAACACGACATGAGGTTCCATTCCCTCCACAGAAAATGAGGGCATCTGAAACAAAAAAGAGAAGAAATTCTCATTGCGCTAAAAGCACCACCAAACAATTGTGTACTTGTTAAAAAAAGAAGAGAGCAGATGTTGTTCGCGTTTACTAATGCATATTATATGTATATCTATGAATGCGCACCCATGACTATGACTATGACGCTGCTGGTTTGCTTTCTCTGGGTTATACAACAATGTGCATAAAAAGGCTGTGTGTGTGTGTGATGTTGATAGTTGATGTTTGGATGTGGTGAAAAAAGGAAATGAGTAGAGAGTATTTTCATTTTGTATTGCATAGATATAGACATGTGTATAAGAAAGCATGTGAAGAAAATTCTTTGGCTCATTGAGTTTTATGAAAGTAGAGCACTTCATCTCAAGTGACCGAAACTGGGAAATGGAAAGTAAAAGTTTGAGAAAAGAATACGAGACTCAAAAAAAAATATCGTATAAAGCGTGAACATTTTTGTGGATGCTGGCTCCCAACAACCCCAACAAGTATTGTCGTCAATGATATGGTCGTCTGGTAGTGTGTGGTCCTGTTTTATTTTCCTTTCAACTTCATTGCCACTGTTGTTTGGTTAATGTCTGGCATTACAAGAAACAAGGTTGTCCATATAAACAATCTACACATTCAGCAATAGATATGGCGGTTATTGCTGTTCCTCCATGTTTTGCAATTTGCAAACACGGTGGGGAGTCTCCATGTATTGGCTTCAACTAGCTTCTTATCACACACTACATTGCATCAAATGATATCAGAAGAGGTAACAGTATAATATAGTTTCGTTGTTTCTTATTTAGGAAATGGTAGCCTGCATCATAAAGCGTAAATATTTAGATGTGTTTTTCAAATGGCTGCATTTCTATTCTATGTCAATGTGGCTGTTTGTGACCATATGTATGTATTTGTGCATTGCAAGTTTTTTGGTCGAGACTGCTTTACTTGACAGCTACAACACCAAAGATTGAGATGTGGTTTGGAGTTTGGGAGCGAGAGAAAAAAAAATCAATTCCAATTTGAATTTGTGCACGCCATGAACAATATGTGTTACAAAATAAACAGCATAATATATGGAGCGAGAAGTCTGATAAGAAAAGCCATGTGAATGAGAGAGCAAGCTACTTTTTCTTCATTTCATACCTTAGACGAAGCATTAAGTTTGATTTTCTTCGCAGTGAAGTCAATCACTTCGAGGACAAAGTGCTGCGGAAGTCCACCGTCAAAGCCCTCCACGCAGGCGATATTTAATGAGTCTTCTGTGTGATTGAAGATTGTACAGTTCCTAGGAGGGAAAGGCCTCCCAGCAGAGACGATTTGGAAAATGCAAGGACCTTCCATTCCTTTTCCGACATCATTTACTCCCCAGCAAGCTAGCGTCCCGTAGTCCATTTCGTTAATAGGTGTGTAGTTGAGCACACTTTGGGTTCCTTTGTAGGTATACCGGGATCTGGGAACGTGGATTACCTCCACTCCAGAATTGTTGAAGGTCCAATAGAACTCGACTTTGGGTGGGTCGGCAGCCATTTCACAAATCACTTGCACTGTTTCCTTCTTCATTGCTCCGATTAGTCCTTCTGTGTTTGATTTGCATGTTGGCACAACTGAGAATGAGAGAAAAATATGTTCACAACATAATCAAATTATGTACCTCATTCATTTATATGATTATTCATTCTATTATATACCAATATGTAAACACTCATAAAACTTGAGTTACTGACGAAACTATTATTTCTGGATCTGCATCCTATTTAGTGAAAATAATGGCTGCCTTGAAATAAAATTACACTGGAAATTGATCAATTCATAAGAAATTCAGCAGCAGCTTTTATGCCCAAATATGCCGGAAGTGTTCTATATGTAGCTTCAATCATTCTATTTCTAATATATTACAGCCAGTGGCCATCCCCTCAACGTTTCATAATAATTAGACCATCAAAGAAAGCCGCTGGAAAATTACCGTTGCACATTTTTTGCAAAGCACTCTTTTGTTCATAGAACTGCAATAGTGGAATAGAAGTTATCATTACCTCAAGCGATTTGCAGCAAGAATGCAAGAGCACCACCATATAATTTCGATTTCACATCATATATATAGAATATAGATATTTATGCTTATGCTCGAATTAAAGTAAGTACGACTTTGCTGATCGATAAAAGGCCGCATCAGCCAATGTAGTTTACTAAGATCATTATAGAAAAGGAGTGCAAAGGAAAGCATGTCTACATTTCCTTCTGCACCTTTCACTTTCACCCTTCTTTCCCCATGATTTCATTTGAACAGGCCCTTTCCCCTATTTTCTTTCCATCTCTTATGATTTTATAGGTTTAGACATGGACTGACATATAACATAATGTTACTCCAAGAAGTTTTAGCTCTTTCCCTACATGCGAATTTTATATTTGTACTAATAAAACAAGACGATATATATGTATATATGCGGTACTGACTCAAGCTCCGGCATGCTGAAGCTAATGATGCGAACGCGAATTTTGCTTTCTTGGGGGAAAAAGTTTGAGATCCTCCGGCCTTGGTTACTTGTCTCCATTACTTGGTTTTCTTGTGTTCCATTTACAAGCTACTCTCGCTGCATCAAGCATGCACGGGGAGACGAACAAATATATATATATATATCGTCACCAGAAAACAAGATCAGCAAAGATTTTACAAAGGAGGTAGTGCACTTCTACTACATCTTACTTTACATCCGTACTTGCCTAGTGTACAGCCTTCCTTCCTCCTCCCCATTATATTTTAGGTTTGATACCTGTCTGAAATGTCTTCTTTTCTTTTGGGTTTGTGTTTGAAGCTTTCTCAAAAGTAGTAAGTATGTGTATCTCTCAGCATGCGGCTTTTATTCTCAGCTGCGGCTTATTTAGGACTTTGATAGATATATTTCGTAGTATTATGTGCTTTGATGTAACATTGCTTGCTTGCTCATTGCCAATTTCACCAGCTGGGCCAAAAAAAAGACTAGCATTGGATAGGTACCACTAGTAAACGCATTGGTAAAACTAACACTTTCTTCCTCAACGAATGTATTCCTGTTCTGTCCTATTCGTATAGCCAACAAAATGCTTTTTGGGAACCCCTTCCCTACCTTTAAGTAGATGAGTAGTTTGTTGCAACAAAAAGCAAAGTATCTTCCTATAATGCATGAATCAAATTTACCCATAGGAAATGCCAAAGTATGTGAACGATAGGAATATAAAAAATGTGCTTCTATGCATTGGAACACAAACCTGTTATGTCCATTAGTAGATAGGTATGGTGCATAGTGCAGCATAACATAATATATGGTATTTCCGTATAATATAAAAATGGTCTGATACTTCCAAACTGTTTATACTACTACGCTACTTTGTCATTTCTTATTCAATGGAATCATACATGACAGTAAAAGCAAAATGTATTTAGTTAAGCATATATATTCCACTACAAAGCGTTGCTTCTATCCACAGAGGGATATAACACATTAGCACTACGATACATAAAAGGTGACAAGTAAGATGAAAATTTTTGACGTGAGATAAGATGTGAGCTATGCTCCAGCATTTATGGAATCCCTTCACAGCCATTTACTCCGGAGTCTTGGAGTCATGTCTTGTAAATATATAGGGTATGTAGTCTTCAAGGAATACCATCTCTTCGATGTCTATTCTGCTCCTTTTCTTTATCCTTTCTCTACCCATTTCCGTCTTTTCAGATTACACCTCTCTCTCTCTTTCGTTCAAACAAGGACAGTTTCCCATCTAATGTAGTGAGGTGGTTGTGTGAAAATGAATGAGATTATCCTATTTCTGCTTGCGTGCTTCCCTATTTCTTATCGTTATCATTTCATTGGGCTGACCAAGCACGCAGTTATTTTTTAAATAATTAAAACTTTAATCCTCTCTCTCTTTAATTTTTATTACGAGGCAATGAATAAATGTCTCATGTGCGTAACTGCAAGAAAGGAGCTAGGTAGAGAGGGAAGGGCAGTTAATGTAAACGCATTCTTTAGAGAAAAAGCGTGAGAAAAAGAAACTCATCGCCGGAAATAGTGCCTCATTAAACCTGCATGGAGTTTCAAGTCCTAGCGCCTGAGAGGAAAATAGGTAGAACATTGTTTGGTGAACAACAGAAAGACAACGATATTTTCAACAGAATACTTCCTATTGTGTTATATACACTCACGCAAAAAAAAAAACTCAACATTTTGTAATGCGAACTCATACAGATGACGCTCCTGTTCAGTTTTTGTACCTGTTTTAGTGCCTATTTCTGTGTAGCACTAGAGCTACCATACCACCACACCACTCCCTACCACTGCAACAAAATAAAATACATTTACATAATGCCAGCTTACTGGAGGAAATTACCCCGGAAGGAACCTAGATAAGGTTATTGTGACAATTTAATTTGCACATCGCAACCAAAGCAAGCAAAAGTAAAGCTCAACCAACAGTAAAACCTACACAAACACACACATGCATGGTGTGGAAGAAAGGAAAAGATATGAGAATAGAGAGATGGTATTAACAATAATGCCGAAACAAGGAGGCAGCAAGAGTATGTGGTATGGTGTATATGTTATGTTTATAATAATTTTATACAGTTATTTCAGCTTCTGAGAGAAAATGATACATATTTATTTTATTGCTACCACCATGCCACTACTCCTCCAAAATTCTGCTGTTATTGTCTGCACACGTAATAATGCATAGAATGTATACTATACGCACATATACACGTGTAGAAACATCATCAACTTCGCCAAAGTGAAAGTATAGTATCATATCATTGTCAGAGGAAGGAACGTGCTTAGTATCTTCTAGAGAAGCCATAGAAGGGTAAGAGACGTGTATTATGAATGGTTGCGTAGCTGTAGGTTCTTCTTGAGAAGAGAATTCATTTTTTTACAATAAAGTATATGAATCTGCATAATATTTTGCCAGATATAAGAAGACTCTCTCTCAACAATCGATATTAAATCAACTTCGTTTTTAGGGTTGGGGGCCCCAACTTGGGGCATATAATAATAAAATTATAATAAATATGTACTGTGTGTGTGTGCGTACAGTATCATTCTCACAGGAAGGAGACACATAAACACAGAAACCTAGAGGAAACTACATCTGTCTGTATCACGCTTCGGTGAAAATACATTGTCAAACATAAACTGTATAATAATAATAACTACTGTATACAGAACGTGTGTGTGTGTCTCTCTATGTGGTGGCAATGAAGTTGTAAGGACATGAAATAATAAGTGTGCACAAAATGACATTGTATTTCTATTTGAAGATAAATATACGTGAAATTTTGAGTTTGCATAAGCTTTATTAGATAACAAAACAAATAAGTGGGGTAGAAAACCTTGTGCTAACAGCTAAACGCAAATAAAGCTTTTTCTTGGGTTTCTTTTTTTTTTGGTTCTACGGCAGGGAAAACAAGAAAGCATGAAAATTGTAATACTTATAGTGCTTAATAATATGTAGTGCTATGTTGTAAAAGGTACTATTATCTATCACTGGGTTGGCTGTTAGTATAAAGTAACACTTGTATGTATATTTTCAGTTTGCACGGAGAAAAAAAATAAAATGGAAGCCACACCTGAATGCATGGGTTGAATAATATACTTGGTGGAATATTTGTTTAGTGGATTACTAGATATCCTTTTTGTCATGTACAGAACATACTCACGCTTAACACAAAAAATACAAAAAAAATACATTCGTGACAGTGTTAATCATCTAACACCTATTTCTTCATATTATGTTTCTCCTAATCCCTGGGTAATACAATAATTATTACATTGACCACACAGAAGCTATGTAAAAGTACTTAACCTACTACATATAGGAAACCACACTTTTCCTCGCTACAACACAGTTTACAGTACAGAATTCAGAAGCTATTAAGATATGAAATAATGTGAAAAATGTTGAGCGCTGAACTGTACGGCATTGCATTGATGGTGGAATGCCAGGCTAGCATGAATTTTAGTGAAAACAAATCCGTATTTATTAAAACTTTCGTTTATAATAATTTTTTTCTTTTACATCGGCCTTTTTATTATCGTCTTTCTTAATGCGTAAGCAATATGCTCAGAAAATACATTGTCGCACGACTTTTTACGTTGTTATTCGCACTCATAGTATACAGTATAAGACATTTGTGTTATATCAGCAAGTATTTATTATATAAAGTCTCAAACAAAAACTTTTAATGGAACTTACATTTTACCCGAAGAGACAAGAGGTTACTTTGGGAAGAACCTTGAGAATTTGTTGCCGAGCAGGTGTAATTTCCAGCGGTATGTCGTGTGACCTTCTGAAGAACCAATCGATTGTTGCTGATGATCACCCTTTGAGATGCGTTGTGTCGAACTTCGCGCCCCTGTAACAAATCAGAATAAAAATTACACTTTACAACTCTAAAAAACCACAATAAAAGTCAGAATGGAGACAATAGTTTGTGTGTCCCAACTCAAATCTTTGAAAATTCCAAATAACTTTGGTTGGATTGAAGCAGTACACCGTTAGTAAACCTTTACGCTTTAGCAGCATTATAGAAAACAGCTTCATCCCTTCATTATTATACGATATCATATGATCGAAAATTCAAAAGCATTTACCCCTGGTACTACTTTGATACGTACAAAAGCCATTTCCTTACGTGCGATTAATTAACTTTCCCTGTGTTTCCTCATTATAAAAGTTGAAGGTAACGAATACGGAAAAAGGTCTATATCGCAGACTGAGCACACACCTTTTCTGTAATAGATGCACAATGAAACCTTTTCAGGAGAAAACATCACGATATCATGTGTGCACACGATCTACACACTCAACGCAAACCACACACAAGCTTTTACTCACGATGTTGTTTAGGTTGTTTTCTCCACATGCAATATCTTGGTGGTATACGAGCTCATAAAAAGTATAAAACCATAACAAGGCTGAATAAACGGTTTAGTTAGTGGGGTTCATGAGAAAAGTCAGAAGAAGTCACATTTTCTCGACTTGCCTTTTGGCCTTCTCTGTTATCACAAAACGAATGAGTGGTATGGTGTGGTATGGTGTTGGGGCAAGTGATACAAGGTAAATTTCCTTTTTTCACAGTCCTGCACACCAACATAGCAGAGCTATGTATATGGCTATATCTCTATCATCGTATCAGGTAATGGGCCGATGTAAAACTTGTAACAAGTTTTCCCTTTCTACTTTGCTGCTTTCACACAACAAACATCCGTCAGTCCATTCACAGCCTGAAGGCTTCTTAGGTGAGTGAAAAAGAGGAGAACAAGAAAGTTTTAGGTATTTCATTTAGAAAGGGGAGAAAAAAATTGCTTCGGGTGAGGTAATAGGCTCGGGCTCAGAGAGAGAGAGTGAGTATTGCGTTGCATGGGCCAACGCCAACTTTTACTGTTGATAATAGTTTTGCTTGTCCAAGCCACAAAACGTAAGTAAAAATGTACATTAGCCAAGAAAAAGATGTGAAACAGGGCAACAACATAACATAACACACAACATCTAAAAAACTTGACAGTAAAACTCTAGGCATAGTATAACATAATACTCGCGTGAAAAGTAAAACGAAGCGTTGCACACACACACACACTACCACCCGCTGTTATTACATACCTCTATAAAGCATGTATACATAGTTTTATTAACAAAGGAGAAGGGGTTTGCGTGTCTTAATAAAATTACACTCAGACGGTATCCCTTTACTTTAGGTATCACAAGAATTAAAACGAGCTAATGCAATTTTATGATTCACAGGCAGGCCTCAAAAACCGGGGAGCAGAGATGGAAAATAATGGAACTTGATTTTACTACTTTCTATACCGCACCACCGCCGCCACACAGTCATTCGCTCCAGCTCTATATTGAATGACTTGTGGAACGGAAAGATAACTTGGGAAAGTAACTTCAAACCAATTTATCGTTGAAGATTAGGAGTGTTAAATAAAAATGCAAAAAGTATACTTAAATAGTGACGTAAGGAAAGTGGCCTACTGATTATTGGGGCTAATCGACGCTTTTTGATATTGCGAATTAACCTGACTTACGACCTGATAAGAACAATGTTTATGGAAACAAAAAAAACTGATAACTGTTTGTAATACATATGTATATTTGTGGGCTTATTGTGTTTTGTTGTGACCACTTGGAATAAATTCGTTACATATCACTCCAAAATTGTAGTTTATCGACCAGTCACATCTATTCTAACTGCACTGCACAACGAAACCAATGCATTCACATTTCCTTAATTTACTTTTTAGAATAATCGTAACAGTTTTTAGCTCATTTACCTTATTGGGAAAGTTTCGCAGATTTAGTTAATTACTGCCGGTTTATGGTTTGCTATTTCAGATTTAGCAAACTTCCACTCAAGCGCCCATAAAAGTGTTTGTTTTCATTTTCATACATCATATCGAGGAATTTCATGCTCATAATGCTCACATTAAAACAATAAAGAGTTTTGTGTTGCATGCACCATACCACTCATTCTCTGCAGTCAGTCATAATGTGATGCCTATACTACCTTTGCTCATAACATAACATTACATGACAAGAATTCAACGAAATCATCATCATCATTATTATTTTACCATTTTTGTTTGAAACTTTGAATAATTCTTCTTGTTACATTGTTCAGTTCCTTCCGCTTCCTACGAAAATCTATTACGTGTGCATTCTGCACGCACATCACCACCCACAGTTCCTCACTGAATCTTTCTTCCCCAAGTCGAATTTTCCAGAGTTGTCCTTCTCACCCAATTGAAATGGAAAATGGAGGCGGACTAAGAAAAAGTTAGGAAATCAGCGGCACCGCCAACTTGCAGCAGTAGTAGCAGTTGATGTGATGTTAGGGGGATGCATTGCAAGTGTGTAGAACAGGCAACTTTTAACTTGCAGTATTTTATGCTACCATATCTATCTACCTATACATCCAAAAAAAAGTACGAGTGAAGAAGTAGAATAGAGAAGCCATTTGCGTAATGAGGCTCAACCACAAAGTTTCGCAATTTGTGCATTCATTCCTCCTTCCTTTTTTAGCTGGCGTATATTATGTGTATTCCCGTTTCCTGGATTGCGTTACTATTATTATGACTAGCCAAGCCACCAACTATTTTCTGGTGCTTTTGCTTGGTTTTCGTTATCTAAAACAAGAAAGCCGTTAGAATAAGAATGGGAGGAATGAGAGACGCCGGCATAAAAGCTCTCTACGTACTTGAAAATATACTAATGCTGCATGCCTATATATGGCTATGTGGCAATAGAAAAACGGCATTTAGAACCGTTGTACTGTAATTCTTAAGACTTTTCTCCACAATAGGTTGACTTTTACACTATTCACTTTCAAAAACTTTTCTTTGATTTTCTTTTTCCTGCTTCTTTTTTGTCTCCCTTGTATATATATGTGGTTGATCTTTACGCTGGTGAAAATGGTGTGTGGTGGTGGTGACTGAGCTTTTTAGCTGGTTTACTATATGTATGTATTATTCACTCCAACCAACAAGAATAAGAGTGTGTGTTCTTTGCATGAAAACTGGAGCTTTTGCTTTTAAATTTCTAGCAGAAAAAAAGCTTAAAGCTTGAATAGCTGTCTAGTGGCACCATTCATTTCACTTTGCATATCTTGAGCTCTACTTCACATCCTCGCAACAACCAAAAGCCAACCCTTGAATTGGCTATAGGTTTGCTGAAAAGCTTGGCAGATTATTGTAAGTATACTCCTATACAATGCATGAGGTTGTAGGCGGCCAACAAGCGGCTTATAATACCAAGAATTTATCATCATCCACCAACACAGAGACTTTTTAACAAGCCTCATTTCAACACAACAGCGGCCATGAAATAAATGCAGCAATAATAATAGTCAAGTATATGTCGTCATAAGTAAGGGAGGAGGTTAAGAGAAAATTTTGTGGGGAGAGAGAATACATAAGTGTAGAATCAAGTGAGAGAAACGACTCTGAATTTGCATACTTTCAATTGCCCATGGACCAGATCGTTAATAAGGTAGAACATAGATTTTCTTGTGGTGAATAAGAGCTTGAAAATGTGACTAGTATGAGGATAAGTGAAATCCTCAAGAAAAAAAAACTTTCTGCCTCACAAAATGTGTTATTTTCTCTCTTTTAAAATGCAAAGACTCTCTCTCTTTGACTCCAACTAGCCTCAGTATTACCTAAGAACCAGTAGTTGTTGTAGTAGTAGTAGTATCTATTACACAAAATAACAATAATAACAAAAACTGGGGCTACGATTATAAATCTCATTGCCGTAAATATCCTGGAAAAAGTGCTTAAAGAGGCTTTTCGGGGGGGAGAGAGGGTAATAACAGGGAAATAGTTTTCAGCCGAGTTTACACAGCTCGGTCATAGAGCACCAATAAAACATACTTTGTACAAAATGTTTTGCGTATGCAGATCTCCAGATATGAGCAAAAAGAGTGGAGGGTAGAGAGAGAGAGAGAGAGAGAGAGAGAGAGAGAGAGTAGCAAACTTGAAGCTGAAGTACATAGTTTCAAAATTTTCGTGACGTTTAAGTAGTAATGGGACACACTTGACTTTCCGAGTTCTATTGCTATGTTGTATGGTATGGTAAATGATGCCAACAGGGCATTCTCATATGCACAATCAAAAAGATCTTGAACATCACTCGTTGCGCAAATTTACAAGGACTCTTGTAATACCTTGAAGGTATATAATATGGCTGCAGGGAAACTCAGTCATTAAGTCAATTTCAATTTTCAATCTATTCAACTAGGAAAATACAAATTGGACGGTGGTAGAATACATTATATTACCAGGCTACTTCGTAATATGCTCAAGGCCAACAATCCCTACGATTTAGACAAAGAACAAATGTAATCACGAGTAAATACCTAATGCAATGCTACCTATTATGGCCTGGTTTACAATAGCAGGCTTGACAAAGGACAATCAGCTTGATTTGCTCGGAAATGGATGAGCGGTTTACGTATTGATAAATACACATGCAAAATTCAAACCAGTTTAATGGGCTCTATGGAGCATAGTATGAAAAGTTACCCTCCCTTTGTTCTACATCCCAAAGTCTTGGCGTACCATGCATATTTTCAGATTTATCCGATTCATCTTAATTTCTCACTCACTCACTAACTCACTAAATATCACTGTGGAATCGTTCAATTTTTACCACAATCATTTTAAACACATACCACATTTATTTATGTACCGATTTGTACACGCTCGGCTCGGGATACTATATACTGTTTGAGTTTGAGTAGACCAATTCCACACTTCAGCTATGTGAATGTGTTTTTAAATATCACGATTGAAGACCAAACGGAAACCCAAAAGTGTGTATTACACAATCGTCGCATATTTTAGTTGTGTACATGTAAAAAGTAGGTTGCTCGTATGTAAAATAATGTAAGTAAAGAGGGAATTTTACGGGTACATGCCTATAATATGTGACTGTTGACTACTGTGGTGCACAATCCTAAGCTATTTGGTATATAAAATAAAAGGGAGAAGGAGTAATTTAGGCACGTCAACAGAATTTCCCATACATTTCCCCTAAAATACATGGTTACACGAACTAATCTGACATTCCGCATGCAAATTTTCTCTACTACCCCACTTCCTCTTGAGCTATTACTTTCACCAGAAACTCGCATTCCTCCCTCCTGCTGTATATTTCTAGACAGAAGCAGTATTTGTGTTGGATGTTGTAGTATTATTACTTATAGTGACTGTACAGTTTCCTAGATTTTCCAAGTAGTAATATATGCCTTCGCATCAGAAAGTAAAACAAGAGACATGTGTTTTACGAACTTGTGCATGTTCACCACAGATTCCTGGTGTAAATTGTTTAGTCAAGCATAAATATTCATTCAAAATCGGTACGCTGCTGCTCTGCTGTCACCATTCGGAATTAAATGCTGGAGAGTTGGACCTTGCTCCTAGCTATAGTACGAAACAGCGTTATAGCTATATAGACCTGCTCGGTTTTAGTTTTTAGCAGCAATAAAATGCAAATGTGTGTTGCTCTATTTATGTAATGTTATACCATTTCACTGGCCAAGCTCAGGTGGCTTTCCCTCATTCATTACTATTATACCTTATCCTTTCGATTGTCATTTTTTACTACTACTCTATAAAATTGAACAATCAAAATACATCCATAAAGTTATTTTATGTGTACAATGCCGATTTACACACGCAGCAAACACTACATACATATAGACATATTGTTCTTGTCTATATGACTTTCAAAATTGATTTTCATCCATTCAAATGGCGAATAATAGATGGAAAAATTATGTTGCTAATTTAATTTTCTATTTATAAAACATACTTTTAATAAATACGCATACTTTCCCAACCCGAATAGAGCGATTATTTAACAAATACATGATGACTTGATGGGAGTACGAATTTTTAAACATTGGTTGAGCAATAAATTATTGTTAGTTGACTTACCTCGTGAAACCAGTTCAGTCGAGTATGAGGAGGATTTGAAGTTACTGAACACTCAAAATAAACATCGTCTCCTTCCTTAATATCATCTGGAATGAGATTGTCACCAAGCTTGAGGTACACACGTGGAGCATCTGAAAATATTAATACAAAATCATGTTAAAAATGTAGTTATTTTATGAGTTTATATGTATTCGCTAACGTAGCATAAAGTGGAAACGCTTTTCGGGAACTTGTTGAACCCGTATCGTATATAATAATAACTCATTATTAAACTAAATTAAGCAAAAAATAATTGACTTCCTATCATGCTTGTTTCATAGAATTAGAATGCTCGTGTCCCATATTTCCATTTCCATTGTATTCGTAATCAGCTATAATACATGTATGTCAAGTAGTTGACAGTAGTGCTTTTGGTATCTGTTATTGCTGGTGACACTTGCTAAAATATTTGGAGTCGGGAAAAGCATTAGTAAGCAAAATAGTTGGCTTAGTAGACTTGGGATTGGGAAAGGGTAACTCGAGATCCGAAATTCATACTTGATTTGTGATGTCAGGATACAGGTCGAATTTCTCATCATGCTTGGCAGTTGGCTATTTGTGGGAGTCTCATTTATTGTCTTTAAAGCTAAAATGGAAGAAACTTGATACCTTTTGCTTCCACTGAACTAGATCATCTTTATATTCATTACAATAAGTAGATTGTAAATAATATATGTATTTAATACAAGATTTGTGTCAGGTCATTTCCTGCCTGTGACTTTCCTAGACATCATCTTGAATATCATTTCTTATACAATATAGATTATATGGCTATACTATTGCGTGGGTGAGTCAAATAACCTTGCTTTTTACGTTAATACTCAGCGTAGACCTTTCGCAATTTATGTACTTTTGCTACAGAATAGTTGGTAATGCTATATGTTTGCTATTTCATTTATTTACTTAAGCATCCCGGAGCACTTAAATATTCCACGCTGACATTAACAATTTGACTTGTTACCAAACCCGTTCCGAGAAAACACCGTCATCTCCCCATCATAGAAAAAGAAAGTCAATAACCTGAGACGATTATTTGGTTTCTTCTATTTGTCTTAAGGTAGCATGTAAGACACAAAACCATTCAGTTCTTTGAACATGTCTCATTTTTTTTCGGTATTTGCGATTCGCAAGTAAGCTATGCATACTGTTTTGAAAATCCAAACAAGGAATTTATATAAGGACATATAGTGCTACAGATGAATGAGTGGGTGGGTTAACGATCTATATACTTAATAAATTAAATTTAGCAAAAAACTTCTTTAGAAAAATGAGCTCGGTTCTTTTTTGGTACCTTCTCAAGTGAAAAAAAGTGCACAAACAACTTGTTTACAAATGCGATCTTGTACACTTGAGAAAATTTTCTTTCAAAAGTTCTTATCATCGATTCACATTTTTTCTTTAATTGGGAAGGTAATTATGTTTAAAAAGAATCAATATCTGAATCATCAGCTCTATTATAATTAAATTTTAAACTCAAGATTATCATTTTTATTAGGGTCCACCATCATGCTATCCACCACACTTTTTCTTTGCATATTTCCAGCTGCAACCGCAGATGCCTCAAAGGTTCTCTTATACCTTTCTAAAACTTGTTTATCTCTCTCCTCATCAGAATCGGATGTAGGCTCAGATGACCCATTTTGATTCTCATCCTCTGTATCCTCTGCTAACCTTATAATCGCAAGTTCTTGTGGCGTCAGGGTATGATGACAATACTGCTCAAGCTTTCCTGAATAAAACTTCATATATACCAACAACCAAGCAGCCATCACTATAATCTTGACAGTGGGTGTGAGATCTCGAGGAAAATTGACCCCATAAATCTTTTCATTTTCAAATGCTCCTGGCTATTCAAAAGTAATGAGTAAAAGTAGGACATCAACTTTTAAATATTCTTTCACATAAATAAATTGCAACGACATAAACTGCTAAACTTTCTCTAATTACTGGTGTATCAATCCACTCTGCTGAAATTTTTCCAATGACATGATGAGCTCCAATTGCTCTCAACTCAAAGATAAAATTTGGGTGGTAGCTAAAATAGCTTCGAAACGGACGCTTGACACACTTGATCTGAATCATGCATTCATTTGCAGTGTTCTTGACTAAAAAAGTTGGTAACAAATTCCACTTTTGCTCCACATAGCCAACGACCTTAGATTTTGGGTATTGTATACAAAGTTTGTTCCGACTCCTGAGAAGGTCATACTCTTGTGAAAACAGGAACAGAGTGTGACCATCTGTGTCCTTCACCACTAGTTCGAATGGTCTCATGAGGCTAAAATATTTGCAGGCACCTTCTTCCTTATGTCTTAGAAATACTCGGTACATGAGACGCCCATGCGAATTAAGAATATTATAATAGCTCGTTTTCCTGTCAAAGCAGCTCAAGCAACCATCTTGCACGGTGACATCATGACGAAGGAAATATCGGGAGGATTGGTATAAATACTTGATAGCCTAAAAACCATCAATATTTCATATGCTCGAATGAGACTCAAAGTATATATTTCTAGTTTTGTGAATGCAACTCAAATGATTACTGACTGGAACTTCACCATCTCTGCCAGGGATATTTGGAATGGTGGCACGACCTATGGCGATAGACCCATCCGATTCGGAATCATTCCGGTTGAGTTTAGCTTCTTTGCGATGCAGAGGGAAATTGTAACCTGGATCATGATAATGTTTCGCTACATACTCAATCTCAAGGTTCCTTATGTACTCTCGAATTTTTTCACGTCTCTTTTCTAAATGAGCGTAATGATGAAAATTGGCAAGTTCTGAGAGCAAATGTGGACGACGAATGATTTCCGTCGCCAGCTTTTTATCCCTTGCCACCTCTTTTGCAACGTCAGGATGCTTCATGAATTCACCTACCAAGGTTGGGCTCTTGTGTAATTCTAGTCTCAAATCGGGATTTTGTTCCAGTAGTTTAATGATTTTGTACGCTTTTGCCGTTTTCTCCTCCCAATACGGCGGAGGGAAATGGGACTTGGGCTTATGTTTGCGTCTGGCATCATAGTTAGTTTCGCTACTGCTTTTTGTTGGACTTTTATTTCCTTCGGAACCTGATGCCATCTATATATGCGTTGGTGACAGTAAAGCATCAACTTTTACATATGAAAATAAAATCCCGTTTGGTAATATATTGCAATAAAGCAATCAACTCAATTCACCACATTCTCCCAAAACAAACCAGTGTTTCGAATTGAATATTTACGTGAAACTTTCTAACATTTTTAAGTCACAATAGCAACCACTGTGTTTTAATAGATATTCATATCTCTCCAGTTAGAAAAGGTGAGGTACTCCTCCAAAATATTGCCCTCAATACGCTCATCGCCTCGGTCTCAAACACTCTCAGAGATAACAGGAAAATAATGTCTCCATGAATTCGTCGCTTAGTTTGAAGAAATAGGATTATGTAATATCCAAGTTTCCCTTGCAAATACTGATATATATTAGTATCTAACTGTCGTAATCTACTTTACTCCATTTCTATTACGTATAGTATATAAGGATTAAAAAACCCTTCTATACATATGTACATATCTGAACATACTTTATATATTATACAAGCATAAAACGGGGATTCCCCGATTCTCTGTATTGCTTTGCTATGCAATAGCATTATTTCATTCCCAGCAAGTATAACAAGATTCGATTACAACACAACGACATAAGGTCATTGGTCTAGTTGAGAAGACAAGTTGTCGTAGCCTACTGGAAATGATCTTGATACCAAATGACAGCTTGACAGGTGTAGGCATACATACGGAAAGATAAGGAAGGCTTTTAGTGTTCACGACACCATTTAAAATATGCTTGAGAAAACTTGTTTGGACTCATCCACTCTGTAACCATTTATTGGAGTTAACAGGAAAGTCAATTTTTTCCAGTCGTTAATAATATGCTGGCCTACTTATCCAGCAACGAGAAAGGAATACATATATATGTTACGTTCTCCTTTTTCCATCATGTCTGAGTGAATAATTAAAGACGCTGATTTGGAAAAAGCAGTTCCGATACGAGCATGAAAAGAGCGTTTCAGCAAGCAAGAAAACAAGCTTCCTTCCAAACCTTTTCTTGAAAAAGCTGCAAGGACGCTATTAATTCACTTCAAGGATGTTATCAAAAGCATATGATATTTGGTATGATAATTTCCATAAAAGATATTTGATTATCCTTTCTATGACGCTTTAATACTATTACATCCTCCAATAAGGATGTCATTGGCAGTACTTATCTATGTGGAAATATTGATTGCTTTCATTTCAAATAATGCATCAGATTGCATCACAAACACGGTATCACTATCTATCCCTCGATATAGGAATCGATGTTATATTATCTTAGATTAGAGATGATATAAGTAGAATGAGCACTATCAAGTATATAGATTTACATGGAGGACTAAGTAATTCAAAAACGAGGCAAAAATCATTATTTCCTCATGTTACTCCATGACTAGTGCCCCCACATTTCCACTTTCTCTTTTCTTACATGCATGTACGAACACGAGCAGGCAGGGCAGAACATTGTTCAGAACATGCATGCAAAAAAAATGAGTGGCAAGAAAGGCCTCTTGGGTAAAAGATAATACGAATGAGCGGCAGCATCAAAATGATGGTAATATCAGTTTCTCGAACAATTTCTTTCCTTTAGTATGACATGGCATGGCATACCATCCCATCATCTTACATCCTACTATACTTACTGACTGTAGCCATCGGCAATATCTTGAAGAAACTAGCAGATTCTATACATGATTCAGAAAATGATGATGTGCAGTTTTCTGATAGGATAATATGCAATTTAAGTCCTTCACCTGAATGGAGTTGCCCATTTTTCATGGAAACTACCTACATACTAAAAACAGTTTAGCTACACACAGACACACAACGCAAAAACTCTCATACGTAAGTATATCAACTCGTAAATAATATGAATATATACGGGGAAAGTAGTCCGCTCCTCATATCAACATTTTGGGGGAAAGTCAGCTCTAGCTCCCCGACTTCGATCCAAATCTTGTGTAATAGCCGAAAGACAAAATAAAGCAGGCAATAAGCAGGAATGAAAAGTAGGTCGCGTTCTAAGGAAAATGGCAACATGAAAGGAAACTGTACGTACAAACGTACTTTTAGCTTATAGAAAGAGCATCTCTTTCTCTCTCTCTTCATGGGATACATAGGGATATATATTTTTATCGCTTTCAAGCACGTCCTGTCAACTTAACGTAAGATATTATTTAGCTTTAGTGTTTATTGGAAAAACAGAAAAGTCCATGAAGTGGCATTAGCCAACCTCGTCAATAAAATGACCAAGGTATAAGTATATATATATAGGTACAGTAGGTTGTAGTTGTTGTAGATAGACGAATAAATCGGATAATAACTCTCTTACGTGATCTTTGTAATGTGAATTGACTGGACCGTACCAAACTTATTTGTTGGTTGTGAAAGCAGCTTTACTTTTCGAAGATAATTCGGGTATTATCTCAACTCAAACACATAACGTTTCTATTCATAGCGAGGGAAACAATATTCAACAACAATGCAATAGTGTATAACGTGCAACTGAAGTATTATATACTGTAATCCGTACCTATTCAAAACTATAACTATGTATGGAGAATGTCTGATTTTTGGCTAATAGTCATCAAAAAGTACAATACAATGATTTCAAAAACATAACAGTAAAACGAAAGGTAAATGATAATTTTAGTTAGGTACATTTTATATTATATACTTACAGTGAACGTTAAGCCTCAACCGGTCTTCCACCGCACTTCCGGGAATCCAGGGATTATCGCCGCGGCACGTAAGAATCTTCCCATCATCCTCAATTGTTGGAACGAGATGTAGAATGCTCTTTGTAATATTTTTATCATCACTTGGAGGCTGTAAAAGGTGAAAGCAAATGTTGAGGATTTCATTGCTAATACTCCATGATTAATTCATAAAACAACAATGAAAAATCTTTGTGTGGTTGTGGTTATACGTTTAGGTACTAATACTAAATCATTGTTCGTAGTTCAAGTCTATCGTTGTCAATGATAGTTAGTTTGATATAGGAGTGGAAAGCTGTGATATTTTAAAACTTACAACAGTGGGAAGTTGATTAATCTGTCGACTGTTTTTCCACCAAGTGATCACTGCTGGTGGACGTGATCCTACTGAGATACACTCCATATCGTATCTCCTTTCTGCCAGAAGGAAGCTATCTATTGTGGTAATGGTCGTTTGGAGTGGTCTCACTGAAAATACAGTAAAGTCAATTTGTTAGGCACTAGTGATTTGCAAACAAAAGTGGGATTTAAGATGAGAGAACTAATCTCGAATAACAACAACGGCACCAGAATTCATGTACGTCATACACATATACATATTTACCCAATATCAAAACACAAGGAATGAATAATAACTCATCATTATACTTAGTAAGTAAGCCCGTAAACAAAATTTTCATATCATCAAAATTAATCCTTGAGTTTGGTTGAAAGCACTACCAGTACCAGTTTATAGGAATCCCCACTCTTTATATATTGATGTTTTTTTTCTACATTTCGCTAAGAGAAATTTTACTGCGTAGTTTCAGATGAATGTATAATTCAATGTGGGATTGGAAACTATTAAAACGAGTGCTTGACGATGTCAACAAATTAGAAACAAAATGCTTATACTTATGTCGCACTTGCATCTACTCTACTCAAGGACAATTTCCAGTTAAGTATTCCAATGTTTCCTATACATACTTGGAAATCTTTGCTGTCAGTTTTGCAGCAACGTTAGAATAAAAATATTCATAATTCAGGACAAGTGCCACTCTTGTGAAATGAAGTTACTTATTATTTCATATTAGCAATCAATATGGTATTATGTAGTTACTTCCAGAGCGTTGGTGGTCCTCGCTTTTAAATTTCTTGAGCTGTGTGGAAACGTATTAAAATTAATGATGCGATGCTGCTACTCTACTCAACTATCTGACTTTACTAAAAACTTAAATTTGATGTGTGTATCATATGGAAATAAAATAAAAGCAACCTTTTATTTTTACATTTGAGCCACAGTGCGAATTTTGGATTACTGAGGCATTTTCTAGTTGACTAAAACCTGCTTGCTTCCTGGAGATGAGAAGAAAAGCAAGGAGTGTATATGATGGTAGGCAATATAGTAGAATAAGAATGCGAGATAAAAATACGGAAAGTACGTAGAAAAGCATTAAAATGACGGTCACTAACGTATTTACTTCACCTGAGGACTTTCTCCAGAGACAGGGATTTTTTCTTCTTGCAACATCAAGTTACAACTACTAGACACCCCCAGTATATTATCCCATCCAAAAAAAGAGCACAAACCAAACTATCAGCCAGCTCTCTGTTTTCCTCGCATCACATCATTTGAGCATGAAAGGAATTCCAGTTATGCACACATGAGGATGTGTGAGTGTATGTGTATGCCTGCATTAAAAAGGAGGAAGCGTGTAATCCCTCACCATATTTGAAGAAAGCTTAGTAAGAGAGAGTAAACTCCCAAAAAATATATTGTGTACATAATCCATGTGGCATTTTTATTCTCCTCGCCAACAACTTTCGTCTTACTTGAAACATAAATCCCAAATGGAATGGATTCCCATACCATTTCCCCTATTTGCTGTAACTTTATAGCTACACGTTTCTAAACTAACTTCCTCTTACGAAATATATATTTTTACAGGTATGAAATATAGTATATAATTTGTATATGATATAGTAGAGTGTAGTGTAGAGCTCACTCCGTAAAAGCTATGCATTTTTATCTTCCTTAAATGTTGTAACCGAAATTCCCCGCAATCGTTTCTTCACCTTAAGTCTCCAGTTTATACCTATGTAGTCAACTCATTTTTCTTTTGTAGACATGTACATAACCCCATTCCGGTCTGACATCGTCACTTTTCTTAATCTTGCAAGTTGCTGGATAAAAATGATCACTTATTACAGCCAAGCTTACTTTCTCACCACAAAAAAAGTAGTGGGCTATATCGTTATCATTTTGAAGGCTAATGCTAATGATGACCTGTTTAGTAAATACTAGCGTGCTATCAAGGGCTATTACGTTCTTCTTTGAAATGAAAAGTCTCTCTGAACTTTCCTTGGAGTATCAAGGATAAGAAGAACATAGAGGTCAAACAGTAAGTACTCAATTAGATTAGTGTTATGTTACTGCTATCAACTATGACCTAAGCACACACACAAGCTCATTAAAACAAAAGAACAGCAGTGACCGACGTAGTTAGTTACCAATAGGTAGCACCGAACTGTGAGGATCATATCAGCCTGTCTCTGTCTTTCTCCTGAAGAAAATGTCACTGAAATGGTTTAGTATTTAATCCAACTTGGGCCATTATGTGAACTGAATGTCACTTCAGTTCGTGAGAAGAGAATTACTGACAGTGAAAGTTCTTATATAGTTTCAGTTCAACTTTATACTTTGCATTTGCATTTATAAGTAAGATTAGAAGAAAAAATAGACAAAGAAGAGTTTGGGGGACTTGACAAAAGCCCAAATCAAGTAAAATGGGAGCAAACCGACTACAAATACACGCATACGTATGTTTATCCAAAATGTAAAATAACCTTGTTTACTTTCGTTTTGTGTTTTTTTTAGTTTTTTTTTTGCAAAAGACAAATAAATAAAAGTAGATAGTTGGAGACTGGAAATGACTAAACTAATACATGAGAAATGATTACTTTAATATGCAAGCACTTCCCACATTACACCCACTGATAAGTATAATTAGGTATGTACTGCTCGATAAAACGATGAAAAATTCAGCCGCTTTGACTTTTCCTGCTTTCCTAATAGAAAACTGTTTGTTGTTTGTAACGCCCACATTTTAAAAATATTTTTTCCACATAAACTTGAAAAAAGGAAAAAAGTCAAGCTGTTTGTTAAGTATATATAGTTTTGCTTCTCTTGATAAACTCATACGGGCTTAAGAGACTTATAAAGGGTAGTTAGTGAGTGATTTACAACGAAAAACAATTTATCAACCAACTGGTAGCTGTTGATAACCTTTTTGACTCAATCGATTGCAATTAGATTTCCCGAGAGAAGTTATCCCTCAAACTCACAGTCAATCTTGTGTGGGCACGATCCGTTTTATCAGTTTGATTACTTACTGGTCACTCAGTTTACTTTCATTCGGCTACGGCATCTTTTTTTATATTGCCTGTACGTTTGGTCAAGAAATGTGCTATGGGAAATGTAGACTTCATGATGAAATGTGACCTTACCGTATGTGACAAAGTATGTAGTATACTCGTTATATATAACATGAAAGCATGAAATTGTTTTGCTTTCACTTACAGTTGAGATTCACCATGACCTTCGTTGATGGTGGCATTGCTTGATTTGTATTGGATGCTTGACAAACGAACTCAGAGTTGAGATGTTGGCGGCCAAGACGCGGAAAGACTATACGATTTGTTAAAATCCCATCCTGTCTATCGTGATAATCTCCATCAATCATTGTGTTCCCAAGCCACCATGTAAGTTTGGGCTTTGGACGACCTAGAATGGGAGAGAACGATACAAAGACATAAATAAATGGGCGATTCAAGAAAATCATTTGGCAAGACTGCACGAACCGATTTCTATGAGTCAGTATAAATTATATTAACGCAGCTTGTTACGAGTTTATGAAAATTTGTATGTCTAAATGCTTTTTTAGTAACCAATTCGTGAATGTCATCGATTAAGAGATAATCACTATTAAATAGATTAACCGCCCCCCCATCTACAAACAATAAAACAGAACAAATACTTCTGTCATCAAATACAATATTTATAGATTTTTTCGGTAGTTTTCTATGTTATATACGTCCATACATATATGTTATTACGTATGTATTTAGGTATATAATGTATAATGTCATATCAATTCTTTCTCTCTACCTTACCACCTCCCTCATTTGGAAAAAAACTTTCTCTTCAACTTTTCCCCTAGTTCCTGTTCCTGCCAAATACGAGAAATTCTACCCTGTCATTTCATCAAATTAGGTTTCACACGGTGGTTTCTCTTGTAATGAGTACGCACCTATAGGGCTGAGAAGCTGATAAACTCGAATGCGAACTCTATCAAACACGTGAAAGTAACAAATTTCCCAAAACTTAAACAAGAATTACTTATCATCATCGCTAAACATTCTTGACTTTTACAATGTAAGCCACGCATGAGTGCTCCACACTAGGCTAAATAAGATTAGCAATACATAGCGATTCAAAAAAGAGAAACTGGAATTGAGTTGTGATTAGTTTTCTAAAGTAGAAACAAAGTTTTTATGAGATTCCGAGTATCTCATTAAATTAGAAATCTACCGTGAAATGAGCTAACAGGTTAATCAAATGAGGAGCAGTTCGTTTCAACTTCAATTAAAAGTATAAAAAAAAATGATGAGACTTGAAGACATTATTTATCTGATTGACTGCAACTTGTTGTTAAAAATATCTAATCTTTAGGGGTAACAGGGTATAACTTGTTATAATATAGGAAGTGTTACTCGTTATGTCTATGAAATATTTGAACAAGTATAAAATTCAACTTACCCCCTGAAACTTCGCAAGTAAGAATAAGGTCACTACCCTCATTATATGGACCTACATGTTTCATCGTAACAATCCCATTGGTATCGAATATCACAGGTTGGTCTGGAGGCACTGTAAAAACAAGACAAAAAATCATGATTAGAATAACGTTCGAAATTGAGATTTTCCGTTTTAAAAAGCAGGGCAATGAATGTAAGCATATATTACTAACTGGTTATCTAGAGTGTGAAAACTTCGCCATGTGCAATATTTTTTTAAATTACACGTTCGACAGTAAAAATAACAATGCTCTTAGAGTATATCAATGATCATAAGAATATATAGTATGTTTATAAATGTCTTAGGAATATCAATTTCATTGACGAATGAATTAACATAATATGCACACACTTTTTACCTTCGAGAACATTTGCCAACTCTCTTCATTTTCCTTTTTAGAAATAACACCTGAAGGTTTCTAATTAAATTACAATTTGAAGGCGAACCCACAATTTTCCACTATACACGAATTCCATCATGCATATGCCAAAATCCTAACAGATTGTTGACATATACTATGCTAAAATTCTCCCAATAAAAGTGTAAGTAATGCATAGAGACAAAATTCCATACTACTTTTTCCCATTATGTAATTCATATAAGCTTGGGGTAAATTGTGAAATGAATACCAGCTTTACCATATATAAATACAATTTGTATTGTCTTCGTGTGTGGTACTTGAAAAAGCTAAGTGTAAATTGAAAGCGCAAGCAAGAATGCTAACAATACATTTCATACAGTCAGTGATTACAAACTGGCATGTATATTTTTGGTGTTTTTAGTTTTCGTATTTCGCAAATGCTTTGCCTAGCCCCATATAAATTGTGTTTGCTTTTTTTTAGCATTTTAGCTTTGACGAGAAAATTAATACCTTTATACAAAAATGGAAACGATGTGACAGCTGTCTGAGCCAACTTTTCATTCCAGTTTTATTAGCCTTCATTTGAAAATTCAATTTCTTTTCCATTCATTAAACCATAGTATAGTATACCTATGGGCAAAAAGAATTTACTTTTTCAGCAATCTGCAACGTAAAATATTTTAAGATAATGCATTTTAGGTCAGATGCAGGTATACGAATAAGAAATGAAGATTTCAGCCATTTACTAATTCTACTTTGAATTGTTTGAATTGTGTTGTAGATTGATTAGATCTAGCCTGAATCCTGCTTATTATTTGTTTTCCAGGCAATCCGAGTCCAAGTCTGCTAATTTTAGAAATCAAACTAAAATGGTTATTATTAGGTGAATCCTTTTGAATATTTTATATGTAAATTTGGTAATGGTACATTCCTATTTTACATATCCCGTGTTTTACGTGTACTCAATTGTTCGAGCTCCGCTGCAGTATTAGCCGATGCTTTGATTAAAATCTTTTTGTTCATTTTTACATGTTTGATATCCACTAGCAGCAGTTGACTGCAATGCAGCCTCTTTCCGTAGTTACTATCTCTGATGCAAAACACGAATAAGATATGCATCTATCCCTAGTAGAAACTCTATTATGTATTCAAGTACCAATTTGAGTTTCTAAACAGACAACAAACTGGCTCAGGCTCTAACTGGTATTATTGTATTGAAAGTTTTGGTTTTTGGGGAGGTAAATTGGAAGATGTAAAAGTACCAAAATTACCTAATAACTTGTATTACATATGTTTGCTTGCATTGAGAAATCGTTAGTCTTTTGTCTTCCATGTTTGAAAAAGCAATTGGCTCACTTCAACTGACCTCTCTTTCTCGTGGTGAATGAAAAGCTTAAGCATTCATATATTTCACCATGAAATAAATATATGCAATGTTGAAAGTTGGGAGTCGGAGCTGTTCTCTCTCTTTCATTTCGTATTATTGCTAGCAAAACATTGAATGAGGAATGATTTCATAAGAGTTCGTATCAAGATCAACAACGGAGCGCACGCACAATTTGTTTGCATGTACTTATGACACAAAAACGAAGTGGTATTAATGAAGATTAGTACATTTACATTGGAATGGAAGTATTCACTCAATAACCCAAGTTTCATACGTGTACATAAGTACATCTTCTGTATGAACTATTATTCCTTCTTACTTGCTTCCCACTCGATTGGAAATCAAATATTACTTTTCTGGTTACAATCAGTTCCACTGTTGAAGTGAGAGAGAGGGTGAGCAAATGAAGGGAGAAAACTTTGAAAGTCTATTCTCTGTCCGAAGACCCTATAAATCTCAAATTTCCCAAACGAATCTGATTTATTTCAAGTTTCCCATTGTAAACGGATTTGAAACGAAATAACATAAGTATTCATTCAATACCCAAAAAGTTTCAAGCAGATGAACAACTGAAGTAAAGCCAGTTCAAAGAGCAGACAGACGATGAACATTCAAGTTTTATTCACTTTCTCCTTGGTATATATATCCTACCCATAAATTAAACGTGTAGGCGAAATTTTCGCTGAGAACTTGCAATAAAAGTTTGCTTTTCAAATTAAAACTTGGGCAAATAAAATCATTGTGTTTCTATCAAAAGATGTATATATATACATATGTACTAGTACTAGTGTAATATTGAATTTAGCATTACTACCACGAGATTTTCTTCTTTTTTATGCGTCATGTTATAATATATACATAAAAGGTTGGTAGGTATAATGCCTACAAACTTAAAAGATATGTGGGAAAGTATTAAATTGAGTCCATATGTAGGTTGTTTTCCTCTTCACCTACGCAATATATATTCAGACCAATCTTGATGCGAGACTTGATCAAGCAAACAAACGCAAATGGGGTAGAATCGAATGGAACATTCTTGAAAGGATAACCCCTTTTTATCCAATGTATACTATTCCTAACGTAAAGCAAAGATTGATTTTGAAAAGCTTTTCCAATTTTCCCCAATTTACTTGAGTACTAAATCAGCATCTAACAAAAATTCAATCAATAGAGCATTTCTAACTTTCAGTTTGATTGGTCTTGTTATTTATACATACCACTACAAATCACGAAATAGACTAAACATGTATGAAATTGTGTCTACTCTTCCAGTGGCCCAAGAAAACAAGAAGCATAATACAGCCGGCAGTCAGGTGAATAAAAGTAAAACTACAATTACTTTTTAAGGAATCATTAATTCTCAATTCTGCATGAAATTCAAGGAAATGTTAGATTTTCAAATTATTAAGTCTATAAAGTAAAAACGCAGGATAAAATTTACTCGGAACAAAGGTATCGATGCTGCTTTTTGTTTAACAACATAAAGTTAGCTTATGAACATGCAATGCAAGTGAGCAATTCTATCTGATCTGAATTTGAGTAGTGCGCCTGCCTACAACAACAGGAAAACTTAAAGTTTTCTTGAATCTTGTTCCCTCAAGCTTAATGCAAAAACTGTTTTTCCATTTTCTACAACAAATAAAGTGAATAGAAATTTTTATGACAGCTTGTTATCTTAGTTTACCTGTAAGACATGCACCCGCATTTTAAACTTTATATTTTTATTTATATACATAGAATCTTCTTTATGTTTCTAACAACTTTTTTCACGCACAATGCACAAAAACATTTTTTAAAACTGTGGGGCTAAGGGACCGAAACGTTCCTAACTTAATATTCTTTTTTGAACTTGAATTCGTTATTCAAATGTAGTTTTCAGAGAGCTACACCACTCAAAGTCCGTAAGGAGACAGAATTCTTCAAAAACTTATCGACAAAAAAAGTATAAAAAATTTACATTTGCACCAATTCCCACAGCTCAAAGTCAGTAAAAGTTCAATTTTTTCTCTCTAGCCTTTTTATTACGATGAGAGATTTCCGTGCGTAAAGGAAGGGAATGTGGTGAATAAAAAACGTTTTCCGTATAAAAAGTTCTTGATTACAAAATCTAAAAGGATATTCCTCTGAGCACACAAGTACACTTCATTTATGCTTTTACACACGGGCTGCTCCCTCGGAATTTTCCAGACAAGATAGAAAAGAGTGAATGCAATTTGGGACTCCCAATAGACCAACATAGAGTTTTTCTGTTTGTAATAATCTACAACTCAGGAAAATTTTGTGTCAGGAGAAATCATACTCCTGATTCTGTGGTTTTCTTTGATTCTTTTCGTTCTCCGTCTACCTTTGGATTCTTTTGCTATTTGCTCGTTGCACTCATACGTTATAAAATGGGGTATACTATTCATGTGTTTCAATCGTGGAACTTTACATCGCTTATCATTTGATTCCCTGGTTTGGTAGATTTTGTAAGGTAACACTCATAGTTATACAAACTCAATGCATGAGAAAGCAAACCGGCATGAATGAAGGAGTGAATAGGATTGAGAATTATTTCAGGGAAGAAAATCTGTTCGGTAAAGCGAAAATACGGTAATTGCAGTCTTGATTTAAATTTTAACTACATTAAAACATGAGCGAGGGAAGAAAAATTTACATAAATATTCATGGATTTGGGTCACATGCTTGATGAAACATAATAAAAGTGACTGAAACATGAAACTTTTTCATTGAAACCCTGAGAACACATTAACGCATGACGAATCCATTCATCGAATCGCTTTCACTACTGCCCTCATCGCAAATACTAGGCAGTGCTGCAAAAATCCCATAAATAACACAGTGGAACAGAATGGTGAATTGCCAATGCTTTATGAATGAAGTTAAAGCTTTCCATTCTTAAATATTACGAGCTCTTTCCAAATATTACTGTTAAAAAAACTTCACATTTAGAAGTAAACTTTCAGTTTTGGTTTCCATAAACTTTGAAATTCTGATAACATAATGTCTGGTGGCGATAGTCAGGTCTTAACAAATAATATATATAGAAGAGTATTATGTCTAAAAACTTCATTTTTTTCTGTCAGTCTGGACAACTTTACTGATTTAAGAAGCCAGAAGAACTGGGGCGAATCGAACTAGTTGACGAGCCAACACGTCAACTTTAGCAGTTGTTAAAGACCCCAGTAAATGACAAGTTTAGCGTCATTAATTAGCAAAGTTTCATATTTCTTTATATATTAGCAAAGCTTTTTGCTAACCCTGACTGCAAGACATAACTTGTACATATATACATTACAATTCACTCGCAAAATCACGTTGACATAGTATATGTATCATCCGTGTACCTTCGTGTGTTGCTGGACTTTCATCTTTGGGTTTCAGCTGACGAGGTGACATTTTATAAACTTTTGTCTTTCCAAAAGTTTGGGTTTCTGGTCAAACTATTTATGCTGGTTAATGATGACAAACAAGTTTCTGCTATATATTTCATGCACTGTTGTCTACTAAAATATCCATTCTTCCACACCACTTGTGTAAACAATAGCAATCTGGAAGTATTCCTCCAAATTTTGCTTTTGCAGCACATGCACTTTTTTTGTTAACTTCTTCCACAAGTATAAAATAAATATGTGTATACTAATAAACATATTTTTTTGTAGAAAAAAAAAAATATTTTATAACATATTTTTTTGCTTTGTTATAGTCTTCCGCTTCAATAAGCCACCGAGTTTGAGTCAAATAGAATATCTTCAGCTCTATTTGTCGTGCAAATGCTAGTTATATCAAATGTTTTTTTGTTCTGACAAAATTTTATGCAATATGAAAAATGTAAAATAAACTTTCTTTTTCCTACGAGGAATACATAAAGTTGTTTTTCAAAAAAAGGAAGTAAAAAAGTTCAACTGGAATAACAAGTAGAGGGGAAGAAAAACAAATATAAACTTTCCTTTAGCTATATATTTATTGAACACAATACTCAATAGCATGTCGTCGAGTCACTCTATTCTCAAAATTGCTGGTAGCATTGAGATTGCGTCTGCTTTCCCACATTGTTATTGAAAGTCTTCTCATAAATGTATGGGGAAAAGTTGAAAACAGTTTTTCCAGGTTTAGAAATTTGTATTGAACTTTGAAGAGGTCACAAAAACGGAATCGGAGATATATGTTCATCCGAGATTTGCTTTTACTTTGCATTGGTCTCAAGTCTCAACTGCGGTAGCCCTTTGTTTGGAAGACAGAAAAAACCATACAATTTATAGTTTATATTTCTTAATTTGATTGCTATATGTTTGAACCAATTATGCATGCAGATGCAACGTATAACGTACAAATCTAAGATATGAACTGAAGTACCTTTTCATGCAAACTGAAGCGTGGAACAAGGAACAATAAATTCAGAGTTTTTAAACAATGATTTCTGTTACGCAATCATTTCCTTTCAATTTGTTCAAAGCAATTTGTTGTTTTGCACAAACTGTTTTTTTAGTTTACATAGTTTGGGGAAACAACACATAAAAACTATTTATTCTATGCATTTTAATTGTCACGTGACGAAGAACGAAATAATTATTAGTGCCGGAACCAAAAACTGTTCGAAATGATCACTAAATAGTTTTCAACCAAATGTTTATTGTCTACCAAGGTAAAAAGGATGATGATGTAAGGTGACCTAAATTCTCGGATACTCTTACCGTGAAGGAATGCACGAAAATGTAATGATTCTATTTTTAGCCATACAGTATAGTGTCTATAATGCAATCAAACAAAATCGGTTTTATAACGTTAAACACATTATGTGTGTAAACATTTAGGCTACAAAGAAATACTTGATAGTAATGTATTTCTTAGCAAATAAGGAACATGCTCTACTACTACACCCGCTTATCTAAACAATCTCATTGATTTCCGATTATGACAGGCTTTCCAGTGTGTAGCTTGAAACGTTTCCAGACCTTTCGCCCTTGAGGCTCCCGGCTCAGCAAAAAACTGTTGTACGTAGAAACACATTATTAGTTTCTTATATAAAAAGGGTAAGGTGACGAAAGGGTATTGTGAGAAGGAAACTACCACGCAGAAAATCAGATCAGTAGTACGACATACAGTACGACGGTCAGTTCAGTGTGAAGTGAAACCTTAGTTATGCAAAATGTATAGTTCACACATAGATAGCTTTTTCCTTTCTATGCATATATTTTTATTATAGACGTTCTAAGAGGTGCGCCACCTTTGTGATGGTGAAAAATGATATGGTACGCCATTATGTGATATAGTAATGAAATGAAAACATTTTATCGTACATACACATGATCCATGGAAACTAAACCTAAACGCAGCTTGGTACATACATACCTTGACTAAACATTGTGTTCCGTACTGATATTAAGTACTAAAACCTGGTATTCTTGTAATCACTTCATATTACAGAGTTTTTTTCCAATGCAATATGTAGTTATGTAGTTCCATCCCCATACTTCACTCCTCGACTATCTATCTATTCAATGGATTTTGGTGGTGTCCTTCAGCAAGTCTTAAAATAGGTTATTTTAAGTTTCCAAAAAGAATGGGAAAGAGATGCTATAAAGTATAGAAATTGCAACTACGTGCATTTTCTGCATTCAGCAAGGGACAATAATGTTTCTACTAAGAAAAACTAGGTGGCAATTTTCCATCCTTCATATTGTGTCAAAAGATGGTTTTTTTCGCTTAAGTGTGACTTTTTAAGTTATATTGCTGGGACGTGATCCAATTATTTAAGGCTCAGAAGAAAAAAAATCCAGCTCATCTTTCCAGGCCTGCG
This sequence comes from Orchesella flavescens, assembly GCA_964034955.1. Lineage (NCBI taxonomy): Eukaryota > Metazoa > Arthropoda > Collembola > Entomobryomorpha > Orchesellidae > Orchesella > Orchesella flavescens. Next base: position 15,847,593 of record OZ035957.1, on the reverse strand, counting down.
GGTAAAAGAAGGAAATGGAGAAGCTAGAAAATGATGAAAGGAGAACATGAACGTGATATAACAAACTATGCCTGTAAGAGAAAGAAAGGTACTCCTTTAGGAGCTTAAAAATAGGAATGTTGCAAGGTGGATTCTCCTACTACCCACTAAGTCAACTCGACCACACAAGCTAAATTTCTAATAATAACTTGAATAGTGTTATAATCCTTTCATTTGCTGTGTATTATTAACAGGGTAGAATAGGTGTGGGTGTAAAAAAATCGAATGCTTAAAATATTCCGTAATGTGGGGATCTTTTTTGGCTGAATTGAAAACTATTTTTACCAAAACTATCGATTAACTCCATTTTTTAGGTTTTGGTATTTATAACCTTTGGGTATGAAATTAAACACATTCTATATTCACTTCACTAGCATTAGCTTACTTACGAGAAACAGTCAAAACTGGAAGACATCTGTTGACTTATTGTGCGTACTTTACTCCGTAAGGAAGTAAGTTATGAAGTTGAGTTGCAAAAGTGAAATGCCCCATTTCCCTCTTAGCACATAAAGCTTTTATGTACATTCCACTCATATCCTGTTCCTTTTGTGACATTTTACGATGAGATTTAAAAGGCTGTCAAAAAGGTTAACAACAATTCAATCGTACTCATTCACGTATGAGGAGGAAACGCAAGGAAAGTGCTAGATAGAGCAATCTCCGAATCCATAATATGATCAAAATCAGCTAAAAGGAAATGTAGGTACATTACATAAGTGCGTACCTACTCTAATAAAAAATCTTTAAGATGTTCCTTAAGATGTTTCGCATGAATTCATACTCTTTCCAGCTTTAGACTAGACGTCTTGTCTTCCTTCTTTGTAGAAATAATAATGTAAGCTGCTCTTACATATACCCTATTATTTTTCTTTAAGTACAGGAAACATATTTTTCTGGTTTCCACAAGGCTTTTCCCATTCAAAGTAAAACCTACTCACTTTCTCTTTTTTTCAACATGATAATATATATTATATGAATATAATACCACTTATGCAAAAGGTTTTATTCTAGACTTCTAGGCAAAGTAGACGAGACGATATGTTGATTGTCTGACTATTAAATAGCTTTCCTGTTACCTTAGTTGGAATTTTAATGCTTTTGCCTAGTGCCCTCAGGAATTTTATGACTTGGAAGAATACGCGAATGTCAGTCCTAATTTTTTCATTTCCTTCATGTTTCCTCTTTCAGAATAGAAAACATTTTATCCCACTTCTTATATCTTGTGGGCATGGGCATACACTTCTACGTGTTGTATTGTGAGCAGTAAGAAAAAATACAACTGAGAATTTACTTTGCTTTTACCTTTCTAAACAAGGGATAACTACCAAAAGGAGGTCATCCAAAAAAGTATCGAAGTAAGAGTACAAAAAAAGGAATGAAGAAATAGTTCTCAGTTCTGTTCGCAAGTATATTATATATGCTTAAAAGTTAAAAGGAAAGGTAGTCAGTCAGTCATTGACCGAAGCCATCATCAGTCCAGTGGGCCTGTTTTTGTGGTGCGGTACCTAAACCTAGCCCAATATATGTAGTCCATTTTGACCAACCAAAAGTCCATCAATCACCTTAATCAAATATTGAAAGATACAAAAAGGTAGTGGCTTTGATACCTACTCCAGCTGAAATACATTATCCAGTTTACATGGGCATATATATATTTCAAATGCTCCCTTTTCTGGTTTGAAACTCGTCTGGATAGAGTTTGATGACATAACAAGATGCCATCTACACCTGCTTCTGTCTCCCAGAAACACAAGGGTTTAGCGGTATGCATGGAGGCGTCAGTCAGTAGACAGCTAGTAAAGCTGAAAATGAGCAGTGAAACTATTTGCTCTTTACTTTTTACGATGCTCCGTTATATTGCAACAGCATCAACGTCAACCTCACTGGAGTTGACTTTTTCTCTGCGCTCTCAAACTTTCTTTTTTTCTGCGATTTTCCACTCTTTAAATGTCGTCCAATGTCCTCTCTCCTTTATTCTTTCATACCTAATTCTCTGCATGAGTTGCGTACATGGTGTCTCAACTATAAACCAAGCCATGGAACAAGGCTGTTTGCCTATATACGTAAGGATAAAGAAAGAATGAACATATATGACACATCACATCCGATGCAGGTTGATGACAGTTTGATGGTTTCCTCACAGCAAGGACAATTTTTTCCTTTCATGACAGAATGAAATGTGTGGTTAAAAAAACTATGTTCATTTTATACCTCTGGCTCCTTCATTCTTTATCCACACCATTCTATCCACATCTCAAAAAAATCTGCCGTAGATACATACATATATATATATATTGGGAGATGTATGTACTTTGGTGAACACTAAGCTTAATTCAGGTTCATTCAGCAACGCATACAAAACTGCTCCTGCAGACATAAAGCGTTCTCCTGCAGTATCACCTTGTAGTTTTTATTTACCTTCAAAATCCACATGAACTGCAAAAGAACAGCTTTCATCCGCAGATTACATCAGAATGTAATCTCGTCAGAGGAGTAAAAAAAACTTTTGGAAATGTTCCATTACATAACATACATTAAAAGGTAGTTCATTTCTTCTCTTCCTGTGATTTTCTTCTATTTCCTACTTTTTCTGTCTTTCAAAATGGAATTAGTGGGGTCTTGCTTTATGCATACATATATTGCAGCTCACAGTTTGAGGTTCATGTACAAAAGTCAAAAACAAGTAAAGTTGGTGTCAAAATTCTGGAGATTGTAATCCGTTCCGGGAATGAAGCCTCCTTCTTTCTCCTGTTTACTTGTAGCTTTGGCGAATTCAAAAATGTTCTTGCGTCTTCCTTTTCTGCTTTCCCTTTCATTCTAGAGAAAGCTGCGAACAACAGAGGCTACTACTACGTAGAAAAATATGTTGTGTGTAAATACGCACCATAACTAACCTACGTATTTGTGGATGAGGTAGTAGATGTTTTATATTCCTGTTTTACATCTTTCAATCCGAAAGTTAGCCCAAATTTACAGACTATAAAGTGCTGGAGATGACATTTCCCTCTCTTCGACCGAGGTAATCAAACTCGCCATATCCGCATTCGAGCTATATACTCTGCAGAGTAAGATGCGCCGTGTTTGAGATATATTTTGCATTTGTTTACGCCTTGACTCGGATGACATGACCATATTATACGTTTACTGCGCCTTATGCTTACAGAAATGTAAGTTGTAGTAAATGCACGAACATGGAGTCATTAAAAAACTGGAGACGAAAAACACTGCTGAGCTAATGAATGGTTTACGTTACAAATCAAAAGATATATTCGTCTGCTGTTTTTGAGTATGCAACTGTTGTGTACGCATTATTTTCTACTTTCAACATTACCACAAATTCAACTTTTGTTAGGACGTTTTTTCTGTGATATACATACATTAGGAAATTTCTTTGCCGAAATTGAACTTATTTCCCATACTGTTATAAATACAAATATCGGAGAAAGTTCACATTTGGGTATACAAATACATTACGTATACGTAAGGATACACGTAATACATAGACATGTGAATTTTTTTTACTTACAATTAAACTAGGTGTATATGGTCTCAACGTAACACGAAATACTAAGTATAAATGTCGTATTATTATGTATCAGCTGACGAGGTTGACCCATATAAATCAAACTGCGACAAAGACATTAACGACTTCATTAGTAGTTACAATACTAATATATGATTTCCTCTGAAAACCGCTGAAGGTTTTAGCATTACCGCGGACAAGATGTTCGCGATGAATTCATACGCTAAATCCTATGACATTTTCTTTTGTATGCTAAATCCTATACAAAATAACGTATAAAATTCATGTACATGCTAAATCCAATGCTAAATCAAATATCAAATTCATGTACATGCTAAATCCTATGCTAAATCACATGTTGAAAAATTGAATAATACTAAACCCCATGTTAAAATTGTATGCTAAACCCCATGTTAAATTCGTATGCTAAACCCCATGTTAAAATCGTATGCTAAACCCCATTACAGATTTTATTGCTAGTTAATAAATGCAATAACCATCAAACCTTAAACCATCATCATAATAGCATAAATTAAGACTGCAATTAAAAATTGCAAAAAAAAATATAATAGAAAACCGTTTGCTTGCTGGTATGGGTGGACAATGGTAAAAAAATGATCGCGCATGACTTTCTACGTGTTTCATTTGGATAAAAATTGGTGCAAATAATGCATGTGGTCAAGATTGCAGGAGAGCGGAGAGTCAGACAAACTTTTAGCACATCCATTACTTGCTGAACTATGATTCAACTGGGATATAAAAACCTCACTCGATCATTCATGCCATTACTTTCAGATAGCAGAGTTACAAGAAACTAATTCAATATTCAAAGCAGGTGTCTTACATTATGCCTATACCAAAATATTTATCAATGAACATGTAATAGTTTTAATTGGCTTACGGTCTGGTTAGTCCTCGAGTCCTGTTATTACGAAATTGTATAGGATAAGCAAAAGATCGTGCAAGATATATCCCAGAGTATGGAGTTGAGTACAATTCTATTATTTAAAATATTCTATACCTTTCACATGTGCATGATGGTGTGACTTATCGAAGACCTATATTTCCCATGCCCTTCATCAAATGAATTACGAGTGGAAGTACCAAATGCAGTTCATGCACGACTACTTATTTTTCCAGTGGCACTCTTTTCCTGAGAAACAATAGCTCTAGCATTTTATGCTAGCATACATTTTATGGAAATCCAAAGTCTTGAGTCTTACACCAAGCCTACTACTCCTCTTCTACTACTACAAGCCCTTAAACAAGAGGAAGGGAAAGTGAGAGTGAGAAAAGAGTTAATAATACTGAGAGCATATTTGAGAAGCCGCCTTTACCCATCACGCACACCTGCACCGGCCTGTGTGTCCGTAGATATATATCTTTATCATCTTGTTTGTATAGCCAAATGTGAACTTTCTCCAATGCATGCTTCATATATATATGTGTATTTATCACTCTACTTTCAAGAAGGCCTTTCCTTGCCCCTATCCACAAAGATAATAGATACGAACCAGCTGCCTCTAACAGTTTACCATGAAGAAGGAGGAAAAAGAAGGAGAACAGCAGGGTCCGTTTAGCAACCAACCAACCACTTTAGGAAGAAGATGTGCATGCATTCTTGTGATTCCTCTTCTTATTTCGCATGTAATTCAACAACATACATCCATATAACTCTTGCTTTGGCACCTTCTGCTCTTGAAGTTGGAAAATGTACATCCTCCATTTTTACTTCCCAACTCAAATGTGCCATTTTTCAAGAGATTAGTCTCCACCAAGTTTCGATTCCTTCTTCTCCACCCATTATGAACTAACTGTATTGTTCTTAGATCTTCTTGGTTTGCATGGTGCATGTGTGAGTATGTGTCTGTGAAACAATGTGAAAACAAGAAGGGAAGGATGGATAACGCTTGGCAAGTACTGAGAATGTGTGGAGGTGCTACCTATATCTTTCTATCTTCACTCTTTCTCTAGGCCGTTGGAGTAGTGTGGTGGTAGTAGTAAAGTAAGTACCAGAGTTATGTGGTGACAGTGCTCCCTATGCAGACATTAACTCGGCGGGGTGTGGTCATTTAAAACATTGCTTCTGTTGAATTATTCACTTGAATGGAAATGCATCTCTCTTTCTTTCCATTCCCACTTCCCCACTATCTCACTCTCTCCTGTTTCCCATTTCCTTCCACGTTTTCCGCCATCTCTTTTCATGTAGGAATGTATTCCTATATAAAGTTGGATAATATATTATGCATATTGTGCCACATAATATCTACGTATATAATGTAAATATGTATCTACATGATCTACATTTTGATACATACTCCGGCTTTTCTTTGTTTACCACCACATCAATTTTGTTCATTTATATAATATGTATAATATTGTAAGGGGTATCATACATTTATAATGGAATCATTTAAGTAGGTTCTCTCCCTTTTCCTAGTGTTCCAGTGCATATTTAACGATACACTTTCTACCACTGGGTGTACAATGGGACCCACTGGTCATGAATCATTAAGGATTCATTTTCCAACCTAAATAGCAAAAGAGTTGTAGTAGTAGCTAAAGTCGACCGTGTGAAATATTGAATTCATTTACTGCATAACAAATGCAGCATCCACAGCCACTGACATGAAATAGAATTACGCAAAGACTTCCAAAGATCTCGTTCACATATCCAGTGTGTATAGCTATCTACAATCATCATCTTCCTCCGTAGAGTGTAATGCAAGCAACCAAAAATACTGGTGGCCTTTCTCTCGTCAGGGCAGCCTCTTTTAAGACCGTTTTGAGTTTTAAGTTTTGCCATTTAGTGAAGCTTGCTCGTTCCAGTCATAAATTAACTAGGGAGAGGATGTAACTAGGTACTGTGCAAATAAGATTCCTAAAGTGAGCTCCGTATCTAACGTACTTAATGTGAGTTTCTGAGCAAAGTAAGTACCTGAAGTAAAAGGGAAAAGGGTGAAAGGAATACACAGCATCAAATGTGTATGCATCACACTCCTCCAGAGTAGGAGCCGAACAGTTACTACAGGGAAAATGTGAAAAGATGAGAGAGTAAGTACGGAACGCATTATGTTTCAAAAACTGGAGCACTCAAGGACCTCCCACGCATTTTGAATTCTGTGGGGCTCATCAAATATGCTTCTATTATTTCAACGTTCGTAACACCACCACAGTTATGTATGATTAGCGCCCAATGTGGGCCAAAGTATCATATCATAACATAACAAAATTGGAGTTTTCAAGTACCTAAAAAATACCAAATACTATTATGTGTAAGTGTAACGAGCTCTGCCACTACGTCTGTCTAATGCAGAAAAAAATTGGTGAAGGGGCTATGATTAGTGGAGTGAAGTGGTGTGAGGTAGGAGGTAGTCTATGCATTACCATGAAGGGATGATAAAAAATATTAGCGAGCTGTTTTTAATGGATCACTATCAAACTAAAATCAGCAATACAAAATGTACTTAAGAACCGTATATCATGTCACGTCATAATGTTATGTATTTTCCGTCTAAAAAGCGTATATTAAATCTGCAATCATACATTCTGTTTAGTTTAGTATAAACAAACATAAACAGTGTCCAGATCAAAATGCATCTCACCGTTTCTATTTATTTCGCAGTCTTCTTTTATACATTGGCGTTGGTTGAGCAAGGGAAATAAATAACTTGTGTATTGACAAGCATCTTCTAAAGCCACTCCATTTCAACATGTCAGAGTAAATAGAAAATATGATGTTCAACCAAAGAAAAGTAAATGGATTTAGTCACGCTTTCCTAACCTTCAGAGGCCATGCCATAATAATATACAGTGTTGGGTGGTTGCCTCATGCTCTACTATATACATATACAGCAGTTGAACTATAAGAGTTTTACGTTGTTGGCTTTACGAAATTCTTAATATCAATGTGACCTGCGGGTTCTGAATGGGGTTTTTTGAGGTGCACATAACTGTCTATATGCAATAGGTATCTTTTTACCATCCTTAACTTAAACGATTTTCACATATGATCTTAGCCCAACTTTAGATAAAGCACTGAACATGATGAGATGTAATGTAGTGTGTTCACCAGTTTGCATATGTAATGCTTTCTATATACCAATGGGTGTACTACTTGTTTCCCTTTATAATCTTTTGAATTTGTATGCATACATCTTTCAGCTTGATTGATGCAGCCAAAAAAGAGGCCAAAAACTAACTTTTGCCATAATGTAGCAAGACTCGTCGACCGTTATTATGCTAAATCTTCATACGTTGCATTTTTTAAACCAATATTGGGCCCTGTATGTGACACTTTACCGTTAGCCTTCGCATAACATCACATTTTGGAATGAAAAAGAGAAAATAATGGCACATGCAAAAGCATCAACATATAACTTTCCCAATTTAAGAGGGTTTGACGGAGGTACACGTAGATAGTTTGCTGTTTTCAATCATTCACCATTCACTAGTGAAAGTATGTGTATGTGTGTTTCAACCAAACGACTCTCCCGTCACTTGAGTCACTGCTGCTCTTCTACCCGCATGTATTCTCACTCTGTGAGTACTAACTATAAGTCCAAAGTCCTGCGACCTCAATCATTCCCTCCATACTTCTTGATTTTCTCTTTTGATTTTGACTTTCACTCAAAGTTCACCTTTTTCTCTTCTTTCATGAAACTCAGTCAGTGGTAGCAAAAGTAATACATCACGACTCAAGAGACATCGTCAGACACGTACAAAGGGTAATATATATAGTAGTGGGGTAAGATCAGCATACATGTGTAGATATATACAACAAGGAAAATGTTACACTACCAAAAAACTGACTCATGTGAAATTGAAAGACGAGTGGAGAAAAGGTTGTGGAGGAAAGTAGGGCGACTCGATCAGACCATCACCACCACCACCACCGCCACCAACAAGAACAACAAGGAATAAAAGTCGTAGGGAAGAGAAAGGACTCATTCTTTCTCTTTCAGCTTGCATCGCCAGGCATATCAATTTGCTGAAGTTGCTTGTGAAGCAACGTTGCATCAAGAAACTTGTAAGCAAAACCAAGAAGCAGCAGCAGCAGAGTGAACAGTACAAATCTACATAGATGATGATACTGCTGCTGCTGCTTGGCTTGGCTGTGTGTGCACATCGACATCCACATCGTCATACTACCATCTTCCTGACACCTTCTTCTTTACTATTGAATTTATTTATATGAGACTCTCTGCATTTCCAATATTACACAACCCGAAACCCGCATGCTGACTTTTGGAGCATTAAAATGTGGCAGTGACAAACATGAAAATGGAAAGAAGGCATGTTTTACGGGCCGGTGATGCATGCATCAATCTAAAAACCATGCAGCTTTGCACATGAATTTATATGGTAAAAGGACCAAAATCTTCCTCCACTCGCCAAACCTTATCATTGAGGAGAGAAATGTCTTTGATCTCAGTGAAAATAATGATGTCAGTCAGGCCAACCTTTTCTTGTGACTATATGTGGCAAAGTGAGAACTTCTTCCAATAATAGCAATCATAATGATAGTGCTAACGGCATGTATAATCGTATTATTATTATAATCTTTCGTCTGACAATGCATGTACGTATATTAAGCATGAGGTTTAAAGAATGTATCTCTTGATCATTACTTGCCACCATATTTTTACTTCAAGGACTCAAGAAAGACTGAATCGAAGCCTCCAGATTGACGTTATGCAACGGCAGCCTACAAGTTTACATTGCAAACAGAAAGGTTATCACATCCTCCGCTGAGGAATGGCATCTTCTCAAGACTTAGTGGTAGGAGTAACGGTGTTACGAAACCATAATATATATATATAAGACAAACGTCCTTGTTATTTTCTACAAGACCAGAACCTCTTTTACAAACACTTAATTTCGCAAAAGACTTTTCCAAACTGGAGTCATCCTTTCCTCCGTTTTCGTGGCTCTCTATTTCTCAAAAGTGTGGTACTGATTGGTCGCTCATTCAACCAAGGAGAGCATCAACATTGTTCCTCGTTTCGCTTGGACTCTCTTCCAAATTTACCACAAATTCGATTACGTTGACAGACTGACGGAACAAGAAAAAGTGGAAGTGTGGTAATAAAGACGTGATCCTTTGCTTTTTGAAAGTAGCATGTAACATAATATGGATGACTACAGAAAATTTAGATCGTTTCATACCATGCAATCCATTTCCCCTTGGGATGTTGGACTAGAAAATGCTGAGACGAAAAAGTTTTTTTTAGCTTACTTTTCTCTCTCTGTGAGAAACTCATACACAAATAGATACATTCACATTTTACCTAAAGAAAGCGGAGCTTACTTTGAGTCACAAGTAGTAGAAGTAGTAAAGACAGTGGACAGTTAGTATGCTTATTCTGCTAGAGTTAGTGTAAGCCTCTTTTTCTTCTTAACTTTTACGTGCCTACCCAAAGCCTCAGCAATGAGGTTCAGAGGGACTATATAAAAAGTGTCCACTTAAAAGATTTTGATAAATCTTAATCTCACTACTATCTTCCCTATATTTTACAGATTATCAAGTGATATACATAGTTCAATCACCTATTGAGTGAAAAAGTCCAAGTTTGAGAATCACTGACTGGGTCGGTTTTATATAAACTACTGCATTGGGTTACGACTGTGAGGAAAAAAGTTACCATTTCCCACTTGACGACTAATTTTATACTTTTGCTAAAGTTCGAGATGTTGAATGGAATGTGAGTGAAGTGGCGATGCGAGGAAGAGAAATGTGGAGCAGAGGAGAAGTGACAAATTCGCATTTTGTTCTTTGTTTGGACCTATATATTCTTTCCAGGTTACTAATGCGGTGCTATTGTATACTAGTTGGTATTTTAAAAGCAAAAGTTTTTTTTTTGCCTCCAGTTCAGATTATAGAATATATAAGTATGTGTATGTTTCATATGCGAACTTATATGAGAACTCTGAAAAGCATTTGCTTGCAGTTTTTTTTGGAGGGTAGTGTTATGGGATTGAAAGCAGAAATAAAAAGTGGGCTTACCAACGATGGTCAAGTTGACTCGAATGTTCCGAGTTGGGGAATTCTTGAAGTCCACTCGACATCGGTAAACTCCTTCATCTCTCATGTCTAAATTTTGTATTGAGAGATGGGCCGGATCAAACATCACTTGAAAGAAGAGTCGATCCTCTAGTGACCATCTTTTGGCATCTGCTGGTGCTTTGTCACGAACATCGTATCTGAAAATGAAGGGCAAACAATACAGTATAAATCAACTGTCCCGCATATTCCACTTTAATGCATGTTATCCATGATGATATATTCCTTAAGGGAAGTATAGTAACACATTCGTCATCACCTACGCTCATATGAATCAACATCATCCATCAACAGTATTAATGTGGTTGGAAAAGCTTGAATAACATCTCGAGGTCAAGTCTCAAGAAACTCCAACCACCCTCGTCTATACATCCACAACATACACTACTCAAAACACAAGTGGACAGCATCATTTCGAAATAAATCGAAGAGCGATTTTTTCATTTCGTTTCGTCACGTAGTCTAAAAAATATTGGATTTTTTTGTTGTTTTTAAAAATGAGTTATAAACACCACCAGAACTTGGTCATTCACCAAAATTTTTAAATTACATTTGCGATGGTTGATATCCCTTGATTAAGTCGCTGTTTTGTTAATCTGGTGAGAGTAATTTGTTTTTGTACTCACGAGTGAAAGTTGAGTCGAAACATTTGTCTCGTAGTTTTAGCTTAAAATTGTCCGTGTAATGTTATTATTCATTCACGTGATATTTACTGTAACTAAATGTTTTTTATATTAAATTTTGAGTTTATCAAACTTCCAAACTAACAAAATACTGTCCCTTGTCCGCTTAACAATTCCTTTCTTACAATAACTTTACTTGTGTCAGAATTGCCCAAAGTTGTAAAAAAAAGTGTGCCGCCACACGACTAAGACACACGATTTATTACGTGAACATAATGGAGTGGAGTGTACGATATGATATCATGTTCTCTTACAAACTCATGCATCTTGAGAAGACAATGAAGTTCACTAACACAGTTGGAACTTTTAATAAAAACATCAACAATGATGATAACTTATGAATAAACTTCAGGAGAAACTTCCAATTACTTTCGTTCCTTTCTTCTTCCTCTTAAAAATATGTATTTCCTCCTGATTATCTGAGGCTTCACACCCGACTAGTTTTGTAAAACTTTTGGTGGATTCACATGAATAACTCACAAGTTGGAACGGTGGAAGTTAGAAGAAGAAGAAGAAATCAGAAATATTATGCATTGCATGAATGAAGATATACTTAACACTAATGAAGGAACTGAATAAGGCCATAATATTAATTAATACCTAACTATACTTAAGTATATTTTTTTAAGTATAAGTGAGTATAACCCTGTTTTTATTAAAAATTCTTGACTTTAGAACCTACTGTTCTTTTACGAACGAAATGCAGATGGACGCTACAATTTAATACGTCTTCAGACCATTTTGCGTACCCTCAATGGTGTCAGTCAGTGCCCGAATAGAACTCTTTTGCTTATATACGCTTTCTCGCTTACTATTTCTAACGTAAAAGTTGTATTTTCTTCAAACATCTTTAATTCATATTTTTCTTCTTCATCATCTTCAGTGTGAGTTTTCTACGAAATTTTCACGTAATGTAAGCAACTAACGAATGAAATACGCAATTGTGGTGGAACTAGTATAAATACATAGTATTACACAATCTAGTTTTTGCCACATTGACTGAGCATTATATTATGACGAGATAATCCATTCTGCTCGTTGGAAAAATGTTTTATTCCATGAGAGTAAAATATTGGAATACGTTTTATAGCTTGTCATTGTCATATATATTTTTTTTTGGAAAGTATAACACGTGGCCATATCCTGCGTAAACTGCATAAGCTGTAATAGTTTCATAGAATCATAAAGAATCTCCTTTGAGGGAATGGTGACTGAACTGTGAGCAGTCGTAAACAAGAAAGCATTGTATTGTGATCACAATTTTATATACGTTTTTACAATTCAAAAATCCTAAAAAAGAACTTCTGTCGGGGGAGAGAGACTCCATTGGTCAGTTTGTAACATGGTGAAAGGAAAGTTGAACGAAAAAGAGTTGATGCAGTTTTTTGGAGGAGCGAGGATAGCTATAGTGAAAATATAGAGATGGATAGAGCCTCATAAAAACTCCAAACCAAACACAGAGGGACACAAGGGATTCATGCTTATGCTTTTGAACAGATTTTTGTTGAATCACAAAGCGAATTCTTGTCATTCATTCATACATAATATACATAAATATAAAGCGGAAACGTGTGTGAAGAAGTGAAAGGAAGTAAGTTCTAAATAAGAATGGGATTCCGCCGAGATTCTCTCGTAGAATGGCTAGAATCTCCCACCATAATGTCTATTATATAGTATTCATGTGTATTGCTTTACTACAATGTGGTTGAACGTCTCTAGAATCAACATCAACAGCTCGTTTTGTGGTGCAATGCAATGCTACTACTACTATAGTTTTCTACTTTACCAATAAATCTCTAACTCTGTTGTTGAGGATGACGATATGATGATGCTCCATGTGTTTCCATTGGATTAGAGGAAACTTGGTGTACCCAGCTAACGGAAAGAGAGCAAAGAAAAGCAGTCACATACTCAAAACATTTCTGCTTTCGTTTTGTACACACAATCTCCGCGAGTCACTCAGTGTCGAGGGAAAGGCATTTGAGTGAAAATTTATTGCAAAATCAATATTTACAGGAGTTTTCATGTATTCTTGGGAGATTTTTTGGTGAGATGGAGAACCGGTATACATTGTTAAACTATTGCCGGTGTGCTTTGCAGAGGTGTACTATCTTGACGAGAATGATGATGTGCTGGGCTACATTCAACAAATAGTACATAAATGTTCAACTGGACTGCTATTTTCAAGGCCAGGAAATGGACATTTTCTCCCTTGAATTAAAACGGAATATATAATACGATCTTATTTTATTTTATTAAAGCTTACAAGACATTACATGCCTATAGTTATAAGTTGCAGGCTATCTCAGTTTCCTATAAAGTAGTCAGTGAGTTAAAGTTCCAAGACTATTTTAAAGCTCAAATGTCAAACATGTGCTTTCATAAACTACCTCATTTCGTGCATATAAACTCAAAGGTAAATGATATACAATGAAACTACCAAGAATCCATTTTATCTTTACCTGATGTTGTCGTAAAACTCGAAATCAGAGCTTTTTTTTACGAAATTCAGGTGCAGCACGTGAAACAGGGATATAAAACATGTGCCTTCTTAAATTTCAAGGCAGGTAAAAAATCAAAAGTGAAATTGAGATGGAAAGAAATGGAAGCGTTATAAAGGTTAAGAGACACTATATATAGACTTAGTACTCACGCCCTATTTTATTTAGTACGTACTACATACATACCTAATATTAAATGGTTTAATAAATGGATTACGTATACATATTATACAATATAATATCCTATCTGATTTTTTTAAGAGAGTGCAGAAGACGGTAAGTTACACCAGCAGCACTCTTTTTTTTCTTCACAGAAATAAAATACGACTTGATTTGCCTGAGGACGTTGCTTCATTGCTTTCCCCAATGTACAACGACTGCCGTCATTCCTCCCCGTTATATATTGAATGTAATAATGTAATGTCGGTGTAACTTGAAACTGTTATATCTATGTATCTGTGTCAAGCTACGTAAACTCATAGTTATCCCTACGCAATCTTTTGTTGAGTTACTACATCCAGTTATTCTCATGAAAGAGCAATAAAAAGGTTGTAATATTTTATGGCTTTGTTTCTCCTAGCCCAGATTCTTTAAAACGAACAGCTGAGCACTGCTACTGCTATATATTCCTCCACTTTCCCATTTTCTCGTTTCTCCCCCCTACATTTTATATCTAAGACATCTTCAAGTGACGATAGGAAAAGGGATGACCTATATATTTCCTGCTTCTTTCTCGCAGACTGCCTCAAGAAAAGAATAAAATGCTTTCAGTAAGAATATTAGCAAAAAAATGGGAAAGTCGCTAAAGCATTTTTTTTCTCCAAATCTTGATACTCCATGAACTTTTTATATGTATTGTTAATGGATCTGGCATAACTATATATTTTGTTTAAATCCATTCACGTTTCAAAAAAACAGCATATCATTTTTAGTGTCTTGAAGAAAAACTAGAAAAAAACTGAAGGATGGCACGAAACCAATGATGTGGTGTTTCCAATTTCAAAATTTACTATCGTTATTGCATCGGAAAAAAAGCGGATATAGCATCAACTACAAATTCATATATTCAGCATAATTATATATATGTGGATGTATGCTCACCCAAGAAGGTATAGCGTGACAGCGTCTCAAATGCTAACAATGGAGCGCCCCCACAAAAACAAACGAGATTCGTTATTCAGCGCAACATTAATAGCCGTCATAACATGTTGTGAAATATCATGCAAAATCACTCCCCTGTTTAATATACCACTTCACATTTAACTAATAAATGATCCAAAAGCACGTATTCATTAGATTATGATGGGATTCAGCTATATAGTTTATAATCATTGGTATCGTATGAGCTTTATCCTTGCGTAAGAAACAAAATAGTGTGTGGGATCTACGTAGTAATGTAGACTCGTAAAATACTCAATAAATTTCTTCAACTAGCCCCTGAAGCAATGTTTAGACGGGGATATTAACATCAAATGTGTGGTATTATGAGCATGCGTCCTACTGATGATAGCATGACCTTAAAATCTATCAACCATAACCAACTCTTTGTTTTCTCCGTTAAGACTATATAGGACTTAAGTGCACTTTGTAATAATGTTAGTATTCATCTGAATTCACACTCTCAAGGTTTCATTCGAGTCGAGCCCCAATCACCAGCTTCGTTATCCATTCAGCTCTAATGCAGTACCCTTTGGAACTTGCAGAACTTGCATAAAAGGAATAAGAACCGAATTATATTCGATTTAGCACCATACTATCAGGTGCAGTTGTCCACTAAAGAATGGTACTCGTTTCGTACTTTTTGGTACTTTTCGTGAACCAGATTAGTACCAAATCCGTACCGAATGAGTACTGGCGCGCTTATGCTATAGTATGGATTGTGGAATGACGGTTGAGGTATGATGGTAGCATAAAGAAGCATATACTTCATTTAAATTCGAAGCAACATTTTTGTTGCTTCCATCATATGAAATTAACTAAATATGAAGCAACATTTTTGTTGCTTCCATAATCTAATACTATCTGATGTCTTCAGCATACCACAACAACACAAAAATTTATTCCTGCAAACACTACACGCATCACTTAGCTATCTTCAGAATAAAAGTTTATCCACCTGATTTGGAGTTAGCTGATTGCAGAACTGGCAAAAATTGCGAAGTTAAAGTAAGAACTATTAAACAACGATCACGACCATTTAAAACCTGAATTACAAATAGCTAACACCAGCTTAACAGATGACTACTTACTTAGTTACACTTGTTCTGCAATACAAGGTCTGAACTGACTGTCAACTGTGTTGTTGTCTAATACATGTAATAAGAGAAGCGATAAGAGAAAAATGTAGTTTATAAGTGGCGCGCGTTTTGAGGACTCGAAGGTCCGAATCATTCGGTACTCGTTTGGTGCCTACAGAACTCTCATGATTTTCCTCGTTGGAGAGGACTCGAAGGTCCGAATAATTCAGTACGCGTTTGGTACTAGCAGAACTCTCATGATTTTTCCCGTTGGAAAGATTTTTCAAGAATGCCAAATACGGTCAGTACTCTACAAGGTGGTTCTAATTTAGTACTACAAGTACCCGGTACTGCAAGGCCCAAAATAGTATTTTCTGGTACCGTTTAAGATGGGTTTAATCGAGTGGCTGGTGATTAGGGGATGTTTTAAAATTCTAACTCTCGTAGATATTTTGGTGTTGGTGGATTTTCAATGCATCCACATGACAGTGATTACAGGCTTCCAGAAACGGGAAGCTATATGTTGAAATGTGGGAAAGAAAAACACTGTCAAAATGTAAATTTTGTGCATTTACACATCCCCACTTTCCACTACTTTCACTGCAAATGTGCAAGTATTCCCACCACGGCTTGCGTTACATCGGCATTTCGCCAACTTTCTTTCTGGTGAATGCATGATGATAGTGAAAATGATGCATGATATAACACACCTTCAACTGTCTATATAAAAAATCCAATTGAGTGAATGACTGTGAGCGATAGGAGGCAAATGATGCCGTGATACCACCACCGAAATTGCAACCTCTAGATGAAACGAGTGCCTCTTTTTTTGTGGCAAGTTATTTACCTCCTCCCATATTAAGGGATTCCACACATATATTTGTTCTTAAAATGCACATCACTATGTAGTGTTCCAGAACGTGCCCACTCGCTCGTTCGTTCAATTGCTCATTAATGTTTTAAGATAATGAGATATCGGTGCTATGCGTGCCAGCAAACTGCAGTAATAACATAAACTGCACCAAGGAAAGTATCTAGAGTGGTACTAATGACGTCCATCAAAGCCTTATAGCCTACCTAGTGCTTGGTCTGGTGCTGGTCTAAGGTAGAATATTAATTGTATTGGGGAAAAGAAACCGTATAGACAAACTATAAGAAGGACTTATTGTACATACATACATATATGAGTACTCTCCACACATTTTGGATGTCGTGCAAAAGGTCATAATCATATTTGCCATTTCTGGCTAATTCAAAATGATAGAGGTACTTAAAATGATGTTATATTTTATTTATATACACAAGGTGGTGGTGGTGCGTGTTATACTCCTATAAACGGGGAGGAAATGAACGTGTGGAATGATATGGATTAAAAAGGATATTACAAATTCTCAATTACCTGTAAATGGGCTCGCCATCCCTATCCCGAAACCAAAGAACCATGTGAAGCTTGTCATCTCTTGTTGGCACACTAACGTTACATGGCAGCTTAACCTGAGACTTCAGTACGCCTTCCACATGCTCCACAGGAACTGCAATGAGAAAAGGTAAGCCTACAAAAATATGCTTAGAAATTCAATACCCAGATAGATGTAAATGTATATATATAGTATGTAAAACAAGTATATTTTTTTATACATATATGATGTTATGCTACTTTAATATTACGTTAGTTTGTCATTGTATATAAATAAATAAAGTAAAACAACAAGATTGTATGAATTTCAATATAAAAGCGAAAGGAGTAGAAAGGGAAAGGAACTCGATCAGTTAATAATATTCCTCTGCAACCAAATAATGATGATGCAGGGGAACGCGCTAAAAGCTTCATCCAACACAGGATATTGGATGCGCTGAATATTTTATTGAAAAAAGGAATGATGGAGATGAGCATAATGGCATTATGGATTTGTTGAAAAACAATGAAGAAATAAAATGTATATATATATGCATCGGATCGTATTTCACCCAGCATTTTCTTTCCCGTTCCATAGTTTCTCAAGTTGGCGGTGATATTCATTCGTGTGATGCTTTCATGAAAACCATAAAAGGGAAAAAATTAAGTGGCTTAGTTCAAGCGAGGAAATAGGAAATAAGTTTTTCAGCAAGGTAAGCATTATTTTCAACGACCAACAAAAAAAACATGCACTATACACAAGACGACGACGAGTCTAAAATGGAGTGAACGAAACCAAGAGCCATCAGCAATAAAACCATTTTTCTCTCCTAAAACAGCTATGTTTACACCATAATTCACCCCTGGAGCAGGAAAAGTAGCCATTGTCGTTTGTCGTCGGTCTCGTATATTTTCTCAGATCATGGCATCATGTACAGAGAAGATGAGTAGATAAGCACATTCCTGCTGTAACGCATTGGAAAAGGCAGAGAATGAAATGTTGTGTAACAGCAACAGATACACACATATATAAATACATATACACACATTTTCTATAAAGAAAATAAGAGATATTATTGTGGTGGAGAAATCAGTGAAGCAGCTAATTTTATATTCCGGTGTGTTTGAATCAAGTCAAGTGGCCCATATACCCCACGTCATGCATCAACTATGAGAGAATCAGAGACGACGAAGAAGAAGGAACGTGCCCAGGAAATCATCTCATTTCACTCTTACATACAGTCCCTTTAATATAAACCTCTAGTGAATCTTTGTCAAGCCCAAACCATGGGAAAGAACCACAAAATTTAAAAGAAGCCACTTGTGTACAAAACTCTGTTCTCCCTTATATTCTGCGAGCCCTATATGATACGCACACCACACAATCTTTAGTTTGTGTATTTTCAAAGTGGTATGGTATGATGGTGGTGATAAATAAAGCAATGTGCAATGTTCGTACACAAGAGCACATGGCTATATACTTATATATAAGTATATATACGACTCAAGAGTAAGTAATAAACCAAAAACCTTAAGAGCCATCGTCAGCATTATTACACGAAACTCAGCATTCGACTCTGAAAATTCTCTGCTCCCTTTTTCCATTTGGTTAGTTTTATTTTTTTCGCAGCTCGTTTTTTTATACGTCTCCCAGTTTCGCCCTACTATTATTAGGTAACGATCTTTGGCCTGGTGATGTCTCTAACAAAGATTCTTTTGCTACCCTCTGCCTCCTGTTAAACATAACTGTTTCCTTGAGGCATCTAATATTTGCTTCCACTTTAACATCCAACATCCATCCTCCTTCCTTTTTGGTTGTGCTCTGCTCATCATCAACCTTAACAACCAAACCATTCAGCCAATATAGATTGCTAATGCACACCACCGTGTGTATCTATCTATCTATATCTCGTTCTATTCTTAGGTTGCGTTTCGGCTCGTCCTCCTCATCTCTTCTCTGTAACTGTTATATTTGTGGTAAACATTTGGGAAACCTCATATTTGTTATGAAAGTGGTGAGCAGCATCAACAACATCATCACCATCACCGTAAGCAATTTAACAGAGAAAAGCGACATCACTTTCAACAAGCATAATTTGTTAAGATTATTTTCCTCCGTAGAAAAGTCTCGGAAGCCTCTTTCAATAGATGTGAAAGGAAAAGGAAGGAAAAAGAGGAGGAAGGGTTGGAGGAACAAGTTCTTCACACAAATAATGATAATATCTATGCGTTTTTTGGATAGTTGAAAAGCATCGAACCTGAAAGAAATCTCATGTCATCAAAGCCATTATGTATAAGCTTTTCACTATGCGCAACTTTTTTTTTGGGAAGAGAGCTTTCACACAAAGATACAATTTATGAAAGTTTTCCTGCCAGAAAAGCGATGAAGAGAGAGAGAGAGAGAGAAGAGTTGTATAATACTTATGCACTTTTACAAGCGTCCTGCTCTATAGAGACTCTGAAAATCTCAAAGTTCATTTGTTTTCAGAGTACAAAATTTAGTGCTAACGTACCACAAAATTTTACTTGAAAGAGTGAACTACTTGAGTTACAAAGTGTAAAAGTAAGAGACGTAAATGTTCAAACTCTTCTTAGAACAAGAAATCTTCTGTTTTCATCCCCCTCGACGAAGTGTGAGTAGACATGCACATGCATACAAAATGTCTAAATATCTATATGTTATACACACATACACACATCTTCATTTTATGCTATCAACTTAAAGAAATATATATATTACGTTTCTTTAAACTTGATAAGTAATCGTCTATATATATGCATTTTAAGTAGCAATGTGCATTTCCTTTCTATGGGAGATAAATATATTATAGTTTCTTTCGTGGCTCTTTCAGTGCCAAAATACATCTTACAATTAGTTAGTTTCAAGGAAAAGGGTAGATGAAGAGCGAGAGCTGAGAGCACTGCAGTGTGACCAAATGTGTAGTCTGTGAAATCCCAAGGAAATCGTCAACTTGTCGTTCCCTTAATAAATTAGCACATTGTGCTATTACAAAGAGAAACACTGTGCTTTTGCGCCAGCAACCATTACCCTCATTTCATTCTATTTCATTTGATTCTTGTCTTGAAAATAAATAGTGGAAGAATTCCCAGAAACATGTATTTTCGAAATAACTTTGTCTGTGTCTGTTTTCATTCCTTCATTCGTCCCTATTTTTTCCAATTTCAAAACCAAAGTACACCCATGCATATTGCACATTATGCACCGTTCATGTTCTTACACGTGTGTTAGTCCCTCATTTTTTTCTAGAACTAACGATAAAATTGGCTCATGTCGCATGCACCTACCTTATGATGTCATATAATATATTAAAATGGGAATGAGTATCGACGAAACTTCCTGTGTTTCGCTCCAGCTCAAAAAAACTGGGCTTTTCAAAACTTTTCGGGTAGCATGTCATCGATTTTACGTCATATAAAACTACATGAAATTATATTTGTTATCTAATGACCAAGAAATATTATTTCATTCATTCAGCTTCATAGTTGTTTGCTTCGTTTTGATTCATAAAGTGGAAGAATGTAGCACTTTTTTTTTTATCAAGGAAACAGCATATAGAGCATATATGTATAACCGAACAAAAAAAGTTTGATTGTTACTGCAAAAACCATGCATGTTTCTGTAAAAGTTGCAATCATCATGCACGCCTTTCAAACCTCATGTTTTTGATTCCTCGTGTGTTTGACCATCATCGCTAGTTTTCTTTGCGTGCAACGACTCCCATGTTTTATTTCGATTTCGAGCTGCTTTCTACAACCTCTTTAGCGGACATACCACATGGCACAACAAAAAAAATAACGGAGCTTTTATGAGAACACCGTATAAATCCTCTTATTTCCATAGCCGGAGAATGTTTTAATGCCCCAGAAAAAAAGACACGATCGACCGAATGTTTTTGTTATTCTCTCCTTGACCTTGAAGTAATCGATGTCATTTTCTGTTGAATCTAATATTGATTTTCCTGGGAATTTTTGAGTCAGCCAAGCTGTTTTTACTTGGGAAAAAAGAGAAAAATTGGAGAAAAACATTTTGAGGTTTGCCTTGTCCATTTTTTATGCTACCAATTGCTCTTGCTCATTTCTCCGCTTGAAGTCTATCTTTCTACATTTTATAAACTGAAATGGTTGATGGTCATTGCCATAATCTGTCGTCTGTCGCCAGTGTTTTTATTTCCTTTTGCAAAGAAAATGGTTGATGGAACGGGAAACTTGGGAACGTTTGAGTTTGAATGTGCATGAGCATACATTTAAAATAAGCAATAGGTTCAAACATTAGTCATTTCATCATGTTGAGAAATACTATTTTACGTTACATATCCCGTTGTTTGATGAATCATAAACAAATGATGGAGACATTATCAATTTAACCTTCAAATCAACCAACACAAAATGTCAGTGTCCGTAAAGCACAAAGAAAATTATGCAGAAGCCTTTTGAATTGATGTTGATACCATTTACCATGCATGCTATTTATTATACCAAACAGCCATGAATGGTTCCGGAACATTCAAAATTTTAATTGATTCCAAGTGTATCAACTTCCTGACAGGCTTGACACACCATCCAACCTAGCTTGACAAAGCTAAAATTAGAAAGGGTGAAGCAGTGTCCCATTCATTCTTGTCAGTTCCGGTGTACTCATATCTTATCATATTCTAATGGACAGCTATAACATAACAGAGCGCCGCCGGGGGAAAAAAACTTTAGTAAGCAAGGAAAGTGTAGAAACGATAATTTTGTAGTGTGAGGGAACGAACAAAATGCATAATATTTGTTTGTCTGTATAATATATCGTATTTGTTCTTTATTCTGCTCAAAGGCCGAGCCCACAACTATACACACTTCAATTTTTCGCCTTGCTAAACTTTCTCATTCGTTTCCATTTCGTTTACCTCATAACATATTTATCGAATCTAGCAATAGCATGTGAAACCTATAAACATTCGGTTGCAATCATTACGATTTGGGTAGGTATAAATATATATGATCCTACTGGACTCCTAGGGTTGCCGCTGAAAAATAACAAATAATATCATGGTTTCGAGACGCCCATCATGGAATCGAGTAGGTGTCACTGAGGGAGAAGTGAATATGAATATGATTTATTTATATATTTGTTTTGTGTATTGAACTCCGTTAATGTAGGAGAATAGGATATAAGCATTAGGATATTTTATGTACAAATTTATCTGTATAATGCATTATGTAAATTTAGTTGTCAAAAAAGTTTGTGAAGGTTTAGAAAATATTTTATTGGCCTATCTTGTAGAGAATCTTTCATTTAGTAACATATCTTCTTGCCAAAATTTCTAGATGTCAAGTTTATTAGTTAGTGGATTGAAAGTAATAGTCGCTAGTCTAATATTGTTTCTTGTATGTGGTATGAATGGACGCCGTTTGGTGGATTTATGAATTGTCTGTATTTGTGCAGAGTATGTTTGTTCTGGAAACTTCGGCATGCGTGCGGGTGAGGCGGCAAGGATGAATTGTACCTCACCTTTAGTAATAATTTTGTCTAGTACTTAGATTTTCTTGTGTAGAAAATGATTCTCTCTCTGACTCTGGTCTTGAGCTTGAGTGCGACTGGTCACGTCTCTCTTAAGTTTTAACATTGTAGAATCCGTTCGTCGACTGCTTAACAAGTACCTAGTAGTTTCGACTTTCGTTATAATTGTAATTAGGATTAACTAGGGTTGCTGTATACCTGAAATTAGTTTTAATTGTTTGTTTAATAAAGTCTCCATTCTGTTCTATTATAGTATAATCAGTTTGTGCTATATTTTACAGTTATTGTCGCTCAGTCGTAGTGGATAAGGTAGACTCATATAGCTAAAGTAACTGTGCATTGGCTTATAGCTTTTGTAATTGCTGGGTCTTTTGGCAGTTAGCTTTAGTTCTACATTTAGTTGATGATTAGCTAGGATAGTCAGTCCGAGCTTTTGCATCATACCTACTCTCGAGCTGAAGTCATCAGTTAGGGAGTTTCATTGATCCAAGAAAGGTTATTTGGCCTTACAACCCAGATTGCCAATCCTGGAGGCATTGTCTGGCCTTACAACCCAGATAGCCATCAACCCCAGTCAAACCGGATAGCCAGTCCGTGTTTCACCTACCCTCGAATTGGGGCCACCGATTCGAGGAGCGTCATTGGTCCTTCGAACCGGATCCCCAGTCCGTGGAGACGTCCTGGAGTCTAGTTTTTGCCAAAAATCACCAGTGACTAGTGTCATTGGTCCTTCGAACCCAGATCCCCAGTCCGTGGAGACGTCCTGGAATCTTCGTTTTTTGTTTTATTTTTGTGTGCCAAAATCACCAGTAGTGAGGTGATGCTTGGTTTTTTTGTGTTATTTGTGAAGTGAATGAGTCAAATCACTAGTGATTAGTGGATTTGGCTTATTGGCCCCGGAATCCAAAGATTAGGAGCCATCTGACCGCTGAAAGGAGCAACATGGCTGCCACTGAAGACAGCATCCTATCATACGCCTTTTGGTGCAAGATGTACGAGTTGCAGGACTCTGTGAATTTGCCTGTACCCATCGCTAAGCCTAGAAATCAGTTTTCCGTGACGGTGGATGGACCCCTCGAGTTGCAGGACTCTGTGAATTTGCCTGTACCCATCGCTAAGCCTAGGAATCAGTTTCCATTGACGGTGGATGGAACCCGCTCTGTTGTCGTAGAGCATGAGACCGCTGAGAGTAGCACACTGGTGGAACAGGAAATACGTCATGTTCCTTCCACCATTGCCATCAAGCCTGATGGACCCCGCTCAGTGGAGCAGAGATTGGCTCATCTTGAAGATATCCGGAAGTTAGAGCTAGAAAAGTTGGATTTGCAATGGGAGCTGACGGTTGCAGAAATCAAGCTGAAGACCATCCGCCGCAAGATTCAACTTTACTCGTCATGTTGCCGTCGCTCCTTGACTGACAAGAAAGAGGAGGAGCTACGTCGTTTTCAGTATGACGAGATTGAAACTGAAGGTGCCATCAAGGGCCTTCAGATTGAAATTGATGGACTCATGGAGCTGTCCGAACTGATCAAGGAAGCTCATGAGGGTAGAATGGAGATCTGGAATGATGAATCCACTAGAGAAGACTTCACCACTGGCGTTCCAGAAACTGTGACCTTCGCAGCAGATCAGACGGAAGCGCAGATGACGTCGTCAGTTCCTGAGCTTCCTGTCGTGCTACGCTGTGAAAGTGAAAATTTTGAACAGGAGTGCAGCACGGAGCTCACTCTCGAACAATTGTTTGTGCCTTCAGATGACTCTAGCAATGAGCTAGACTGTGGGCTTGAATTTGCGTGTTCAGGGTCAAGCAGCCAGCTCACCCCACCTGTTGAAGATTTGTTCTTCAATCTGCCTTTGGGATCAGGCACGGAGCCTTCCAAGGAATATGAAAGTGTGCTCGCTAGTGAGCTTGAAATTGTGTCATGTCATGAGCCTCGGAGTGTGTCCCCTCATGACCTGAAAATTGTGTTAACACCTCATCAGCAACAATGTGCTGAAAGGATTAATGCGCTCATCGATGAGCAAAATGCGAACAGAGTTCGAGATGCTGTTCAACCTGTTGGAGACAAGTTCGGGAGCTGTTCGAGAAGCGGCGTCAATGCGAACTTGTTGTGTGAACCTGTGACCAACGGGGATAGTACCGGAGTCGGGCCTTTATTGGACGAAGGTCGCGGATTGGTACTAGGCGATGGTCATGACAGGATGCTACTGATTTTGTGGTATGTGCCTTGGCTCTTTGCGTATCATCGACCAAAGAGGAAAAGGCGTTTATTTGATGTGGCGTTGAAGCCTCCTTGGAAACCATGGCGTTGCCTCCACCTGATGGGACCAGTCACTGTGAAGATTTGTGCAGCAGAAGCTGCCATTGGAATTTCCGAGCATGACGAAGAGACACCCTTGTCTGGATGGTATGAAGTTCTCTCCTCTTTTGATGCTCAACCTTTTGATGATCTCCCTTTTGTGAACCGACGGTTGGCTCAAATTTGGATGGATCTTGCTGTGAGCTGTCGTGACGGCTTTTGGAACACGATGGAGCGAGCCCGCTCATCTTTATGCTGTGATTTGGGTCCATCAAATTGGACCATGGATTCTGGAGGATGCTTCGGAAGCATACCTGTTGTGATGATCTCCAATAGCCTTGACGTCGGATCCTTCCCTGATGTGGATTACAGATTCGTGCTAGAGGAGGATGAAAATATATTTGATGATAAGCTCCAGGCTCCTGAAGATAACCTAGAGTATCAGGCTCTACAACGAGAGCAGTCCAGCAGCATTGACGAGCCATGTAGAATATGGATCCAAGGGGGAAACCATTGCTCCAGCAACATGCTTAGCTGCAAACCAGCGCAAGATGGTAACTTGGAAGATGATGGTGGAAATGGAGTGCAGAAGGATGTCGAAGATCCTTACTTCATGAATGCGGACTTGTGGAGCAGCCAGCTCCAACACATAAATGACCTGGATGCCGCTTCCAGGAAGAACCAGATGCGTCAACCCTCTGGAATACTGGAGCTCGTAGTTGGATTTACGAGCAAGATGAATCTGTGGAGTGCAGTGACCCTACGTTTCCAAACGGGAGAGAGCCTCCATGTGGAACCTGGATGGGCTGAGATCACGTCGCCTCGTAGACTCACCACCCCAGTAATAAATTTGAAAGTGGCTTCCAGCAGTCGCCGTTTGGAAACTCCGGAGAAGGACTTCTTTGGACAGCTGATGACACCCTGGATGATGTTTGAAGCCACCGTGTGCCGCCATTGGAGCCTGGACATCCTGGATGCCGACAGGACCCTTTGGTACCAACGCCCTGCAGGAGAACGGGCACAAAGTGAACGCAGCGTTGCCTTTAGCTGCAAAACGAAGCGAGATGACCTGGAGCAGCGCCTCATCTCGCCTGGACTCATTGAAATTGTGGAACAAGAATGGAAACGGAGCAGATGTCAACCTGGCTTCCTTATCCAGCTCGTCGGAATGTCTGCAGCAGTAGCAGACCTGGAAACCCTCATAGGTAACCTGAGGACTATGCTGGGAATGAAGACTTGGGGCAAAGTGGACCTTTCTCCGTTGATGCTGCAAAAGTTGCAGACAAGTGACCAGCTCATCATGGAGTCTTGTGTCACCTATGGGATGGAGAAACTTCCATGGACTAACCGGAAACAGGACCGGACCTGGATTGTGGATTCGCAGCTGGCATCAGTGGACCAGTCCGATGCGAAGATGAGATTCAAGACTGTTGTGTTGAATAAAAGACATTTTAGTGAAAGTGTTACTCCCTCAGTTTCCTCGTTTTTGAAAGTGACTTTCGGGAGAGAGAATGTCACTGAGGGAGAAGTGAATATGAATATGATTTATTTATATATTTGTTTTGTGTATTGAACTCCGTTAATGTAGGAGAATAGGATATAAGCATTAGGATATTTTATGTACAAATTTATCTGTATAATGCATTATGTAAATTTAGTTGTCAAAAAAGTTTGTGAAGGTTTAGAAAATATTTTATTGGCCTATCTTGTAGAGAATCTTTCATTTAGTAACATATCTTCTTGCCAAAATTTCTAGATGTCAAGTTTATTAGTTAGTGGATTGAAAGTAATAGTCGCTAGTCTAATATTGTTTCTTGTATGTGGTATGAATGGACGCCGTTTGGTGGATTTATGAATTGTCTGTATTTGTGCAGAGTATGTTTGTTCTGGAAACTTCGGCATGCGTGCGGGTGAGGCGGCAAGGATGAATTGTACCTCACCTTTAGTAATAATTTTGTCTAGTACTTAGATTTTCTTGTGTAGAAAATGATTCTCTCTCTGACTCTGGTCTTGAGCTTGAGTGCGACTGGTCACGTCTCTCTTAAGTTTTAACATTGTAGAATCCGTTCGTCGACTGCTTAACAAGTACCTAGTAGTTTCGACTTTCGTTATAATTGTAATTAGGATTAACTAGGGTTGCTGTATACCTGAAATTAGTTTTAATTGTTTGTTTAATAAAGTCTCCATTCTGTTCTATTATAGTATAATCAGTTTGTGCTATATTTTACAGTTATTGTCGCTCAGTCGTAGTGGATAAGGTAGACTCATATAGCTAAAGTAACTGTGCATTGGCTTATAGCTTTTGTAATTGCTGGGTCTTTTGGCAGTTAGCTTTAGTTCTACATTTAGTTGATGATTAGCTAGGATAGTCAGTCCGAGCTTTTGCATCATACCTACTCTCGAGCTGAAGTCATCAGTTAGGGAGTTTCATTGATCCAAGAAAGGTTATTTGGCCTTACAACCCAGATTGCCAATCCTGGAGGCATTGTCTGGCCTTACAACCCAGATAGCCATCAACCCCAGTCAAACCGGATAGCCAGTCCGTGTTTCACCTTCCCTCGAATTGGGGCCACCGATTCGAGGAGCGTCAGTAGGGAAAAAAGTTTCTCCGGTTTTCTACTCAGATGTATTGTTTGGTCATTGCCACTTGACACGTGCGTGCCGCTCCCAATAATACAACATTATGGAAGAGTCCTAAAAAACAAGGCTGCAGAAGTGAAAGCAACTTTTCCTATGGACTTTACATCCAATATATATGCACGTGAACTTTACGTCAATAGATGGTTCCCCATCGTCATCAGTTTGTCGGAGTACATAGGGTCAAAATCAAAAGAGCTTTTCTTTACGCTCAATACTGAAATAGAAAATACAACGCACGTTGGTAAAGCTATATAGTGCAGCTTAACCAACAAAAACTCGAAAGAAAAAATTGGCATGAATGATTGTTGTTGTAAACTAATTCTGGACATGCATTCTATCTAGCTCTTTAGTTGTGGTTTGGTTAACTGTTGGAAAAGTCCTCAGAGTCGGACCAAAATTAGAGCAAGAAAAGTACGCGTGAAATTATACCACATAAAAACTTTCGTATGAATAAGCTACAAAAGCATTCGTGAACGAAATCCAATGCTAAAGTTAAAGTTATCCTGTGAGTGAAAGTAGCAATTTAACACTTTTGATGGAGGAAAATAAAGCGATACAAAATAGTGGCCCAAAAAACTCTGAAAAGGAAATGTGACTCCATATGAATGAGTGGGAAAATATTTGGAATTTTTACCCTACTTCCTCAACTCACCGTGCAAAAAAATGTAGACTTTTCTAGTTAATTTATAAAAAAAAAAGTTGTGTAGTACAGCGATCCTACATTGAACATTGCAAAATATAAAATTATATGGTTGGCTTCACTATTATTTGGTGGCAGAACATGAAACAAAAAATCAATCTCTGGACGTAATAAACGGGAGCATTTAAGCAGCTTACAAGTTTTACAGAGAAAAACTCCAACTGAAAGAATGTTACACACATACAGTTTATATCCTATATATTCCTATACATATACCCTTCCATTAATTCCTTCCAGCTGTCATACAAGCACCGATAATGCGTTTCTGTTCATTTATTTTTTTCTTCTGAAAGGCAACCCCGCCTCCATCTCAAAATGTATGTAAGTCTGGCTGGATACAAAATTAGTTTACACGACTGATCATAATCTTCACATATTTGGTCGCCTGCCGACCCACACACAAAGCTATTTACAGAGTATATGTTTAACAACTTCAAATAAAAGACAAACAAAATACAACTGTACCATATTATAAATGTATATATATGCACAAACTCCTACTCCCCAAGTCTCATTTTCAAGTTCTCGAGAAAATTGAATCTGAAATTAGAAAAAGGCCAAATAGGCCAGCAGGTGGGTTGCACCGTTTCCAAAGACTAACAAACTTCAAACATTTGGAACAACAATGCCCGGCTCTCCCTCTTTCTTATAGAAAGTTATGTTCACTTTCCCATCTCCTCAGTACACACACACGCACATAGGCTATTTCAATAAATGGGAAATATAGATTTCTTTAGGGAATCGAGTAGAAATGTAAATGAAAAGAATATAGTTGATTGATTGATAGATTCCATTCATCTTGACATTTGATCTCTTTTGATATTAACTTTTCTTGAAATTACTTCTCTTTCTCTCACTCGAAATGAGCTCAGCAGAATGTAAGGGCGCGTGTTAGAAATGTGTACCTACTTTACTATACTACATAAAGTTGGCAGTTCATTTAAAGCACAGTCGGCATCGGAAACAATTACAGAAGTAAAATCATTAGGATTTTTATTCTACTTACATATGTACATAAGGAAAGGCTACAATATTCTACGACGTTCTATATGGTTTATCTAACATCACACTTTCTCCTTGTATTTTTTTATTCGACTGACATGTTTTCCACTGAAACACGTACATATAGTTATAACATAAGAGATTGCTCTTGAGATGTTGGATGCGTGAAGGTATCAACTGTGGACTGGGGATTTTCTAAGAAAAATATCGAAATCTTGTTGAATATTGAATAAGCCAGACCTACTTACACCCAAAGTACATTTACATGGGAATTCATATGCAGCAAGTTCAAGTTCCGTTACAGTTCATGGTCTTATGTATGCCACTCCAAGTGAGTAACACGTAGCATTTCAGTTATAGCTTTTTTGATGAAGCACTTTACCATCGTGTCCTCAGCTCAGAAGAAGAGTCACCGCATGGGATCTTTCGATCCACTTTTCTTTCCTCTCTTTTGAAAACACAAAAAAGGGAAAAATTTCTCTTTAAAGGATTTCTGTATTCTTTTTCGAGCCACATTAAGTACACATATATATTCCTTCATATATATATGCTATAAGCTCTATATAACATATAATATATAGG
Source organism: Orchesella flavescens (assembly GCA_964034955.1). Taxonomy (NCBI): domain Eukaryota; kingdom Metazoa; phylum Arthropoda; class Collembola; order Entomobryomorpha; family Orchesellidae; genus Orchesella; species Orchesella flavescens. Next base: position 15,817,403 of record OZ035957.1, on the reverse strand, counting down.
CACTCTCTTCGACAAGGTTATTTCTGAAAAATGAAAAAAAAGCCTTGTAGGATGAGAAAAAAGTAGAAAGGAAATGTAAACTGACGTAACCCACTCTCTTTCACTTTTCTTTTATGCTATATGAACTTGCCTTTTTCTATTTTGAATTCTTGTTTCAATTTTGATTTTTTCCCTCTCTGACATTTAAAAAGAAGATGGAATGAAGAAATGCCCACCCTACTTACATTCGTCATCAGTTTGATCCCATATTTATATAGGTGATCCAATGATATGCACACATATGTATGAATATATGTTATCGATCCATTTTCATATTATTATTGAGTGACTGGGTAAGTGAATGTCAAGTCATGAAAATGGGGGATGTAGATGATTCGCAAACCTTGCATTTTTTAAAGACATGTCTTCAATCTTATCTTTTTAGGATCCTCATGGATCTTCTGGATCTTGTCTTTGTTGCATATTTTTCTAGCATGGATATGGATGGGAACGGATACACAGCAATGACATCAAGGAAAAGGAGATCATAAACACGGAAAAGCTGCGTGCAGTCATCTAAAAATATCCTTTTAAGTAAGTACTGAAAGGATCAATGTAAAAGTTACACATCATATCACTAGTATTTTCTATATAGCGCTCGGCAACTGCATAATATAGTGGTGTACCATCATCAAATCAGGTTGGTCTCTTTCAAAACATTTTTAGATCTGCCCACATCCCAATGAATGCTACCTGAAGTTAAAAGTTTGTAAAAAAAAATCTGGTATCCAGCTCAGCTACTTAACTTTTTCCCTTTTGGAAGACCATTCCAAAAAGGCCTTTAAAGTAAAAGTTGGGAAATAATAGGAAAAATCAGCTTCTTCCTTTTTTGGCCAAAAAAGCTATAGATATGTATTCCAAAAAAAATCATTTCTTTATAGATTGGTGAATGGCCACTGGTTGGTGGTCTGATATACTTCTCTACTATACACAGCATCTCAAGTCAAGTCAGAACCCAACAATCTATTTCGGAGATTCCATGCTGTTTGAACTCAGTCGTACGCCTTTTATATAAGGTGGTAGAAGGCAGACATAGAAATAGTGTGTTTGTTTCCAGAATCCCTTTCTACCCTACCATTTTTTTTTCAATCCAAAAAGTGGTATTTCCAGGAAAATACAATGGCTTGAATCGTCATCTTCAAACGAAGGCTGGTGATCCTGATATTGACTTCAAGCCGCCTTTTCTAAAGTCTGAGTGTTCTTGGAACAAAAATATATGTGTGTATGTATACTTTCTATTCTTTTGTTAAACTTGCTTTCATGCAAAGTAAAAACGTTAAGTTCAATTCCATTGTTCCTATCAAATCAGAGATGTCCAGTTGATGTATGGTTTTAGTTGTATAAAAAGTACAGCTCATTCGCATGCACTACTCCACGTCATTCATATTTCTCAATCTTTTGCATGCATCCAATATATGTACACGCTTTATTATTATGGTTTCGATCCATTTTCTGACCTTTGCGTTTGATAACCAACCTAAAACATGTCAGAACTTTCAAAACAACATGTTGAATTATGAATCCCTTCAAAAAAGGTTGTGAGTGTGATTTGGATGAATAAAAATTATACTGTGAGCGCTTTTACAACTTTTATTGGAGTGGCATGTTTACTGGTTTATCCTGGTAAATACCACACTGACAAATATTTGGATCTGCATAGGAAGTTGAGTGACGTGATGACGTGAAGAAAAAAGTTTGTTTTGAGGATTGGAAAGTTGCATGTTGTTTAACTATTCTATTTCAAAGCACACCTTGCATATCAATAATGTGGTGAACTGTAGTGCAGTGCACTTTTTCAGAATTCTGCACATGCATAATAAACCAGGAAGTTGGGATTTTTATAAGACTTTCACTATATCTCCCGTTTTTCAGTAGCCGGCAAAATTTTATACGGCTTAAGTTGTTCACTTTTTCATCCCACCAGTATACCTTATATATATACACCTCATATATTTAGTCGAGAATGAATAAATATTTCAAAAAAATTCTTTATGAAGTGGTTATGGCATGGGTAAAGGCACTGAATTTAAATGCAGTTTCACTTCTTCATGATTTTCTACGTACATCTGCTGTGTATCTCCTATATCCACATATCTGCCTTAGCTTTCACTGCGTTGCACTTTCAAGGATAAAGTGGAAAAGAAGTATAAAAAATCGACAATAAAGCTAAACATCCTTCCTTACTCAAACAGTTAGAGAGATATAAAACATTTTAAAAATCTTAAATGCTCTATAATAATTCCCAATGCCATCATACAGCACCCCGTCTCTGAAGGTTATTATTACCATTCTAACGGCCCCAAACCAAACCATTTCAACTTCAACCCTTCCTCTGTGGTGACACTTTAAGTTGAAATATTTTCAGGAAGAGAGGGGTTAACTCGATGACAATACGGAGTGAGAAAAAGGAATGGCTTTCTAGATAAAATGGCCACAAATATGCCAACCAACCAAAAAAAACTCGTCTTTCTTTGAAGCAGTTAAAAAATTGCCTTCATATGTACTCCCCTATATGTACACGTATCGTATCATCTATATATCCAAATTTTTTTCCTTTCTTGAGATTTTCAATAGGGAAAGAAAGTAAAAAAAGGGACAACCCCACTTGGTTTTCCTCTATTCGTTTCGTATCCGTTTTGATTCAAAAGATTACGACCAACCCAAAGTTTTTTTTCGTTCTTTCTCTCGTTTTTTTCAATGTGAATTGTGGACATCTTCCGAAGAGATGGTTGCCACTTACAGAACACTTATTTCCTCAAGTCGTGTCATGAGTGTTTGGTTGAGTTTTTCATCTTCACACTTTTTTCTCTCTCTATTTCTTAGTCCATGATGGCTATTCCCAGTTGATAAATATGGGCACACTTATATATACCATAATATTCTTGTATTGTATATTTGTGACTGGTTTCCTCTAAGCCCTTTCGGTTTACTGTCATTTGAAAAGATTTGTTTATGACTTGTGAATGTGAGTTGTTTCCATAAGTTTCCCCTCTTTTTTTGCTTCTTTCCATTTTCACCAACAAAAAAAAGCATTTTATCCAACGTTTTCTTTAACACTCCTCATGCCGCAAGAGATATGTTTATACTTAAGACGATGTTTGGAGATGCTAACGATATGTGTATATTAACAATTTTTATAAAGTATCTTGGAGATGGAGACTAGCATATGTGGTTTGGTTAACCCTAAAGTTTTATCATACATAGTTGCTTCATCATGTCTGCTAAATAATTCGTCTGAGAAGTTTACAATATGTGTTGAGTAGAATAGAGTGTGCAGCTACGTTCATACTACTATTTAATATTTAGAAAAAAAACCTTGAAACTCTAAAGTTTTCACCAAACATACTCATCATAAACACATGCATTCCCCTGTCCCATCTCATCATCTCGCATCTCATTCTAACTTTTATGTATGCACACGTAATGTCTGCAATTGTATACAACACGTAACGTTTTGTGTTGAGTGCTTTTGCGCTTTCATATAGGTAAACATGTTTTGTGTAGGAGAGGCAGCCTTTATGAGAAATGTGCGTTCCCATTTTAAGCAAAGAGTTTTGGCTGTTCACGCCTTGAATTTTCGGTGACTGTTTAGTGGTGGTTTTAAAAATTTATGAGAGCCTTTACTTTCTCTCTGATGTAATTTCAACTTCGTCATATGATTCCCTAGTTGCTTACTGGCTGCATAATAAATGTCTCACGGTAAAAGGGAAAACTAACTTTGATATTCAAATGCAGTCTCTCCTCATGAAAGTCCAAATGTTTATAATACATACATACATATACGTATATTATTACATTGTGTGAGCAAAAATATATATGTACATACATATAAAATAATATGATGAGGTTGTCTGAAGACATTTTTTTGTGGTAAAGTCTATGCGTGCACGCATTCAATTCAAAAAAGGCATCCTATTACAAACTCTTCCCGTGTGTTTCTTGCCCCATCCTCGATTTCATATTATTTACTACACGATTCATGTACTCAAAGTCCTCAAAATGGGAAATATGAAACACGTTTCAAGAAACCAAATTTGCTTTTCATTGGAACGGAATGGAACAAACAACGGATTACAGATTCAAGCTGTAGGGATCTTCTACGATTTCATGTTTTTCGTTATAAAAGCATGTCTACAGTTGAACTTCAACAAAATAAAAGCCGAAATCAAGCAGAGAATAATACATTTTTTATCCGGTATTATTGTTGTTGAGTTTCGAGTAGTATCACATTCCAAACCGATGACATTTCCCTTCCACCATATTTACTCATCCAGGACACACCGCACACGCTACATTTGACAAGTCCCAGATGCATCTACAGAACCAGCGACAATCTATATCCTTCATTCCCAAACTAGGGAAGTTAATGCAGCTTACCCACAAATATGACTTTTATGTACGCAACAGTCATATTACACATATTGTATTGTTATATACTAGATAGGCCCATTCCTGTGTCGTGTAGTAGTGAAATGAAACTTTGGGAGTGTCAACCTAACGAATACACATGTGGATTTTGAGATGACGAAAACGAAACCTGCTACATACGTACATACATACGGAGAAAGAGAAAAGTGAAAGTGTTTGTCTGCTCAGAGAAGCTCTGGCTATATATACTATCATGGATTGTTGAAAAGAAAGGGAAAAGTAAATTTGCTTTGGTAAACGAAAGAATAGAGGTGGTGGTATGGTATGGTGTGGTGTTGCACTCCAAATATGGCATATTGCAATATTTCCATGTCCTGGAAATTCTAGTAGTCTTTCCCCCATCCTCATTGCATGCTCTTTTCTGAAGGGAGGAAGAGAGATAGAAAGTCAAGTTATGTGAATGTGAAGTGAAATTTTGAATATGATTATGTAATACACACTACGCCTTGCTTATTATGTGCATATGGTGTGATGATGAATACATTTGGCTGATGGTGATGCACATACTAGAAATGGATACATATATATATTTAGATTAGAGTCTCTCCTTCCGGATTCTTTTCATCATCACAAACCTCTGAATAATACAGTTTCCCTGGAATAGAATAGAGAATACACTTATGTTATTCCACACACTTATATGCATACGTTCACATGAATTTCACAATGAAATGGTACGAATCCCATCCCATCCCCACCGCTCGTCTCACATCATTTCATTTCATTTGAGGGAGATAAGCTTTTGCCATTTATAATGGGATGCTTGCATACACACACATAGGTATACTTTTATGCAAGTTTGTGAGTGGATATAAAAACTATTTATTCATATGGTTGAGTGATACGTGATACCAGAAATCACCAGTTTCCTTTAGAATAGAATATAGAATGTTTCATCTCATCACATCATAGTCATACAATTTAGTTTCACAACTCCGCGTTGCGTTACAACGATGAGCTTTATAAACATGTATAAGGGGACAAGACATTTTAGATGAAATCCTATGCCGTTGGAAATGTTAATGCAGCTATCAAATGCACTTAAGTGTGTGTGGTTACAAATTCTCATGAATTTCAAAATACTACGGATGGAATGAAAGTGAACTTTTCACTCCTTGAAACACACTTTTCCCTATCAAATCTGCATAAAGTCTATCAGTCTACCTCAACTGGGGCCTTGTTATACAAAAATTTCCCTAGATGCTACGATATGATATTATGATGTATGTTGCTGACTAGCCGTTTTGTTTGGTGAAAAAATATAAAGGTAGCTTAAAACACTGTGTTAAATGGAACTCTCTTTTATCCCATGTAAGCTCTAGTGAAAAAGCAGAAATAACGAGCACACAAACACACACGCTACTGAATGCTGATACTAACGATAGTAATATTTCAAAGAGTAAATGCCATACTTTCAACTTTTCTTGCAGTTGACACTTTTTAAGTCTTCAACGTGCTCAATTAAAAATTCCAGGTAGTTTAAATGGTCAACCTTTTAAAATATGTAAAGCTGAATAATATGCGTCGATAAAATATTTAGCTTGTGATGAAATATCATGATTTACTGCGTGCTGTTACTTGTCTACGCTTCAATTTTAAATGTGTTTCTGTCTACGCATTTTTCACGAAATATAAACACAATATTTATTTTAATACGTTTTCTGATGTTACTGATGAAGCTTTCTAAATCAATGATTTTATAATTGGACGCTTTTGTCATGTACTCAAGTACCTTTCAAGCAAAGAAATATTTCATAAAAGGATTCACGCCTACCATTTTGTGTCTGTCAAACGACATATCTATATATGCTGGAATTTGATTTTGATGATATATTTATTAATGCCCTCCTTTTCCACGAATTTTGAAACCTACCTAATATAAACTGCCAGAATCAAAAGGCTAAACCAAAACATAACTTCAATGAAAAATGTTTCTGAAAAGTATATTATTATGCCAATTCTCAGAAGTATCAACATCCGAGCCGAGCAGATAAACAGAAAGATTGTTTCATTGACAGCAAATACACAGAGCTCACATGGCTGGCGGCAGCAGCGGTGGCGGTGAACATTTTAAGGTAAAGTTTCAAATATAAAAAGTTTGTGGGTGGTATACATATGTATTCATTTAACTAGATCGAAGTGGAAAAACCTGTAGTATCTGGTGAGTTTGTAAAAAAAATCATATATTTGTTCTAGCAACCCAGACTGGAAAAATATTTTTATTCCAAAGTGTTTGCACTTTTCCCAAGGTACAAACAGAGTTAAAAAATTTAGCTCTCATATTTTTCCTTTTGATATTTAATACTCTGCTGGTTTCAACTATTCCTCTTTACTCCGCTCTGTTCTGTCGTATCTAATTAAGGCCATTACCATGCAAAATGTTTCATGCTCATTTCACCGATGAGAATGTGCCCTTTCAAGCTCTTTTTATAATTCGTTACCTTCATATTTTTCATCTGTGAGTTTTTTTCTTCCTTTCCTCACATACATTTCACATTTTAAAAATTTCCAAGAAACTGGCAGAGATGAGAGAGGGACTCGAGCCAGAGAAGATGGGGAGAACTCGAGACAGAAAAAATTGCGTAGTGATCTTTCACTCAGAAAAATTATGCAGTTAGTCACACAATTTTTTTCTGAAGTGAGTAAAGAAAGAGAGGAACAAGAGGAAGACAATGAAAAACTTTTTTTCTTTCCTTTGACTTTGCTTTTCTCTCAAGCAGAAGGAGGAGGAGCAACTTTTTTTTTAGATGTTCAGTTATCATATAAAAATGCAATAGGCATCTTCTACTCCCTCTGCTCTTCTTTTGCCACTAGTTTTTTACTTTTTTAACAAAAAAGAAGAGAGAGGGCATTTCCATATGGGCTATTTCATTTCATTGTTTCAAAGTGCTCTTCTGCCTGGAATGAATTTGAAGTGAAGTGAAGAAGTAATAGTGATGGCAGTCAAGCAGCAAGCCAAGCCCAAGTAGAAAGAAAGAGGGAACCCAAAGAAAGAGAGGAGAAAAAGGATGTGGATGAGCGCAAATAAATACATTCATACAATTCATTCTCTCTGTTTTCTCCTATCATATGATGATATTCATGATATATACTAACATGCCATGATAAGTGGTGGCAAGAAGGCAAAAAAAAAGATAAAAAGCAAGAAAGAGAGAAAACTGTAAGGACCAGGAGAATTTTAAGTGTGCCCCAAACCATCTTCCCATATATTGTGTTGGAGGATTATATGCATGTCGTAATGTTTAGGTATATGTATATCTATTCAATATGCTTTACATGATCATTAGATAGCCTTTCATATTTTTCTTCACATACGGATTCTTCTTTTGATGCTATTTACGTGCTCCAGTAACTAAGCCCATATTCTCACTGATGTCCTTGCCGTGAGCTAAATTTCTGATATTTCATACTTGAGCTATCACACACAACTCCAACTGGTTGAAGAATTGGAGAAGGTTTTGTATGAAATGAAATGGCTTCATATCCGAATCATCAAAGGTCATAAGCATGAGGACGTAATATGTAGTAAAATAGGATGAAAGAAAAACTGTTATGTTGCCCTTTCATTATTATCATCATCATCATCATCATCATCAACATGGGATCTACTACTACTGACCAGTTGACCTCATGTTACCTTTTCCCTTAAATAAAATCCTTCTCAATTACTGTACTCCTCTTTATGAGGCTGTACGTGTCCAGTGCAATCTCCACGAGAGTTTTGCAATTTCGCAACTTTTTGAGGAGGTATTGTCGGTTGTCATACAGTTTGCATAATGTGCATTTCATATTACACTTTTATGTATACAGTATATACACATAATATTTTGTATGCTGGAATGTGTGGTAAAAGAGTATGACATGCTTGGAATATTGAGGCAAACACACACACTCTCATTCTCTTTTAATAGTGCATCGTAAATGTTCATTTGGGAGATTATTAATGTTAATGTACGAATATTACATTATGTCACATTATTCATAAGTGCATGGTTTGGTGAAAGAGAGAGAGAGAACAATGATGATGATAGTATGATGTCTCCATTCCATTATTCCATCAAGTTCCATCTCTCCCAGCAGTAGTACTAATATGGGGATGACGACATCCCAAGAACGGTGAACACTTTCCCAGTTCTATCGTTGCTGTTATTTTCAACTAACCGTACGTGGAGTGGAGTGTGTATGTGTATGCATTAAATTTCATCCTTGAAAAGAAATTAGCTCTGTGCCATACTCTCACTTTTCCATCTCCTTCCCTTGCTCCTTGTTCCCCGTCACCGTGCAATTAAATGTAAAAGTAGTTTTCGTTTTTAGAATCTTAGCACCACTCTAGTCAAAGTCAGAGTCTGATTGTGAGCCTGAGAAAATATAAGTGCAGTGCAGCAAAAGAGTCAAAAGCATTGAGGTACTACTTGGATCTTATTCTCATCATCATCATCATCACCTCACCACAGAAAGTAAGGAAGCCCGCAGTAGGCCCAAAAAATATCATCAGCCCGATCCGTGTCTGTATTCCTCTAGCATCTATCTAGTAGTCCCTGCGACAGTTTCATCTCCTCCAGGTTTAATTAAACAGGGATTTAATTATCTCTTAGCTGGCTTCTCTTTCTCATTCTTTGCTCAAGTCTCACAAAAGCCATGGGTGTTTTTTTCGTGACAAGGCAACTTACGCAATCATTCACAATCACAGCTAGTAGGGTGCTTGCTTTTATACTATATCACATACATAACATGTTTGTTCGTCCTGCGAAAAAAAAATTACGCATTTCTCCTTCTAAACTACTAGCAAAAGCAATTTTTCTTGTCTATTAAGAAAAAAAGATGGAAATAACTGCATCCGCCTCCCCGTTGGCTTTTTCTCAAGTAAATATATAGGTAGATAGCAGTGAGAAAGGAGGAGCAGCATCTTTTTTATGAATTTTGAGTCTTGTCTTTGCATATCATTAAACTGATCCAACGATTCAACCCAACAAAACGTCATCCTCATATCATCTTTTTCCCTCCTGCTATAATCTTTTATTGCAACATTTTTTCCTCCTTCCTTCCTGCTTTTTCAACTTTCATGGCACCACATTACCATCACTGTCCACTTACAGCTGGGATTTTGAAAGCTTACTACGGTATTACTCCAAAATAAGTGGAGTCTTTTTTAGTGCCATCAAGATTGAGTCTATTTTTGGGTTACTATTCTTGACATGGAGATTATATACTTATTTGAGGCAGACATAATAATAGTATGCGTGGTTTGCAATTATTTCAGAGTATTATTGGTCAGTAACTAAAAGCAAAGAAGGGAACGGCTTGCGTCAGTGGCTGCTGCTGTTCCCAGTGCTATTTTTCATGATGATGATGATGGCTTTTGATGTTGACTAGGAGGCTTCCTCTGGAGATAATGATTATCATCATCAGTATCCACACTCACATATTGCTTATGATGATGTCTGGCTTGAAAGATTAAAGACGGGTTGCAATCATGCAACGCAATGCGAGAAGAATACATTACAAAACAGTGTTTTCGGGTATTTAGGCTGGTGCTCGGTACATGCATATAAAAAGTATTATGCACAGTCAGTTGGAGTATAACTGTGTTGTACAAGTGTACATTAAATTTCTCTCGTTTACTTTTCCTTGTTGAATGTTAGGTAATTTTGTGGTTTCCGCACCATAAAGCTTGCAGATAATGTATCACATAATCATTTGGATCTTTCCTTAAAGGAGCTTGAGGAAGAGAAAAGACTGAAAGAGGTTGGAGGTAGTAGCAGTTTTCATTTTTGGCTTTATACATAATGTGCTCAAAGTAAGTAGAAAGGAGTGGAGGGTGTTAGTGCGGAAGATGATATTATTCGTTCATGAAAAGAGCTTTAAGCTCTAATAGAAATAAGAGATCTTGACGATTTAACCCTTAAAGTGATACCAAAGGCATTCATTTTCTTTTGGGATAAGTCGGTCCGAGATTTTTGGAGGATAAAATGTAAGTCATTGTCAAGATGGGTTTGTGTCTTTGCCAAAAAATTATAGCAACCAAAAAACCAACACTTTATGGTGTTATATTAAAATGTTGCATGCCATCTTCTTCCCCAATCCCGTGTTCCACAAGAAAAGTTTCCCTTTGCTGCAACAGATTTGGATAACGACGTCTCACGCCTAAATGCGTCGTACTTAAATATGCAGACATGAGCGGAGGAGGAGGCCGGAAATCAGAATCTTCTTCTCGTAAAGTAAAAGTGACTACTAGAGCAGCAAACCATATATACCACCGAAGCTTTTAGCTGAAATGAGGTACGCATGTAAGTATAGTTGATGTAAAAGTGGATGAGCTAAAGAGATGGATTCTTCTTACAATAAAAGAAATTAAAAGGAACGCCATTTTTAAGGAGAATACTACAAAGCTCAAAAACTTTTCACAAATTTTTCTCTAATGATTTCACTCAGACACTCATGAAAAGCACATGCTGTAGTTTGTGCTTACGACCAAAGCCGTTACGCAGAAAGCTAATGCACTCTCGTTCAGCTGAATTGCATCAAGAATAATGATTTCATGATTCGTGCCATGAAAAGGAAAAAACTTTTAATTTCTAATTCTGCTCTCTAGTGAATGGGAAATAAAAAAATTAAATTATTTTATGCAAAGAATTTTTTGTCAAATGTAATGCTTCAATGTTCCCGTTTTTTTAATTTTTACTAATCAATGTCATTTTTATAATTGATAATGTCGACTGTAGACTATTAAAAGCTACGGCATTGCATGAAAAACTATTCTTCTGCTCAATTAATGTCAACTGTTACGCAATATGAAACGGATCCAATACATGCTTTAATTGAAATCGTCATAATACATTGAAAAAAATGAATATTCTCTTAAGAGTTGCAATGAAAGTTAAAAATGCATAATGTTATTTAATGCATCTGTGAGCAATTGTGCAACTTGGCTTTCCTTCCTTCCTTTTCTCATGCATTTTTTGTTGATGTTGATGTAATTCATTTTTAAAGGCAATTATTGCAGCAAAAGAGCAGTACATCATTAAAACTCATTTACTACACCCTTTCTTCTCCATCTCTCTGGTGCATTATGAAAGCCTGCTTTGATATTATTTACTCTCTCCTCCAACATAATAGAAAAGGAGCAGCAGCAGTGTTTCGGGGTTTTCCTGATTGTGAGCTCGTGTAATTGTGTACCACTTTATTTCAACAAAGGGAGAACGTGACACAATTGATCTTAAATGGTATTTCTTATTCCCCTTCCTTTGGCTTGTATATGATCAAGGTCTAGTTTGAGTTTGATTCTGAAATGAATTGCATTTACTAAGCTCAACCATTATTATAGCACCATGTTTGATGTTCCCCTCCCCTATTTTCGAGTATTTTCACTAGTGTTGCATTTTTATCCTTACACAAAAAACTAGATCCATCTCTCTACTAAACATACTTAACTTCACCAACTGTATCAAATAAACCAAGAAAAAAAGAATCATCATCATCAGATGAAAACCGAATCTTCTTACACGGGTGTTTTTTGGTAGTTTCCCCTCCACCAAATCAAATCCGGAGAGGAAAATATTCTTAGCTGGAAAACGAAATCTGACAAAGTGTTTAGTCTTTTCTGTCCTTTTACCGTTTTACCCAACAATCCAGCATTTGAAGCTCATGCACAGAAAGAAAAACTTACGTAATCCAAGTAAATAGACGACATCGAATGGCTAGTGAATGGATGGGTAGCTCAATTCAAAGAGAATAAGTTTTCCCTGTCCACATTTTTTTTGTAGCCAAACACAAACTCAAAAGTCCCGTGTGCAAACAAAAAGCATTCAATTGTAGCAGGCCTTGCTGCTGGATTGAATCATACCACAAAAGTGACCGACACTTGAATAATTCAACGTTTAAACTGAAGAACCCACCACCCAACGCATTCATATGAAATAGTAGTGCAAATTTAAGCAGAAACTAGGCTTATGTATGAATGTATGTATGTATATGTTTATATATACGAAAGTTCACTAGATCTTCCGGCGTAAATCCCGGAAAATATATTTTACTGTGTATACAATGTATGCGTGCCATGTAAAAATAAATTGTGCCTACAGCTCCTCCAGTGGAAAAAGGAAGGGAATGCATGGCTGAACCGTATCTGGTTTGGTGTGCGTACAAAAATATACTATTCTTTTCTTTTCTTTGTATTTGTTTTAAATATTTCCTCTTTCTCTCTCTACACTATAGTGTTTCCAAGCCTCATCCTCCAAAAAATACTTCACAAATTCCCATAGTACATGTAGCTCTTATTGCATTCCTACTTTTACTCGACTTTTCTCTCATTTTCATTGTATTTCGAAACAGGAAAAGCAAAGCAAAGTTTGTACATAAGTACATACATACATAAGTATATATTCACATAAAAATATATTATGTATGAGTATGTATGTATATGGTCCAGAAAACGTAGGAACAAGAGGGAAGAAAAACAATGTGAAATCAAACAATGAAGAAAAACATTGCACTGCATTATATATAGCTGTTTGATGATGCTTTTATATTCTTGACTAACCCTTTGTGCTATCCAAAAGGAAGAAAAAGTGCGTTCCTTCTAGGCATGTTCGTTCCTTCCATGACATGAATGAGATATGCAACTCTGCTCAAGTCTACCTCGACTCTGTTCTACCTGACTCTAAAATGTTATCTAGTGAATATCTGGCGTTCTTTTGAAAAAGAGTCATCAAAAGAAGTCAAAGGGTAGTGGTAGTAAGAGTCAGTCATATCATTAAAGTGAGACATAATACACAGCGAAGAATATGATATGATATGACGATGATGATGATCATGATGATCATGGTCATGCATGAATAGACTACATAAAATATGTCCTTGCATTTAAACAGTTCTCTTTCTCAGTATGACTTTATGCTTTGTTAAGAAAAAAATTCATCACCAGAGATATCTCAAATATCATGAGAAAGGAGAGACAGGGTGAATTTTATCCATGCCCTCACTCACTCACTCACTCACATGGAATGTTGTAATATATTATGAAGCAACAACAAAATGCTTGACATATATATGTATTTATATAGGAACAATGATTTTTTATAGATATATTATTGCGAGTTGTATGTAAATATATATGTTTGCTTACTTAGAACGAAATCGAGCATGTATCAGATACCTATTTCTTGAGTATTTAATTAAACCAAACCAACCATATTCTATGACGTAGGTTGCAAATACAACGTACCAGTCCATTTTTACTGACTGTTGAGTGCATCACTGTGCTTCAAATGAAAATTTGGAGTATCTTTTGCACATTAATATTTCAATAAGGTCATTCGAATGTCAGATCTTGGGATTTAAAAAAAAAAGGTCTGCACTACATATATATAAAATCAACTCATTGCCTTTCTCCTTTTGTAGCCAGAAGGGAAGGAAGGAGGAATAGGAAAAATGCTCTTGAGAAATGAGAACTTTTTTTCCTTTTCCTGGCGATTTTTTTTTTCAGTTCTATAAATTCAAGATGCATAAAGATAAAAGTAGAGTGGTGAATGAATGAAAGAAAACGAGAGGGAAGAGAAAGGACTTTGAGTAAGGATGGGATGAATGGTGGAGAATGGACTCTTGGGTGACTCTCATCTCATATCTTACAGTTCATTTTATCTTCAAGCCTAGGTACACCAAAGTTTAGTAGTATTACTGCACCTACTTCAACTCTTTCTCTCTCTCTCCAACCACTCCTCTCAACAAAACGTTTTCGGAATACATGATGAATGTGCTTCTCCTCAGTTTTCTCTGGTTTTTATACCGTTATTATGCGAGGGACATGAGTTTTATTATTATTCTTGTGTTTTGTGATATACTCAACACGCACCTAAAAAATACAATGCCCCACACAAGTAAATGGGTCTAAATATCTGCAGTGATCCTACCACTAGAAAACTACACAACGAGAAGATCGAGCTACAGCATAAAAAAAAAGACCTGAAGCAACTTGGCCGTAGTTCTTGTTCCTTTTTGACTTGCTGCCTGTCTCCATGAAATGCTCTGCTCGTAGTAGTAGTAGCTCTTTCTTTCCCTCTCTCCTTTGCTTACTTAATCTCCTCACTAATGAATGTGTACAATGAACGAACAAGGAATTGCTTTGTGGTCTCTTGTATTCCATTCTGCCACTGCCAGAGCTGATATCCCATTCCGGACTGGAATAACATAATATGCCTAACTTATCTTGAGTTGTGTGTGGTTTGATACTAGTTAACATTGACTACATGCTTATACACTCCATCCAACTGCGGCTATATACTGGGCTGCTTGCTTAAAATACAGAGTATATGCCCATATTAGGTAAGAATTTATCTCATATAAGCTTTATTGCTGGTTACTCTCAAATCACACAATGTTTATACGCATTTTGCTTGGTTTTGATGATTCATGACCAGACTCTTTTTTCCAAGTCTTCTGACTATCACCAGTAGTGCTACTTGAGTTCCCCATGGGCTTGTCCAGGTTTTTTTTATATGTCAGTGTCAGAATTTCTGCTTTGTTGCATACATATACTATTTCGTGATATGGAGGTGGGTAGGTATTTCACTCATTTTCAGTTCGTTCTCGTTTTACTTACAGCTTACTCCTCTGCTTGTGTTTGTCAGGTTAGCAAAAGCCAAAAGAAAAACCTCATTCTTTCACTACATGCATAATTTTAGCAACTGAATGAAAAGGCATGTGTTCTCGAGAGCATGGAATTTAGGTACCCGTTTTCTTTTATTTTTATCTCTTTTGTTAGGGAAAGTGGTCCACGTAGGCATGTTCCCGTTTTTATATTCTTGATTCTAGTGTTTTTCTTTTCTTTTTTTTGCTTGCATGATTTTCCTCATCTTAAATGCTAGAAGTTGTGTCGTTGTACAGTATTTTGATCGTCCAGCATCTATCTCGTTAGAGAATAGGAAATAAAAACAAAAAAAAGGTATGGGTGAGTGAGCGCATCATCTAAAAGAAGAAGATGAAGTGCTTAGTTTTTTTCATTATGTGTTTATATATTGACTACGATTTGTGAAAACTCAAGTCGATATTGCTCTGCACATCAATATATGTAGTAAAATTAATATAAAAAGTATTTCTATGCATGATTAATCATTTTCATAAGACGAATATGGTATTTTCAAAACTAAACTGGAAGTGTTCTCAAAACTGCCATGACTCATGGGAATGGATGGAATGCTGTTGACATTGAAAAAATGCTCGAGCAAATCAGAAAAAAACAGGGAATGTCTCACCAAGATACGATTGCTGTCTTTAAAATTCTTGCGGATGTAATGTGTCATTCTTTCTCAGACTAATCGTATCTTAAGGTAAAGTGGGCGAGTCGCAACAAAAAAAAAAAGAAATGATGGAATGGCTATGAGTTTGCCTTCCATTAACATTATCATCTTTGTGTAAGCATAAATTCTCATATTCACATTCAATGCTCTATGACTACTTGTGACAGGTACTCATTGTTCTTTCTTGTCTGTGGAGTAATCACGCGTCATTATTTTGGTGATGATAGAAGTCTTCCTTGCACCAGCCCATCAAAAATGAAGACAGTGAAACAATGTAAGACGTCGTAGCCTTATGTGAAAGGATAAATGTAGGTTAGTGATGATCTATTTTATAATATATAGCATATGTCTTCAGAAGCGACAAGAATTCAAATAAGACATTCATCATAAGAATTCCAGTTCGTTGAGCTCATAAAATATGAAGGAAAGAATAAAATCTTTAATCTCACTGCTGCTACCCTGCTACTCATGAAAAATGCAGCATCTTGAATTCCTCCGCCTGCTTTTCATCGCTGTAAAGACGTGTAAATCGATTCAAAAGCATTATTATCATAAACATACACACGTACGTACATTTGTATCATTCCTGTCAACACATTGCGTATCGTATAGTTTTATCTCTGGAATGTGATTTTATAGCTACTGGTATAAAAGTATTTACGTTTTATCCTCCCAAAATAATCGGCACCAATGCTCTAAAAATGGAGCACGGTTTGACCAAAAGCATGTGCAAGTATATACATGTTTTCCAGTCGATATTTACCACATGTGTTGACCATTGCGTTTACATTGATACGCAATACTTACTCACATACTCACACAGCGGAATCTCCAACCGAGAGCATGATGAACATTTTTTTTGTTTCCCTCTTCTTGTCGAGTCATTTCATGTCCCCTCTCATTAATCACCTTCAGATTTTCAATTGTTAGTTATTCATGGTGGTTGCCGTTGCTATTAAGAAGGGAGTTGTGCTCAGTGACTGTATTAAAGAGTAATTTTCTCGATGTGGATGGCTAAACATTGCAGCGCACAAAAGAAGTTTTTGTAACATCACACAATATAATTGTGTGCGTGTGCAAACGAATATGTTGAAACCAAACGATGTGAATATTTATGATGCGTTGTATTTTCACGAAAGTATATAATTTCATATCTTTTTTTATATCTCTTCCAAAAAATAAAATGTTTTTTCGTTTTCATTGTTTATTTAATGTTTGCCACCTTTTAAACGAATCGGATAAGCCAACGTAACATCTGCTAAAACATGAAAAACGGGATTTCAGATTTAAATTTGAAAAGTGTATCAATAAAGCGTCTACACATTGCATTCAGAAAGGTTTTGATCTTTACCCTCTCCAACATTCTATGCTCACCCCAATGTACTTTCTCTTGGTCTTGCCATCATCAATAATACGCTTTGTTGTGTGGAAATTGAAAAATGAAATTTTTTGAAAGACCATGAATCTTCTAGATTTTCTTGTAGCCTGAAGCTTCCGTCACTCAATGCAATAAAACATTGTCGATGAATGTTGACGGGAAAGCTACATCTTGTTATCTTCATGGAGCCTTACACACAAAAGTGCGTGGAGTTTCAAATAAAATACGAATGTGGTAGAGATAGATAGATGGATGCGTTTTTATTTTTTTGCACACGCCATACGTGTGGAGTTCAAAATAATGTAAAATTTCTATAATAGAAGAGGACTATCCTACTGACTGTCAGCCCGTGTTATTTTACAAATGGATACAAAATGTATTGAGGCATCGTCTTTCTTCCTGCCTCACCCACACACGACGAATCAATCCCTATAAATATATGAGTATATACAGTATATCTTTAAGATATACATTTGTAAATGTTTAGCTATATTATCCTATTCCTAAAATATGACAATACACTTAGCTGAACTAACAGTCAGTGACATCATTTTCGCTACGTTCGTACGTACTTTCATTCCCCTTTCGTACAAAAAAACCTTCACCAACTTTACCTTGAAGTCTTAAGCAAATAATGCTTTTCCTCTTCACCTCAAGTATCAAATAGTTTTTTTTCTTGAATTCTCTCTCTTTCACACATATGCTACTACTACTCTTCTTGATAAAAAGCACACATGCATATTCCTCCCCTTGAGGATGCAGAGCAGACACGTACCGCACTACCTAAAGATCTACTACATCAGCTACACTCACTTGTGTAAGCATCTATAGTTTCCCAAGCTACATATATGCATAATCTATTCAAATTTGAAACCCACTCGTACACTTCTAGCATCAGCCGGAGTAAGAGCATCAAGCAAACAATTGCAAAGAACGAATGGAAAATTGAAAGTAGGATCAAGTTGAAATAAATTGTGTGTAATATCATTTGAATTCCATTTTGCTCTTTTCTCTCTTCTTCTATCTCTCTCTCTCTCTCTCTCTCTCTCTCCACAAACCGTATTATAAGTTGTGCACCAACCACCACTACCTAATATCTGTATTTCAATGAATTCTCATGGAATAAATGAAAATGAACAATGCCAAGATTGATCATGAATATTCATACACTAAACTACCATATAAATACAGATTACTCGAGAATGCACGTGTATATTGTATTGGATTATTAAATTTATCAAGGTAGAAGTAGTAGCAAAGCCATTGTGTGTTGCCTACAGTTTTGAAAATACTGACGTTAAGTCAAGAAGCCTCCTCCTCATCCTCCTCGCTTGCTTCAGCACTTCACAAATAGAAAGTTGAGATTTATTTTATGCAACCTACTACAAATCCCTACCACTTCCAGAGAAAGCAGAGGAGAAGAGATGGAGAGCCAATGCTAGGGCAAAACTCGACTCTGCGAAGACATATATCTGCTTTTGGTGGGATTCGCATTTATATGGATGAAACCAGGCGTGTGCTTTCACTTTAAATCTTTTCCATCAAATGAAAGGAGCATGGGAGCGTGTCTTGAGCTGAAGGTAATCATAGCCACTTCCACGTTTGTTAAAATGCTCAAACTGTCTGCCTCCCGTCCGGATGTGCCATGATCTTTATCCATCATCTTTGTATAGCATCAACATTAATGGACCACGTGAGAAAGAAGGATGGAGTAATATTATGACTACTAGACAACGGCCAAGCCAGTTGAAGGGTTAGCTAGATGCGGAGGAATATTATATCTGTGGCGTGGCGTGGTGTGGTGTAGGATGCAAAGTAAATACCCTCAAAAGTTTCAAATGGAGCTATCCATATTTTAACACTGCAGTTTTTATTCTATAGTAAATGGAAGTCGTTCCACTTAGCCCGTTTTGTACTAACTATCCTCAACAAGATAATAATTTAGCATGTCTACTGTGCCTCCATAAGTACTTTCCTTCAACTCGAAAATGAAAAGTGTGTATGTGTATGGATGCACTTATTTTTTGTGAGTGAATTTCCCTGAAAACAGCTTTTACGTTTTAAGCGCTAGAGCACATATATACATACATACTCACTTGGTAAAACACATGAAAAAACTTTTCACTCATTTTATTTTCGCCTGTTTATGGCTCAAATTTAATTTGGAGCACTTTTAAAAGCTTCTATTTACCCTGAGTAGTTACATGTGTGCGGGGTGGCTGCAGTTGGAAGGTTTTGTGATCTTATTTAGCGAATACTCGTAGTGAAAGTATTGTACGAGCGACTTTAGTTTGCATCACCAGCACCTTCAGTTCAGTCAGAATTTGTTGGGTGATATGATATGGCATACGGCATGTTTCATACAAATACATTAAAGGTTTATTTCTAAACTTTCACAAAGACCCCATCACCTTCCTTGATCAACAAATAATGATATATATTTTTACATAAGCCATTCCAACCAAACAGCTAGTAAATTATGTACTTGTGCAAACACTTTGAAAAGGTTGCAATTAAAATTTTACGATTGGACGTTAATGGATATTGCTGTATAAAAGTAGTACCGACTTTATAAAAGTAGCTTGATTACCATGTTGAATACCACAAAAATTAATGCTTTGCAAGTCAAATACATAACTTATAACTTTGGGGAGAAGTTTTATCAAACCTTGCATTAATATATGTACATAAATATTACATAACATACAATGCAATATGCAGATTTCCTGTTCTGCACTCAATATTTCTTGCCGCATGGCGCATGGTGGGCGAATTCAAAGCATTTCAATAATGGATTGATGCCACGAAACGATGAACTTTTTAAGGTTTAAAAGCAAACTTTTTAACACAAAACTCCTGCTGTTTCTAAACTCTCCTCTCTTGCATCATCTCCTCCCTTCCTGCAGTTGAGGAACTTCCGTTTCTAAAAATGTTGGCAAAACATTTAAGACGCAGTCCTACACTGCAAGAAAATTTCTAAGCTACCCGAATTTTTGAAGTACTTGATGTCATGTCATATGAAGCATTGATGAAAAGTGTCAACTTAAGGCATGTCAGAAATTATTGTAAAATTTTTGAACTGATGTGTTTACATTGCTTCATTCTAAAACAAAATGTTCTCATTTTGTATGCAGAATATTTTGCTAAACTTTATCAAAGCGAATCGTTGTTTTCTTAGCGTCAATAAAAAGCATTTTATGACGAGCAGATACACTGTGCTTCAATACTTGAACGATATAGGAACATTGAATGAACATTATGTTTTCCAAAAAATTCTACGTATCGTCGTAGTATGGATATTTCAAGTAAGTTTCAAAAACTTGATTTGTTTCCTCAACAAAAAAGTGAAGCTGGCAGTCGTGTGAACATTGAGCACCTACACTCATCTTTCATGAACTACGTGCACAGTAACATCTTAAGGAAATTGCTTCAACATCCATTCTAGCATTTAAAGAAATGAAGTGGAATGAGATTCACGTAGAAATGGAATTTTTTCCCGTCATGAGCTGCATACGTAGCTAATACAATATATACCAGTATATATGGGTGACTTTTTGATGTGTTTGCGCATTACGCATATACTATTCAACAACAACACAGCATACATTATTTATTTTTATATATGTGCACAACATGAGTGAGTGAATGCATTCGCATCTCATGTGCAAAAGAGAAAAAATTCATGACCATGTGCATTGGTATTCGTACAGGTTTTTTTTTAAAAATCGTCTGCTACTACTACTATTCCTTTACCGATATTTTGTCTATCTTAAAGGTTTCATAATATGAATAGGTAGAGAGAGAGGGAGAGCACTCACTCCTTCAAGCGTGTACTGCCACTTCTGGCTTCTGTCACTTTCTTTTACGTTAAAGTTAGTATTCCTTATTTTATCAGGAGAGAGAAGGAAACACCGAAATTCATTCACACATCACCACATGCATTACAACAGACAAGATGAAAGACTCACTTTGAGAAAAGTACTGGAGACTACATAGGAATTTATGTACCTAGGGAGCCAATCGTGAAAGAGAGAAAAAAAACCTAACACGATTTTTCTTGTAAATGGAAAAAAACGGAGAAGGGCACATTTTTTGTGATTTCGTTTAAAGTGATATTGCTGCTGCTGCTCCTTGTGCAACTTATGTGCATATGCCAAACTTCATCCATCCATCTAGTCTAGTATTACGAGAGAAAATGCAATGAGATATATATGCGATGCAATAAAGAAAACAGAAAAAGAAAGATTTCTTGAGTGTCACTTCTGGATAGACAGACCCTGCACATTTTTTTGTGTGTGAGTTGGTTGGTTGGTTTGGTGTTGCTGCTCCTATTGCGTTTGCAGCTGTTATTTCACCTTTTTTTTATCCATTTCTCAAACAAGAATTTTTTCTATAGAATAAACAGGTTTTATGTAGCATGTGTGTCCTCTTTCACCTTGAATTGCATTCCTCATACATCTGTCCACCACTATTCATTTGGAACCTGGAATTTTTTTACGACAAATAGTTTTTCTTCTTTTCTGCCTCCAGCTGTCTTTCCAGAAAAGTTTTTGAATTTTTTTCTCTTTATTCAGCCACGGACACAACATAGACTGCAGTAGCCACGCAAGACGTAAAGTATCTGCACTGCTGACTGCATTAGCTCCGCTCCTCCACATCACTTTTACTTTTTGCGTTAAATATCAGATGAAAGTTTGACTTGGCATGGCATATGTCAGCGGAAGCAATGTTGGTGAGATGTGACTTGGCTTGCTGCTTATATTTTGAAAGGAGGATGACATACAACTGCTGGAACGAAAATCAAAACTGCCAAAGGGGAAAGGAAACCTGTGGTATATGGTAGTGGTGGTGGTGCATCATGGTTCTTGCGAGCAAATCACACATCATCATAACATAGTATGTAATGCAATCGTCATTCTTAATAACCAAAATCTGGTGTTGAAAGAGGAATCATTCAAAAGTTTGTGAACTCTTCACTCCAAGAGTCACATATGAGTATTATTATTGATACATGTTTGTGTTATGCGTGTTCATCATCATCATCATATTTAGGTACTTTAAGTTACCATAAGGGGAAGTCAATATTATAGGCAACTACAATATGTAATATGTAAATTATAATGAATGTGATGGTGACAATGACAAGGCCAAAGACCTCGTTTCATTTCGATCACTCGCAAGACAGGCGGGGGAAAAAGGAAAGTGGCAAACTACAAGTCAAGAGAAAGCTTTCACATACACACATATATCTTCTTACTGTATACGGCTATATATATGTATGTATATTATGTTTGTACAACATTTTAAATTGCGAGACATAACACAGAATGAATGGTAAATTTGTATATGTATGGTATACATTTTATATAGTTACAAAGTGAGTAATAAGGGAGTTGCCCTTTATACAAGGTGGAGGAACAGGAAAATGTATTTGGTGTCATTTGTGGCACTTCAAACTACTCCGACACTCACTCCATCACTCGATACATTTTATATGTTCGGCGTGTTTCCAACGAACATACACACCCAACGAATTTATTTACTCTTCAAAGGAAACCTTGTCGTCGCAATAACCGTTTGTCAAAATCAACCTAGTGAAATTCAATATGATTATATAAATACATAGGCCGCCACCCTATATGAATGAAGCGTAGCGTATGTCCATATGTACACATATATAGTAACTTATAAAATATCTGCTTTCCGGTACAATCTAAATGTTTGTAGCATTCGGTTGACTGACTAACTTTGAATCGACTGAATTGGAAGGAGGAAGAAGAATAGGCTGATGGTGAAGTGAAAGCAATATATTGCATCTCGTCATGTATTCTAAGTCAATACACTTGTTTAGTTCACTTTCATGTAGTCATCCATCTGAAAGCCAAAGCCAAACTAAAGGTTTTTTTATACCCAAGTTTGCTCTTACTACTTGCCATACTAATATAGTGATTACATGATCCATATGCATAAGAGCCATTATGTTATTGCCACTTCTGTATTAACGTATTGAGTGTAGTCCTCCTAGTCATACGCTGGGAACAAGACGAATGAAATAGTTTATGCGTGTGCCTTGGCCTGGTCCTACCATAAGCCCACAAATATGTAGCATACGGTATTTGAAAATATAAACATTTACATTTCAGTTCCTAACACCAAGCAAGCACCACCCCACGATTTATTTCAGGGCTTGCATATGGTAGACATATGCTTTCTGTGAATGAATGAAGAACACATCAATTCCCGTGCTTCCCCCTGTTTTACTAGCCCGTAAAATGTAAGTATTCTGCTGTGGTTTTAACCATAACTGAGGATTCCGTTCCTCTGCACTTTCATAAAGATTGTTGATTGTTTATATACATACATACGTTCAAGTCGTTGAGAGTGGCAGTTAATGTATGTCCAGCTACGATCACATTGAAGTACTTTATAGGCCGTTAATCTAGATGTATTGAAGTATCGATTTTACTCATTCATTTATGCACTTAAAAATGTAACGTAAATTATAAAAAAAGTGTACCGCAAATTACTTTGGGACATGAAGGAATGATGAATGCAAGCATGAAGCATTACAACAAACGTGCATTAGCGGAAAGAGTCACTTAACAAATCAAATTCAATATGTTGGAGAGCCGCGAGTGAGTATACTTAACTGAGTTTGGGCAGAGATTTGAAAATATATATATATATTTACGACATGTTTCCCTTTCCTTCACCTCACCTCTCTTGACAAACTTATTTAATCACCTTATCAGGTTTCCCTTTTAGAATTTTAATTATGTAATTATGATATTTTGTAGGCAGCATGTTCCCGACTTTTTTCCTTTTTGTTATTACCAGTCATAAATTAAATTGGTGCGGCATGTCGTGCCCTTTTAGAGAGACTATTTTGTGTTTATGATATGAATCACGAACATGGAGAGAGCAGGAGGAGGATGATGTGTTTTTATTAAATGAGGCTGCTGCTGCTCACAACTACTAAAAAAAAACTTTTTAGATAACTTTTTGTGATACGTGTTTATCACTTACGTATTAAGATTCTGAATAGAAAACGATGATTCTGATTCTATTATTAAAGAAAATGTAATAAACGTATCAAAATAAAGTTTTTGAATAGGAATGGAACAGGTGAAGCTGAAAAATTCGACGTAATGATGCCAAAAACTGATACGGAACACTTAAAAGTACCCATGCATCGTCGTCTGTGTGTATTGTATTGTTAAGAGGGAGAGAATGGTATTATGACTCAAGCAGAGAGTCCCCTTGGTTCTGATTTCTGTATATTATGGTCGTCCTTGAATGCGATCTTGTATATATATATCCCTTCTGAAATGTGCGGTGCACTCAACTGAGAACCGCGATAGGGCTCAAGAGGAAAGGAGATTAGAAAAGTTGATCATGGGTTATATAGAAAGAGTGGAGGTGGAAGTTGTGGCACTTATAAAACAGGACAGTCTGTCCTTTATAGCTTTTCCCATTATGCTATAATAATCAGCCGTAACAAGAACCACTCGATTGCATCGTTGGTTGGTTGGTTGGTTCGTTCGCTCGAACGTACACAAAACTGAGATAACTCTGGAGAAAATATGCAACACAGGTTTCAAGATGTATCTTAATTATCATTCTGATTTATTTATCTTCATAACAAGAGCGCTTTTACAATGGAGTCAATAAGCAAAAGTTTTGTTGATCTTATTGAACAATATTACTAACATGCAACCAAGTTTCCTTCCATCCGTTCATTTTCCTTTGGCTTCTTCGGCCGTGCCGTTTCTAATGCTGTGCCTATAAAATGAGCCCTTTGGTTGATGGCTAACGATGTTCAATGGATGGAATGGATGCATGAATAAAATAAAATTCTGTTTTGCTGCAAGTAATTGTGTAAATTGAGTCGGACAGAAAATACGATATATATAAATATTTAGCCCAAGCAACATACTTCTTCGTCTTTGAAAAACCAAGTCAACTACACATACTCACTTCTCTCCAGGCTGGAATTTACCGAGGGCTTTTAAAAGTATAAATGGAGCCCATTTGATTACTTGGTCACGTTTTCATCCAATTGGAGTCCTGGTGACTCGACTTAGGCTTTATTGCTTTTTTGGGTTGATGCGAAACCCAAACTAATAGTAGGATGGATGAGAAGGAATATTCTTTAAAAGTGGTTCGTTACTTTGATTACTTTAAATGTGAACTTGGTACGAAGCTCCTACTCAATTTGGCAGATCACGCTCATTATTCGAAAGAGTTTACCTAATCCCAATTCGTAAGTCTTGAGTGCTTACATCTGACTACTACATACATACATACATATATCTACTGGCAATAATAATTATTTTTTGGTGAAGAAGAATGATGCATTTGTAACTAGCTTACTCTTACTGATTGGAATGGAATAATTTCTGATAAATTCCTGTATTGATTTCCCCGACTACACCTTAAAAGTTCTATTGTGCAGAACAGTGTGATATAAACGAAGGATGAGCTTGCATTTAATTATTTGTGTTGCTTGATACAGCTGAAAAACATTATAATGCCAAAATCAATATGTGTTCATTAGATAAGAGGAGACCGATTTATATTACACGTCAAAATAATTATAATTTTACTGCCGACGGTTGACTACTAATTTCCTCCAGGTTCTATTGATAATTTGAGACAAAAATCTTTGATTTTTCAGATGATGCATCTACATGACTCAAATCAGTTTCCTTTTTTTCTTTTCAAGCCGAAAATTGGGGGAATGTGACGAATGTGTATTTTTTCGATTTGCTTACACCAAATTGCCGGACTATATATATGTATGTATATATAGAAAAGGGAAAGGTGGTTATGTCGAAACGATTCCAAAACCAGGAGTTTTGTAGCCATCCAACCAGCAATAATAATAGCTAACCAGCAGATTTTCGCTCCAGATATAGAACAAACCACTACCATTTCTTATGATTGCTACCTCCTGCTTTTTCTTTCTACTTTTCTTCAAGAATATTAGTAGAGTAGTAGTTGTGTGTGGAGTCACCGTGAAAATGAAGCAATTTCGCGTGTTTTCTGCCGCAATGAACACCTTTATACATTATTTCTAATAGCGGCTCCACTTCCTTTTCATAAAAAGAGAATGCAGAAGTAGCAGAAAAGGAAAAGAAGAAATCTAACAACAAATCTATGTATGCCGGTAGAAACGTGGGGCATTGACTGCTGCAGTTTTCGTCCGTCTGTCTTTAGTCTACTAAATGTCTTTGTAGATCCAAACAACTAAGAATACCTATAGATGATGATGGAAATGCACCTTATGCACATATGCTTGTTAGAGAGAGCAGAGCAAACTACCTTTGACATTGTTGTATGTGCTTGGAAAGTTTTAAGCCGCTAGCGGCCAGATAAAACACTTTGTTGGCCCAGTTTATGTCTGGCCCATGAACGGACGTTTTCCATAGGGCACCAACTAACCACTTAATTCTTATAGGTAAAAGTATGATAGGAGAGCAACCTTTAGTGTGAACTTTAGCAAGACATTATTGAGAAGGTATTAGCAATGTATGTGCATATCTAAATACATCTCCAGAAATTGGATATATTTAAAGGTATAAATGGAACAAAAACAACAAAAAAACGCGTTGCTTCACAGACTACCAATTGAGCAGTTCCCTATAAGTGTGTATTATATTATTACAAAAAGCCAAAAACTAAAAACGAAAGAAAGGAAAAGAGAAAGACCTGGTTTGGTTTGGATTGTGTTTCGATTGGTTTAAGAACTCGAATGTTAAGTCTTTTCTACTATTTTTCTTTTTCCTCTTTCTTTTCTTCCATCTTCTTATTTTCCTTCTCTTAATCAAACACTCAACGAAAACGAAAAGGCAAGAAGTGAGAGTAGATTGCTGGTAAGGGACTAGTATTTTTTTTTTTTGTTTTTTATGTTGCGTCAAACAACCGGGGTACTAAAAAGGAGTCAAGTTAACTTGATTTCTTTTATGAGCACAATAGAAGTATTTTTATTGGTTCATGATTTCCTTCATGAGTTATATTCTTGATATATAAATTTTTATTTTTACAATACCAACTTGTAAATTTGTAATGAGTTAGGGTATGTAGGTTAGAGTCGTTTCCTGTTTATAAGACCATTACCCTGGATCTAGATAGAATTTTTTTACTAATCTAGAAAAAATCAATAGATGCAGTATGCAGTTAACGTTATTAACACTGCTATTGATTTAATGAGGCTGGGTGACAAATGACAATAATTATCCTTTGTACAGAGTGCTCTTTTGACTTTCCCGTTGGCTGATAAGAATAACATGAACTGAATTTAAGAAAACATGATTTCTTCCCCGGCAATCTAATACAGAGAAAATAAAAACCTGATAGAATTGGCTTTCCTTCTATGGACTGGAATCAGATTCAGTGTGGGAATTGACTTAACCCCCAAGCTATAAAGTATGAACGATTGTCAGCTTGCATAGCATTGCATCATGATGTGATCATGTCCATGCTCCACTGCATTTGATGCACTTGCATGTTCAAGATATGTCTGCGCAGATGGTAAAACCCATCCTGCTCCCCAAGAATTTTGAGTTTTTTTTTTCAAATATTATTATCAGCAGTCCCGAGATTGAGAACCTACTGTTGCGTGAACAATATTGAAAAAATAAACCGCATCAATTTTCTCACTCTCTCAAAACCGAACCAAGTTATATGATATTTTCAAGGTTTATAAAAGATGAAAAAACCAAACGATTGGGTAGGATCACAGACAGAATGAAAACATTATATGCACACTTGCACCCACAATTTCGAAAACATGGTTATACTAATATTATGAACTTTGGAAAACCAAGTCTAGCAGGAAATCTCAGTAAAAAAAGTACATAATATATATATATATACTATAGGCAAAACCAAATCTATGAAATTTATATTGCAAACATATATTGATACCATATTGAATACAAAACGAAGGAATATTAAAACGAATAAAGTTATCGAGCCTCTCTCCTTGTAAGCATTACCATATCCGCAAACAACTCTAATTTTGTGGAACCGAGTCGTCGTCCTCTTTGCAAACGAAAAAGGAATGCAAACCAAAACCAAACCAAATTCAGCTATCTCAACCGTATCAATACAGCACCGGGAAATAAACAGAAATGAAGTTTCCGATGTGGTCTCATATGAAATTGTTTGTCACCAGCAGATTTCCCTTCAAGCTAGTAGTTTCAGAAGTGGCACTAACAACTGCTGACACAACGAACAAAATGATAACCAACTGGAAAATGACAATCGCATTCCCTTGTCAGTGCGCTACATACAAGCAAAGCACGAAACATAGTAGGGAAAGATTATTGCATGAACACAATCAGATCAGGACGATGTTTTGTGATCATCATCATCATCATTGTCTTGGTCACATTTGCATCACATGCATAGAAATATGCTATATGCTATAGAGTATGGAGAATCTATACATGCTTTTTCCATTTCCAGCTTTGTACTACAGTGGATGTGGGCGAAAAAGCTTATATGTAAACGAAATAAACGATATTCGCTTTCTCTTCAAATTCTGCTCATAATGCTACTGTGAACTTCCAGACTAGCTAAGGATTTTACCAATGTCAAAACAATTATTTTATGACTTCCTAAATCCTTCGTACGCATTTATTTTTATGTTGCTCTAATTAGATGTGTGTGTTGTGACATTGAAAGAAAGTTTCCGCAAGCACGCGCATATATAGCATACATATATATCTAACAACTAATTGCAAGTAGAGAAAGTAAGTTTTCTACATAGTAAAGTAAACACAGCTTAGAGTTGTTCATAAAATCAAGAGACTTATTTTTATGTACTGTATGAAGTTATGCTTCCGGTTGCTTAATCGTGAAAGTGCACTTTAATTTTTACCTTGAGTCAATAAGTCAAGCGTTGGCTCAATTCAACTTTTTGTTGTGAATGTTGTGATATATATATACATACATATATACATTATGGATGAGTTTCTGCACGTAATGCCTGCTATCAATGAATTAGATTCTGTTTCATATTTCCGTTTGGTGCAATAATAATCAATTATTTGTAGCTGGAGCCGGACAAATTGGAAATTTTTTGAGTAGTGCGTGGTACTGCACACTTAAGCTTATAAAATTCAACGCTACACATTTGGCTTTGCTATTTTATACCAATTATGAATTCCCAATTTCTCTTTTAGTTTAGACGCGTATTCATAAAATTGTATCCTTTTTTGGCGATCTACCCTAAAGAGTTAAAAAGTTAAACCTTGAACCATATTGTTTAATCAACTTCTATATTCTATAGTTCACAATAAAACATTCAAGAGACCAGCAAATCTAATACAATATTTGTATGTCTGAAGAGTTTATTATAGTTAGACATGTGTTTTTCTTTTTTCTCTTCATATTGATGAGTGTAATTTCGTGGAATACTTCCTTTGGCACAAAAGAATGAGAACGGAAGTCAAATTTTGTTTAAGAAGGCTTAAAGAAAAAAAACATTCTTGTAGAGCGGGGAATACCTAAGTGTTTATGGCTTTTGGCTTATACTTACACTTCCTTTGAGTAAAAGAATACATCTCCCCATTCTCATGGGGAAAATGGAGAAAAAATGAAGAGGAAAATAAAAGAAGAAAATTCTAGTTGTGTTCCGGTTTCCGATTAACTCTAACGTAATATTTGATTTTATCCGCAATGCCTTCTCACAAAATGCATTAGCCCATTCTTCTACACAATGCGTTCCAGACAGTTACATGGAACTCATGGAACAAGTTGTGCACAATTTATCCCATCATGAATTCCAAAGCATACAAGCTTGAAATTGTAGATACAATATAAAAGCGATCTTTTAATAGAAAATTAGGAAACATTTGTCAAAAACAGGACCAGATCCTTATTACGCTACTCATAACATGAATGGCGTATATTTGAGCTCTCGTTTGTGCAGCTGGACAACATTTGTTTTTTTCAAAAGCTAAAAAACGATAATGATAATCATCCTTCTCAAGAAGTGCATGCATGATATTGTTGTGCATTCATGCACTGTCTGGACTACATGACTTTAAGAAAAAGCACGAATTTTATTTGCGAATGAGAATACAAGCGTTTTTTTTGTGTTTTAAAAGTGGACTGATCTGCTACTGATGCTGGTACCACTAACCTATTGCTCTGTAGTAGCATCTGTATAACATCTCTACTAACAAGCACACTTTTTTGATCCACTGCACTATATACATATAGTAATAGTCTCGGAATTTCATCTGAAAATGTGTTGTTCCTTTTCCCCATGTTTGCTTATATAGTATCCTGTGTGCTCGTTCTGCAGCTTGGAACAATACTTTTGTTATGAGGAGGGTAAGAAGTGGGTCAGGTAACCGCATTAATGTATAACACAAGTATCAAGAAAAGGAGGAAAAGGAAATACAGAGAAACAGTGAAGACATTCCACCATAAACAAGACACAGCATTGAATTCTTTTTTTTCTTGGGTGAGTGAAAAGTGAGTGAAACGACTGGTTGAGCTAGTAAAGAAAAATAGTGGAGAGCAAACAACACACATTGAAAGACGAGAAAGGAGACATAGTGAGACATAATGCCCTTATGTGCTACCACGCGCACCGCACTGTTTCTATCCTATCATCCACGCTACTATTACAACAAACTAGGACTCCTCCATTTTTCCTTCACCCAGTCTGAGTCTGTTGTAAATACAAAGTACGACTATACGTGGTATCAAAAATGTACCTGAAAAAAACTAAGGTCCTACTTGTTAGTAGGAGAGAAGTAGTCACCGTCGTCGTTGTGAAAAATAGAATGCGAATACTAAGAAACTCCATTCTGATTTCATTCCCTAGAGTCTTCCCCAACTCCAGCTTCAAAGGTAAAAAGCTTCGCCAGAGAGCAAAAAAAGGAGGCAAACTGCGTAAATATGTATATGTTATTATTCCACTAGTTATATGTTTTGAATTTATATGTACGTAGTAATATTATCATCTAGCTTCATTTTTTTTGAACCAACAAACGAGACAAGTCGACTTGACTTTTATTTCAGGTATGCAAAAACGAACCGAACAGGAGAAAGCGAAGAGGACACAAAATGTAGAAAAATGTGAGAAATAAAGAACGCAGACGAAAACTTGCAACACATTCGTTCGTTCTTTCCTATCCATTATCCTCTTCCCTTGTTAGTGTACCCTGTCTCTGGTTCCTGGTATATATGGAGAGCACACACTCTTTTTCTACATCTCCCCCTTCAAGCACGAATACACGATAACGAATTGATTTTGGAGTATATATGCAGTTACACTACCAATATATTCTTCTTCTTTTTTGGGAGAATGAGGCGACAGTGTTCCCGACACATAGTTAACGCTAAAAAGTCACGGTGAAAGTGAAGATGAGACGAGAGGTAAAAAAATAACAGGAGTCTTTTTCCCATCAGAACCATTATTCGCTTTATAGCAAAAAGAGTTTCTTCACTTTGTGATAGAAGGATGTATGTAGAGAAACAGTTCTCAAACATGTGTGTTTCCACGACCTCACTCTCTCACACACACACGTTCTTTATAATAATGTTCAATGTTTCTTGATTCGACGTTCACACAATATTTTATGAGTTCATACACATTTATTCACAAATGCACACACACTCACGCCACGCCATGCCATGCCACAAATTATGCGTTTTACAATGAATCTATTCACATTTTCACATATTTCCTTTGATGGAAACTCGACAGAGAGGGAAAAGATGCCAAGAATTCTCTTTAAGGGGAAACCAACCATATCAGCATAACATGCTCATAGAAAGAAAAAGGGAATCTTCGAATTTTGTATCGATTCTATCATTCATGTTTAGTTTTTTTTGGTAAATTACAACATTTGAATTCACAATCAATATGCTTAAACCTCTAAAGCTTATGGAAACTGGAAGGAATAAAAAGTTAACAGCCATTCTTCTGAATGTATACTATCTATGTAGAAAGTCATCGGAACACGTCAAATTCTTAAAGAGGAAATATGTAATCTATATGCTCGTCCTGCATAGGAGAGATTATTATTATTATTAATAATATTTTCATCGACTGCAGTATATACTTCTAATAAACACGTGTTACATTACATAACAAGCGGATGATATATACTATACTATATATATGGCACAAATCAAAGAGTAATTTTCCTATAGCGGTCAAAAAGGTTCCCACTGCCAATTCAGTTTACACAATCACTTGCATTCCCAACCTATAAAGGACATGTTGTAGGGGAAATAGAATAGAATAGGATGTGGACAAAAGA
The DNA here is from genome assembly GCA_964034955.1 of Orchesella flavescens. Classification (NCBI taxonomy): domain Eukaryota; kingdom Metazoa; phylum Arthropoda; class Collembola; order Entomobryomorpha; family Orchesellidae; genus Orchesella; species Orchesella flavescens. The sequence goes on along the minus strand of OZ035957.1, from coordinate 15,784,974 downwards.
TTCACATGTGTGTGGATTTAAGGGAAGGAATGAGGTAATTTTTGAATCAAGAACCTTGGTATTATTGCATTGCCCTCTTACATAACAAATGTACTTCGCATCCTGAGAGGAACAACATGAGAAGCATACACACAGCATATTGTCAGAATGGCAGCTGCCCGTGTGATAAAACTAATATAAAAGTCAGGGAGAGGCGAGAAACATCGTTTTGAACGGGATGTAGATACATACGTACATAGTTTCGCATTAGATATAGTTTGCCCAATGTTTATGATTGTGGATATCACTTGAATGTGTAAGAAAAACTTTCCCCTTTTTTTCTTCGAAAGAAAGTATATGAGCAAAACGTGACCTGAAAATTCAAGTCAACAAAGACAGATGAAATAAGTTAAAGGAGGAGTCAGATTCCCCAAAAAAACTTGGTCGTCTTCTTGCATCTTATGCTAACCCCTGTTAAGAGGAGGAAATAGAAACTATGATATCCTCTGAAGCAAAAATGCCCAGGCTAGACTTGACTGCAGTTATATTAACCAACCAAAAGGAATTGGATCCAACATCCAAACCTTTACCTACGCCTCTGGTATGGTTATCCATGCATGCTTTCCACTTCGTCGAAAAAAAAGTTTTTTATTCCTACACAGGAAATTGGAGAAAAGGGAAGGAAACGGGAAAATCAGAGAAGTAAAATCATGTCATGTTAAGTATTTATGTTAGTAATGCTCAAAGATATATAAACTTATCCCTAACCACTACCACCATCACCTATAAACAATAACTAGCTTAAGTATATTTGTAATACAAATACACAGCCTCAGTTTATATAGATGTACAATATGTACATACATTTGTTTGTCTATTCCTGGCAGTTTTTTTAAAGAAAATACTGTCAAAGCACAGGTTTTATAGTTGTTATCATCATTACAGCATTTGGTATAGTATTATTGTCATGATTATGGAAAATCTGGGAAAATCCTTCGACGCCAAATAAACCACTGTGTGTGTACAAACAGGGTGGGTATCTATTTGTACAAGATTTCATGGACAAATCAGGCAAAAGTAGAGAAATATATTTATAAACATTTCTTCTCTGTCTGATACTATCCAATCCACGACCATTTCCCATTTTTTTTAAAAGAAGGGAAGAGAAGAAGCCCAATATAAAAAAAAATCTTCCGTCCCAATAGTCTGCTTACATAGTACGTACACGCATGTTTGTAACAACTTTGGCGAAAGGTTCACAGTCTTTCGAGCTGGAAAATCTTGGAGGAAATCTAGGGCGTAAAGATCCCAGTTTATATATAATATCATAAGGATGTCGTGTAACAATAGAAAAAGGAAAATGTGTTTTTATAGGTCGCTACCTATTTTCCAAAATAGACAGAAGGATTCTAAGGAACCACCGCACACACACAGCGTTGAGCATGGGATGGGAAAGTGAGTTGAAGGTTGAAAAAGAAGACGATGATGATATTACTATGATATACCTACCTATACCTGACGTAAATGTCTATGTAGGTATAGATGAAACCAATGTTATTCCATAATAGTAATGAGGTATCCCCGTATACCAGTCAGCCTTGCTTTAATAATACCATCTATCCATACTTGATTCAATCCTTTCCTTTCACTTCTCTATTTTTTTCCGGTAAGAAACCAAACCAATGTTCATTCTACTCTCACTTTCTATCTTTTCTCGTATTTTTCTCTCCGTTACTCAACTTTTTTTTCTTTCAATTTCTTGATCTACAAGGCCAATAATATGAATCCTTCCTCAGCAAATTTCTTCATTCCTCTTGCTTATTTCTCCTCGTTTTCTCATTTTTATAACTAAATCTCTGTCTTTACTTTTCATATCTTTGTGTTCTTGTATGTGGATATATGTTCTCTCTCTCTTTCTCATACAAGCTGTGCTGTGAGTGACGCTCTGACTGAGTGACTTTGTTGGTGAATGCTCCATTTTTTTGGCACACAAAACCAAGAGCAAAGATGATGATGATCTTACTGGTTGATGGCTCTTGTCTCATCATCAGAGGAAGTGAATGTTTTGAACGGCATGTGTTCCGTTTCATTTTAGTAATCAATTTTTTTTTTGGAGAGCAGCTGATTTGTTCTGACATGTTTCTGACATGAATAGAAGAAGAAGGTCACGGGGATATACAAAGAAAACTTTGTGTGAATCGTTCTGTTCTGACATCCCCAAATATTATGAACTCATGTTGGATACGCTTCTTGGAAATCTGTTTTCCTTTGATGGTTCATAAACTTAATCCATATTTGCTGAGAGAACATAAAAGAGTTGCATGCAAACACCTTTCCCTAGGAATATCAAGGAGATGATCCTTTATGAATTGAATGATGATGATGATGTAAAGAGAACACCGCCGCGTAGCCACAAAAAGAGCCCTAAATTATGCGCTGATGCTTATTTATTACGTCATGTTAAAGGTTAATATACCTTTTCGTGCATGTTGATGCTGTTACAATACAATTTGCCATGAATGCAGCACATTTACATTTAGCTCCTTTACTAATTAATGAGAGCATGGCTAAAGTATCCCGAGACACGTCTTCAACATAAATATTGCGCTAGGCGTAATTTGATATTTGCATGTTCCGAGTGCATGAAATTTGCACACTGCCATTATTTCCTTTTATATATTTATGAAAACTTACATATATATGAGCTAGTAATAAGGGGAAGTTTCCAAAAACCAGTTTATTAATGCATATATGACTTACCCCCTTTCACTTTGCACTCTTGCAATTAGAACTCGGCAACAACGGCAACAATTTTGCAATAGTAATGTAATATGATGGCAAATAGAGAAAGAAAGGAACGACAGAGATGCATTACTTGCATGACATGGAACACAAAAACTTTCTGCATTTACATGTAGCTCTTACAGTACAATACTTTGTCCTCGAGAATAGAAACCACTCACCTACATTCAAGACAAATTTTCCTCCTTGTAAGTTTCTCAATAAAAGATTAAGATTTTAGTATTTCAAGTGGAATTCTACTACTCCAATCCAATGTAGAAAGTATGTATTACTGTCCTTTCTCTCGTCTACGCCTTCCAAAATAAACGATTTTTTGCCTTTTGTTACATAGAATGATTCCGGTATAGGCTGTTTTGATTGTGATGGATGTGATTTCCAAGTCGGTGCCGAAGCAAAATAATGAAGGTCAGTATGTAGAGGCCCACTCATGTCGTTACGTAAGCTAGGTTGGGTTGTTAGGACATTACATCCATGCATGTAGGTTACCTACTACCTACCAATATACTACTTCATTTGCAATTTCCTCTTTTTCTTCCTACAAACTTACTTCTTCCCTCTTCAACAATGTACCATTATTCCCCCTTTTAAACATGCAAGTTGCTCAACACGCTTGTCAAAAAATATCTGGTCCCTTTGTCTTTTCACCAATCCAAATCAAGATATAAAAGCAGTTGTGTCCAACGCTGCAAAAAATAAATAAAATGAAAATCTTCAAAGAACGTAGAAAGGAGTGTAGGTAATGGCAATGGATGGAATAAGGAATCGTCTGGTGGTGCGTGTTAAAGAAACTCTCTATTCCATCTCTTAAAACTCTCAGAGTCAACCAGTCAGTCAGTAGTACAGCAGTAGTCTAGCATTAATCTGAAACTCAAACATAAGAATCGCTCTTGTGAGAGAACAAGAAACGAAATATGGAAAAAAGGGAAACGAAACCAAGAGGGGTAACACACACACACACGTGTATCCACACTTTTTTGATATGGCTTCATTACATATCCGACTTTTTTCACGGGGATATGAAATGAAAATGTGGGCCAGTGGAAAAGGATAAGATCCATTGTATGTACATAGGATTGCGAATTGCGATACACACGCACTTGGCCTGAAAAAGAAAAATACACAAAGAAAGTTGCTGAATAGGAAAGAAGAGAAAGTGAATAAAGTAGGGAGTTGGTGGTGGTGGTAGATGCTAAAAATATTCCATAATGCATAGTCTTTCTCTTTTTCTTCTGCCTGGTCTATAAAATGGACGGATATTTACACACGAGTATGCTTACAATCATGCCTTACTTTTAGTATACCCTTGGTTAACATTTTTTCTGAGGAATAACTACACCACTGGATTGTACCTCTTTATTTTATGATGTGCTCGAGATATAAGCGTTGCTTAAGTCGGGAGCAAGCTCATACAAAGTTAATGTGCACATATTTTTATTAGATGTGTACATTGCACACACACGCGTATATCCGTGTGTGTATGTATGTACAACATGAAAGAGTAACAAGAAGTTGTGTGTATTCTATTTTCCTTTTGTAGATAACATTTATCAAGAATACAATTGTATTTTTTTTGGAAGAAAGTGTGTGGAGTATGGACCTACCCTATAAAAACCTCACTTCACCTCATGGCTCATACATACCCTACCAAAAGAGTAGGCAACTGCTCATTACATGTCCAAGCAGGTACGTACTATTTTCTGGTGGCCAAATAATTCATCATGACTTATTCGCCCTTTTATAAATCCGGTCCGGAAGAGATCCGCCATCACCAACAACTACTAACTCAAATTCTCCGCTTGTGTTTCTTTTTCTCTCCACAAAAAGGGAAACAGAAAGAGAGGCTATATTACAGGAGAAGGTAAAAGGTCAAGAAATATGAAGTCCGGGAGAACTCTCTCCTGTTTTCCTCCTGTTCCACACACCAAAAAAAGCACTCTCTGTACCGTTCTGCCCCTATTACATACGTTTTTCTCGTTGAATAAAAAATGGGAATGGACAGTGTACATAACTTAACGACCTGAAGCAACCTGAGTGTGTGTGTAGCATTGTGGATGTTTACGTGGTTGTAGAGAGAAGGTAAGCCCATTTTCTAGTCTCCTTTAAAAATACCATCCGTTTTGTCCGTGTCGTATAAGGAAACGGGATACACACCAGACCACTCATTCATTTCATATACCTTAAGATTACTCAGAAGTATAGTAGTAGTGCATCTTGACGATGTTTTCACAGTACCGGATGCTTTTTCCTTTTCTTTTCCCTTGCTTATTTTCTCCGTCCCAAAGTTTCAAACTGTGAATGTGTTCGAGTGCTGTGGTGTGGTGAAACGGATTCTTGTAAAAAAAAAAGGTAGCAAACCCAGGAAGAGCAATCGAATTTTTTTTTCATGAAAAAATAACGTATGAAAAAGGGCCAACATGAGTCATAGGCTATGGGCTCGACTAACCGATAAATCATGCTGACACGAAATATCTCAGTCGTCCCTTTCTCGTCTGGCTATCCATTCTTCTTTTTTACCCTCTGTACATATATATGTCACTTATCCTCCGTCGTCTTAAGTATCATGCCGCTGCTCTAACAACACCTAAAAATTGTGAGTTGAGTTTGAGTTTTGCTTCCAGATTTTTTTACACTGTGTAAAGCAAGCTATACTTTTTTTCTCTCTCTCTCTCAAGTATTGTTATGTATGGTTGACGTTTTTTCACATATATATATGTATGGTCCCTTGTCGGCAAAAGGTAGAAATAGGCTGCTGTCCATGTTTTTGCTTTATGCATAGTACCTAAGAACACAATGGAGAAAAGGTCCTTTCCTTCCCTTTTTCTTGATGGCATAGCATAACTTAGCATTTCATATGTCCGCATGTGTGTATGCTTTTTTTCTCTTTTGCGGTACGCATCCTCCCGTATTTCTTCTTCTTTTGTCCTTCTCAAAGCAAAGATGGCCTTAGTCCGTGAGGAGCAATGCTTTATCTAATGTGTCTTAATATATGACATATGCACATTTATAATATATAAATACACACATTATTATTTACTCAACCATTTTCCAATATAACGCCAACTACGCTCGCATCGAGAACACACAGCTCAGGTTGGAGCTGTGTTCGGAACCCACACAAGAGTCTTTTGTAGTTTTCTCTCTCCTCTTCTCTCTGTGTGAAGGATGGATGGTGGAATATGGAAAGAGAAAAGATGTATGGGTGCATTTTTTCATTGTGAATTTTCATCCTCTTCCCATCTTTCTCTTATACGACCAGCACATATTTTAAGTTTTCCTTTGCCATAAATGTGCAAGAAGAAGTAGGGTGAAAAACCATTAAATACAGACCATGGGTCGTGAGTGCGCTTATATGAGTTAGCATAATATTACCATCCCATATTGTATCTATATCCACTCCTCTTTCTCCATGATATAGAGAGAGAGTAATACTTCTTGTTTACCATCGGAGAATGTAACCTTTACACTGTATTCTACTTTCCCCAAGTAGTAGCTAACAATCATTTATGTTATTTTTAGCTGAATAGAAAGGAGAGAGGAAGAAAAAAAAGGGAACAAATTTTCCATCTATGAAATATTTCACCCTGGGTGAATGTTTGTAATATGTGGATGATGCTTGTAATGGCGTGTGATGTTATATATTTGTTGCGTTTTTTTCTTCTTTTTCTCATGACACTCGCTACATGTTACATGCTACATCTATTTACCTTTTACTTTGCACCATACTCTTCCTTCACATTTCAAAACTACCCACATATTTCAAGTAATACAGCTTCATAAAAGATGTCAAACAAATTATAGGCTGTCACCGAGAAGAGGCTAGAGAGCTGGCAGTATGGCCTTCTGTGGAGAACCATAATTTAGCATGACACCTCACAATCTTGCGCTTTCTGTACTTCAATATTTTTACATCTTCTTCTTGTCATGTCTACACCATGGAACCCGAGCACCTATGAAACTAACGATGTGTGAGCCTAGTTTTTTTTATAGGATCATATATGGAGTTGAGCAAAGGGAAATGTGAACACGTGATGTGCATGTTGCCACACCATCATACCTGCTATATACCTTTCGTTAAACTGTACAAACAAGATTGTGGAAAAATTCATTTTTCTGCTGCGAAATGGCTTCCTAAAACTGAAGATAGGACTAGCACCTATGCTAATTACTCCTGGAAGTGTATAATAGTTAGTTGGCATTCCGACCTTGCTCAGGAACTGTGCTATTAACTTGGTGTGAGGGTAATTAAGTGAAAGCACCGGGATCTAATTAGCCTGACTATTTGTGATTCCACAACATTGTACCATAACCACTATCAGATTTCCAAGTTTCATAGGAATAATATAGAACACATAGACTTTTTTAATAAGGATAAACACCTGCATATGTACAAATACTCATCCAGTAAATACATAGGGTACATTCTTTTTGTGGTAGTTAGTTTTTGGGAAATGGTTTTGAATCTAACTGAGGCTAAAAAAATTGGCCACGTTCAGTTGCAGTGATATTCTACTGAACTTTAAGCATGAAACTGTCTAGGTCCAGCATTTTGCATAAAAATGTCCTCTTACTTCTTGTAAACGTGACGGTAACTGTTAGTCAACAGTCAGACATGAGACATAAAACCCGTTAAATTGGCTTGAACTATTGCATGAGTAATAGCAACGGGCAAAATGATATGAAATGGATAAACCACATTACACATATTGTATAGTAAGTACTGCTATTTTTTATAGCATTTCGTAGAATTTCTGGTTTCCTTCGAAAACAAGAGTTCAATTTAGTCGCCTATTTATATAGATCTTTATCTCTTCCAGTGATGAGAACGGACACCGTGGCGTCACCAATCTACCCACTTATAAAGTGTTGCAACATAGCCTATACCAAGCTTCCGGCTGGTTCTCATAAGCGTTTCAGGTTATAGTTGTAGTTTTACCGTTTTCGTATGCTCAACTCTCATGATAGTTGGTAGTAGGAGAATCATAATACCGCAATCACTTTTGTTCTGGTATTGAAATCTAAAATATTAAATTTCCATTACTTCAGGTTAAATTATTCATGAAAAGAGGGACCCACAATACTTTTTCAGCATGATTGAACCCAACCAACATGGATAGTCTAGAAGCAGGAGCTGAGTAGAGTGTCTCGCAGACGTGTTATGTATATATACCCATGTTTTGTAGTGTAGTATATACGTTTGTTATGTATGTATCCAAATAAAACCTGAAAACGATGACTATAGGAGAATTCTTCGTTGCAACAACCTACAATATACTTTAATGCTTCAAGAAAAAGTACGCAGTGGCTTGGTAAAGAAATAGCAATTTATAAGATGTTACCCTTTTTGCACAACAAGTATATTTACAGAACGTACCTTTGAATTAATCTGCGTTTAGAAATAGATCGATGTAAGTGAATGGAGTTGTCAACTGTCAACCTTGTCTGTCTGACATTACAATACACTTCAGCCCCCAAGTGGAATAAAAGAACATGTATAAATATACTCTTTAATAGTTGTAAGTGTTACCTTCAATTTGAAACTTTTTCTTGTGCATTTTTCTTGCCTCTCATCATCCATCCTCAATAATCCATTCGAACCCAAACCCAAGACGCCTTCAATGTCCCCAGTCTAATCATGGTAATCATACTCCAAAATAATAGACTTTTTGCTTGCAGCACTACATTAAAAATCTAACATGATGTCATGAATATAAAAATTTGACAATCCTTTCATTACTATCCTGTTCCCCAAGCCAATAGGGGAACATGATAAGTAATACAATTATATTGTATGAAACGAACGAGCGACAAACCAAACGTTGTTTTCGATCTCATAATTACATGACGATTTCCTTCGTATGTGCTTAAATTGGGCATTTATTCATTGAACGCAATAGGGCTGCTGCTACTCCTGCTACAATATTCAGCTAAATGTTTTGTTAATAAGACAGGACAGGCGCCTTCCGATAAAGGGCAAAGGGTTTGTTTTCCTTGGCAATCACAATCACAGCTCAATACAATGCCATACAATTCAGCCATGCCACATACAAAATGATTAGGCAAAGAAACGAAATGAACTTCGATTCCAGTCATCATGTGAGAATTACTGGAGCAGTGGTTCCGCCTGTGTCTACACTATATTTAATGTGAAATTGTAACCAAAAGTAAACTCCCGCTTGCATATAGATGTACGTATTTATTCAAAACTGTATAAATGTTTGGGGGAAGAGCTACACAGTCACTCTCCAACTTTCTCTTTATTTGCATAAGAATGGCGAAGGTGATGTGATGATGATGGTATGGCAGCGTAACGTGGTGGTTGTACAACTACCATTTCTTTTTTTAACCCTTTTTCTAGTTCTCTCTGCGTAGATTCGGATCGAGTGCATGAAAAGAAGAAAAGTAAACTCACAAGTTCAATGAATACTTTTTTTTGTATGGTGCACATTCCTACCATGTACACACAGTCAGTTCAGCAGTGTATAATAATATCATCGAAAGAGGGGAAAGCGAGTTGAGGAGAATGCCTCAGCAAATCTTTACTATTAAGCTCGGAGCTTTATGAAACCGTATGCAATTTGCATTTATAGTATTTCCTTTGCATTTCAACTTTTTTCACTCTCTTCCAGGCGCACTCTTCCCTGGTTGATGCTGAGATTTTTCTGGTTTTTGAAACTCTCTGTTTATATAAGTGTGCTACTGTAATCATTCAGAGGATGTATATTTACGGATGTTCTTATGTATATCCAAACCTCTCCTCCACTCCACACCATATTATATTCATTGTGCATCATTTCAAACCAAAGAGGAAAAGGCAAGTACAGCTTTATATATAGCTGCCACTGCCATTTGGATGGTTTGACTTAAGTTTTATAATACTATGGAGCAGAGTTGGGCAGGGCACTGGGCACTGGTACACCTGGGCACTGGGCACACTAAAATCAGTGGGCACATGGCCACCTGGGCACTGGGCACACTAAAATCGGTGGGCACATGGCCACCTGGGCACTGGGCACACCAAAATCGGTGGGCACATGGCCACCTGGGCACTGGGCACACCAAATTCAGTGGGCACATGGCCACCTGGGCACTGGGCACACCAAATTAAGTGGGCACATGGCCACCTGGGCACTGGGCACACCAAATTCAGTGGGCACATGGCCACTTGGGCACTGGGCACAGTGCCCAAGTGTACAAGTGGGCCAGTGCCCACCTTAAATGGGCACTTGGGCACTGTGCCCATAGCTAAAGTGGGCCATTTTTGGCCCACTGGACACTGGGCACACCAAAATCAATGGGCACATGGCCACATGGGCACTGGGCACACTAAAATCAGTGGGCACATGGCCACTTGGGCACTGGGCACACCAAAATTAATGGGCACATGGCCACTTGGGCACTGGGCACACCAAATTCAGTGGGCACATGGCCACCTGGGCACTGGGCACACCAAATTCAGTGGGCACATGGCCACATGGGCACTGGGCACACCAAAATCATTGGGCACATGGCCACATGGGCACTGGGCACTGTGCCCTGTGCCCAAGTGCCCAGGTGCCCACTGAAAATGGGCACTGGGCACTGTGCCCTGCCCAACTCTGCTATGGAGTGGGTTATGAGAAAACATATACAGTTGTGGTAATCGTCATCGTCCTCAATGAAAAGAACTTTCACCAGCCTCGAAATGCCTTGCTCCGAAATTCTCATCTAGTTGCATCGGGATTTGAGCGGAACAACTCGCAGTCAATGAACAAAAAGTTTTTTTTCCTGAAGAGCACGAGATTTTTCCCTCTAAACTCTTGCCTTTTTGGGGTGGAAAATCGTAGGCGGTAAAATGAGATCTATATATGCATACATGTTCGCATCGAACAGCTATAGTCAATATTGAAACAAATATAAATAAAATAACCATACACAGATCAAACACAAACGACCACATACATACATGCATATACATGGATCGAGTCGAGTAGTAGTGTATCATCTAATTTAACGTGTTAAAATTGCCAAAGTCATCATCATGTGGTCTCCCCAAAAACGCTCAAAGCATACTAAAACAGAGTATCCAACAATATGTGAGCATGATTCCCTTTTGTGGAGGATGAAAGCAATTCTTTCATAAAATCAGTAAAAACCGAACAAATAGAGAAACCAAATTTTTCTCTTTTTCAAGCTATATACACACCTATAAAATTTTGTGTTATACATTGCAATGTAAATATGCACGTGTATATACTTAGTAGTGAATAGTGAGTGTACTTGTACAAACATTGCAAATCGGTTTGGCTCCCTGTCATTTAGGGAAATACGTAAGTAATATGGTACATATGCCAAAAAAATCCATGACTATATACAGCGTTTCTCTCTTTCTCTCTTGTACAGATGAAAAAAGAAGCCATACCCCAGAAAAAGCGAGCCATTTTCCTTGTTTGTCTGTTTGTTTTGATTAGATAGACAAAGTGAAAAGCTAAAGAATTCCGTGAGGATTCCATCATTTTTTTTGTTGTTGTGCATACATACCACCATCGACCTTATACCACAAATTCCTATTTTGGTATAAACTATAATAGGCTTAAGCTTATTTAAGCAGTTACTTTCAGGTGCAACCCCAACTACTTTCACACAAGCTCCCTAGATGATAACAACTGTGTTTGTTTATTGAAGTTTTTTTTCTTCTTCTGTCTCTACCAGTAAGTAGCTAGAGCACAGGATATGAGCATGAACGTTACCATAATGTTTCACTCTAAAAATACAGAGCATATGTATATAATATAGCATGACCGAGTATAATATGATATGAACTGAGTAGGGAAATTTGGTGTGCACTAACCGAAAATATTACCTGGTCCTTGGAGATGCAGGAAAGGGGAAGAAAAAAAAGTTTCTTTGATGATGACGGAGCTGTATACATAATGATGTGTGCAGAATACACAATTTTGAGTATAACAGTTTTCGTTTTGGGGTATGAAAACTATGGTATGGTATTGGACACCCAAGAGAATATTATTTGTGTGACTGTAGACGACCATGTGTAACAAAATTATTGCGGGTTTTTTTCTCTTTTTTCTTGATATGACATGTTACAAGTAAAAAGTTGTGATTCTATGATTTCATGTTGGCATTCACAATTCACGTCAATGCAAATATGAGACACGCATCTGGAAAACATACCGTGCCATGCCATATATACTACGCCACTCCCCATTCTTCCATTTCGATCAATAAGTGGAAAAGTAGTGGCATTGAATTGAAGTCTTTCAAATCTCATGTTTTGCCAAGTATGTATATAACGACTCATTGTTTTGTTGTTCCAGAAGAGTGTCATAAAGAAACGAGGGTTTCGAGAAATGAATGCCACCAATTTTTTTTTCTACCTCAACAACTGCCCCCAAGTAATGAAAACATCTAGACTAGTTGTTATTGTTTGTAGTTATTTAGTCCAAGGTTCCAAACCAGTAATATTAACGTAACAATGAGTACTATTACGTAATTGCTACTCTCGCCTATTAACCACACACATAATGACACTTTTCAGCCAATCCTTGGAGAAAGAAAAGGCAGTCTCCTTCCTGTTCACCCCTTTTCCTAATAATAAAAATCTGTAATAAAGTGAAAAAAAAATCTTTTGAAATGATTGTCTCCGCCTTCATTCTATACATTATTGCTTGCATGTCAACAAGCAATTGTCAGCTGGACTACTGGACGAGAAAGACGAGGTCCAAACGCAAAAGTAGGCTGGTGTGTTAGAGAGTTGAGACCATGCTGTAAAATTGTCATTCATCTGAAATGAATGAAAATTACCCCTGTAACGGTCATTAACTTGTCTTGGAATGGGACATTTAGAATTTGCAAATGGTCTCTAACATTCTCCTTGTCATTTATATAGTTGTACGTCCTCTTGCATGATTTTTTTTCATCATTATTTTTCCCCATGCAAAATACCTCCGTCACTCTCTCACTCACTCAGTTTTACGGTGGAAAGTGATTAGTCCCTAAATGTGACCATTACATACTTATAGTATCTGCGATGTTTACTATGCAAAAAAATATGTCCGTTTGATCAATCATATATTACACCCACTATGCAAAACAGCCTTGTTCAATTTTCTTCCATATTTATCATTTTCAATCTAAATCTGTTTTTTTCTTTGCTGGATAGAAACTCGCAAGAAAAAAGTAGGCAGCCAGTGTAGTTAGCAGAGAAGAAATGGGAAATCCATGTTCCCAATTTCTCACCTTGATTTCAATTCCTTTTCCTGTTACCGACAGCCATATATATAGTATGTACTACTAATGACAACTTTACGTTGAAAACAACACAAAAAAAAGAAGCGTTTTGCATTGGAAGTTTAAGCATAAAAGCTCACATGCATAGAAATGCTGCTGACACCACCAGCTGCATATTGGCACCCCAAATTACGGAGTTCGATTTTCTTATAACAAATGGACACGTACACTATGTGTGTACGTGAAAGTACTTACAGTCATTCAACTCATTGACTACCATTAAGTTTTCTTCGCCTTTGCATGTGTAATGAAGTCTTTCAATGCCCCCGTTTTGACCCCGCTACTTTGTAAACTCCAACTCACCACCTCCACTCTTTTGTTATTAGCCTTGACTTTTCATTTTCCATCCTCATTCTGGCCGGAATCGGCTTGTGATTCCAACGTGACGTCACCCACAAGTCTTTTACCTTTCCCAACATTTATCTTTAGTTTTCCCGAACCCCAATTACTTTAATGTGAAACTGTTAGTTCTTCGTGTTCCTTAAGTAGCCCAGTTACTCAGCTGAGTCCCCAAATCCCCCTTATTACATATTTTAGATATTTATCCACCCAAATAAGCCCCTTACATTACAAGGCGCCGGTTTCCCTTTTTACGGTGACAGTTGCCGCCCGTGTACCTCCCGTTTCGCAAAGTGAGTATCTCTACCCCCATCAAAATTTAACTAGTCCCCTTATTTGTTATTTATTTTTATTCTCAGTAATTTTTCGTCCTTCTACTTCGTTCGTCCCCAAAATCCAATTTTTTTGTCGTTTTTTACAATATTTTGTACTACCCACACGCCCGTGACCCACATACCCAACCCACACATACCTTTCGTTTCCCCCTACCTTTCCCAATTACCACCATCCACATTTTATAAATTTATCCTCTACAGCCCACTAGTGTTGTGTTAGCATGTGCCCCCTCTGTCTTATTTAAGTTATATTATATTATTATTATATTTATTGATATTACCTCTTGCTCGTGTCAAGAGTTTCCGTCCCTATTTCCTCTTGCTCGTGTCAAGAGCCTCATTTTGGAAATTGTGCAATGACAATAAGGCGCAATTTCACTTAGGTTAAGTTATAGGTTAGGGCAATGCATTGCAACCGCCGTAAAGCGTAAGTCGGAAAATGCCACCTTAGTTTAAATCAAAATGTCCTAGTTCTAAGTTCCCCTTTTTAACATGCTAAACACAACACTTCTTCGAATTTGTCTCGACCCTTGACGGCATTCCCCTTTTATCTTTTTCCCCATTAGTGATTAGTAGCATTCCTGGGTATCCTGACTTATGAAACACTGTTTGACTGGTTCCCCTCCCCTCCCCCCAGTCAGCTGTGCGTAGTAGGAACGCTTATTTGGGATGCTGCTCTTCGCCGGTGTCGAGAAGGGTATCGGTAGGTTTGTCGATTTGGTTCTTGTCAACTCCCCACCCCCTCCCCTCTCTTTTGACTTCGCTTCGGCTTCCCCTACGCTTCGTCTCCACAAAGGAGGGAGATGTAATGAAGTCTTTCAATGCCCCCGTTTTGACCCCGCTACTTTGTAAACTCCAACTCACCACCTCCACTCTTTTGTTATTAGCCTTGACTTTTCATTTTCCATCCTCATTCTGGCCGGAATCGGCTTGTGATTCCATCGTGACGTCACCCACAAGTCTTTTACCTTTCCCAACATTTATCTTTAGTTTTCCCGAACCCCAATTACTTTAATGTGAAACTGTTAGTTCTTCGTGTTCCTTAAGTAGCCCAGTTACTCAGCTGAGTCCCCAAATCCCCCTTATTACATATTTTAGATATTTATCCACCCAAATAAGCCCCTTACATTACACATGCAGGTTTCCCATGTCACAGTCCAACTGTGAGACCAAGACGCATTCCCTTATGCAATAGTAATGCAGTCGCAGCAGCAGGCGTCATCCCTCTCAACTATAGCTAATATAATTAAGCCAGTGCAGAGTAACAACTAGACGCTGATCTAATCGGAACCTTAACTTTTAAGGAGGTTATAAAGAGAAAAAAATTGGCTCAAGGCTACAATATTGACGTCGTCGCGCACCGCATTATCATTACTTGAGTGTAAATACATAGTTTGCCACCCAGTCTCCGTCTACCCGTCAGTTAATGTTCGTGAAGGATCTCATACAACCCGGGAATTTCCTGAGAACTATGTTACATTAAAAAGTACGTTGATAGAGTGTGAGTTGGATCGTGTCTATATAAAAGCATTCGTACATAAAATTCATTATCCGAACAATGTACATAATGAATTTAACATTCACACAGTTAGTTAACAAATTGGTCAAAGAAGGAGTGTACAAACTAGTACATGCATTCCCGCTGATATTTACAAGCTATAAGACATTCATCAAAATGGTTGGCCTTGTGCTGTACACAAGTTTTAGGTAGTATATGCAGTAATCTAACACTCTCTACATGGAGGAATGGCCTTATAGTTTTGTAGCTACTTTATAAGCATATTATGCATCTCTAATACTTCCTAGAAAGCAAACTTTCCAGTCGTCCCAACAGAGTGTAAAAGAGGTCTCAAAACACTTTTCAAATATCTATCATTACTTTCACACAAGGGATAATTGATGTGTTTACTTGAGCGATAAGCACCTTGTCAAACAGAGGCCAAAAGAGAAGGAATGTGAAGTAAAAGTATTAAGTAAGTTATACGAACAACACACATATACACATTCCTAGCCCTTTGGTTTTGTGTTGAGCTTTGAAAGAGTGAAGAGCGAGGTCGTCAAATAAATCATTAACACTGAATTATATGACATTCTGATCAATCTTCGTTAATACCAGTAGTCAACCATCATTGGGGAAAGCTATTTTGGTATTACAACACATTCACATTCCTCGTTTTTTTGTCCAAATGCAAAAGAAAACTGGGGAAAAGGAGAAGCATTAGCTATATCTATATACTGTACCTACCTCTACCTCCTTTTCCTTATAGAATCGGACAAAATTAAGTGAGAAATTTATCAAAACTCATATGCTTGTTAAAAAAAGTTGGGCGTGTGACTGAGCAATCGACGACGGCATCGATTAATAAGATTTGCAACTTTTATGGAACATTCGAAACGAGTCCTCATTTTTTCGCAAAGATATTTAAGCTCCGTTCCACTCAAAAATGTTATTGGATTACGTGGGCGAATATGGAGATGAAAAAATCATTCGTTCCTTTCACTACAAAAGCAATTTTTTCGCAATATAAGAAACAAGCAATGGGGTACTTATTCATGGGCTAATACATGGAAATTTAAAAGGATCAAACAATCACCATAAATGGGTGAAAAGTATAATATTGTTTTTCACTTTTATCTGCCTGCCTAAAATACATAAAAGACAAATAAAAACAATGCGTTGCTCTAAAATGAAATGGTTGTAAAGTGTTTGAGAATCGGCACATTACATGCCAAGTAATTTATTTGCTATTCTCATCTACTTATATGGAAAAGGTGCCTAGTGTCTCCTTTCACATTTTATGATTATGATTTTGTGTGCATATGTTATGTGTTTACATTTTTACATGCACAGAAAAAACGTACGCAAACACATCGATGCGATGTTTACGTAAAGCAAGGGAGTACGAGTACGGAGTACCTACCTACGCCAAGCCATACTACGTATAGTTATGTAATAATTTCATGTATGAGAGGCGGAAGAAGGTTTACAGAGAATTGGCGAGAGTAAGATATGAATGTAATGCCAAACACAAGTACCATTATACAAACAACGACACTAATGGAGATTGACAAGATTTGGCAATTTTCCTTTCGTCGCTTTTATCATAAATGCCTAACCGCTCGTCGCTCACTAATGTATGAATAATTCCGTCAATATTTTATCTACTCACCCTCTTTTTTCCCTCATATTTTCTTTAGGACTTTTCTTTTAGCTCTAGTCCACACAATAATAATGCTACAGTACAATGCTGCACTGTAACAAAGAGCCAAGCAGAAACTAACTACACGCTCACGCGAGGAGTGTTTAGCATTGTACTCTACTTTTTGACTTGCCCACCTACCCAAACAGCAGTGGTGGGTTTTTTTTATTGTTGTTATCTTCACACTGAAAATGTGAAATGAAGATAATACTTTGTGACAGGGAGAAAATTATATTTGTGTATGCTTATATGCTGATCCTAAGCCTCAGATATAAATTCATGAATGGGCTCAGTGCATAATAATATACGCTAGAATAATATTATGCGATGTGATACAACACACGGTTGTATAGACGAGAGCGCTAAGTGAACTTACTCATTCATCGCATTCCCTTAAAACAACCATAAATCAATCCGAATAGAGACATTTATGAGGTTGTTTTATGAAGGCTTAAATTGAGTTGTGTACCTTTTCCTTACGAGTACTAAAAAACTTGCATACCTACACATCAAACCCAACCCATGCCTTTCATATTGGTTTAGGAACTTTCTCTAAAATGCTAACACCACATTCTCCGCATCGTATCTACAACATCAAAATATGAGCTAGCAGCTATACCTACATATACTCTATCTATAGTCTCCAAAAAACAAGGCAGCATGGGTTTCAAACATTCAATATCAAAGCATCAACATGAAAAAAGTTTTGTCTCCAACTAGAAAAAACAAAGCTGACGGAAGGGAATGAGTGAGAGAGAGAAAGCAACAACTTTATGAATTTAATAAGGCCAACTCGTTGGTACAGCGTCCCGAGTGAAAATAGTCGCTTTTGTGAAGTTTATAACTTTGAAACAGCTGAAACACAGTATGCTTATATTATTGCTTGTTCTGGTTAACTACGGAGGGCCACAACTAGTAACTAGTTCACCATGTTATAATATGTAATTTTATATATTCTCTTGTTTGGTAGCTTGCTTTACTTCAATTTCAGCTAGTCCCGTTGTCCGTCCTTTTGTTTTTTTCTGGTCGTTGTTATGTTCCATAGAAAGCAATATTAATTACAAAACTTCCGGACATGGAACTCTCAAAGCCAAGCTATGGAAAATGCAAATCAGCTGCTATGAAAAGTTAATGATCAACGGATTAAGTTTCTCTACAAAAGTCAATTTTTCCACGACTTCTGGGCTTGGGTGGTTGTGTGACGCCTATGTTAACTGGAACTTACTATATTATGTATCACGAGAACGCATTTTATTCTTTTACACAATACAAATGACACGTGCGTTATTAGCGCTTTGGCGAAATGATTTTGGACGACGAGCAGAAAGCTCTCAATTCAACCACCATTTAAAGTGGCTGTGAGTGAGCTTTTAAACGACGACAAAAATATATTCAACATTACATTAAACTTGTAACAATATTGAATTAAACTGCAATTAAGGAAAATCGAATACTATGCGTACCTAACTCAACTCCCCTCCGTTCCGTTCGCACAACACGCTACGTTTTTGGAGAGCTGAATGTGCGCTACTGTCCTTGAAATGAATTGTTGCTGAAATTAGGTACGGTACGTGAAGGTTGGTGAAGCGAATCGACCTTCTACTTTCTCCTATACAGCGACATTTCAGATTGTCAGTTCACAAAGTGAATAATAATGTGTGCGCACTTATATTCTTTTCTTATGTATTTATGTATATGGGTGTGTACATGTATTTATATTTCCATTTTTGTACAGAGGAGAAAACTAAGAAAAAGGCTGCAAAAACGCATACCTGTGCACGGGTTGTTTGCATAATTAAAAATGGCTCAACTTTTGCCCTTTCCGTCCAGATCCCATCCCACTACTATACGTGAGCAGCTTGGCAAACAATTGAGCTGTATTAAAGAGTTTACGTAATTTCTTTGTGGCTCCTTAAGAGGATTAACCGCATTTGCATTTTAACCTTTCTCTCCCTACAACTATTAAAATAAAACCCCGCTAGCAATTCCTATGGAAAATGAACATTGTGTTGTGAATGTAAAAAAGGCAAATGAAACAAGCTGCCTTTAATACGTATATAGGAATCCATTATGACAAACCCGCGATAAGACGTTAAAGCCAGAGCCAGTTTCCTAAAAAAAAGTAAATATTTCCATACGTAATCTAACATAACTCGAATTTTGCATGTGTGGTAGGTCTTAAGGAAATGGAAAAATGTTTCGCTACAATAAAACCGTATATTTGAGCAATCTCTAAAGAGATTCTATAATATGAAAAAGAATGCGTGCGGTAGTACAAGGAAACATTTCCTTTTATGTATGTGAGAAACATTAGCAGATTTCTCTTATGATTTTAACGTGGCCTTCAACTACACTTATTAATAATTTTATGTGAATGCTCATTTGTGTGTGAAAAGACGGGAATATGGCTGCTGTGAAGCATACACGTGGAGGAAAATGAAGGGAAACACATCTGAGCTCAAAACGCTTTCCATGTAAGCTCACGCATAATACGAATGTTTAATGGTGCTGGTGCTGAGCTGTTGTCGGGAAATGAATTCTTCAAGATGTTGTTCTCCAGCAATCAGTTAGAGAATTTGCTTTTTTGGCAGGCGGGCTCGGATTAGGATGATGGAAGGAGAAGAGAAACTCATTCAGGTAACTATACTATTTAATAGGTAAAACATATATATACAAGTGTGAAGACGTATATATGTATATACCGAATAAATGACTAAAATGCGGATGAAGTGTTTTCTCCACCAATGCTTGCCAAAATGCGATGCATTCAAACCTGGTGTATAAAATCTTAATGTTCATATACGCAGGTGTACCTTGCTCCAACTGGAAAACTTTTTGTGCCTCATATAAAGCAGCAAAAGTGATGGGTGCGAAATGACTTTCTTTTCTGGCTGTTCTTCTGTGGCCCAAACAATTTTTTATCCTTCCGGAATAACATGCTCGCATATATAATATACGTACGTTATGTACATGGAAGTATGGTCGTTTGGCAAGAAAGCGGAGGCGCTTTGATATACTTCAGTAGTTGTTATTAGTATGTTTATGTATCCAACAAAGTGTGTTTACTCCCTATAATGTGCGTGCAACATTTATATTTTGTTACCACCACCGCACTTTCTCTTTCTCTTATATGCGTGAAAAAAGCATGTACCTGTTTTTGAAACGACAAAAGGAAAATGCCTCTTCAGTAAATACCACGACATTCTCTAAGTAAAGTTTGGGAACATCTTATAAAGAAGTTGGGTTCCCAATTTTGAACTTGCCAAAAGACTTGCACACTCACAGGGTACAGCGTTGCGCTGTGCTTGTGCACAAGCAATGTCAGGTGAGACATCTTGTCTTCCTCTTTGCTTGGTCGCGTGGTTTTGGAGTGACAGACTTGAATGAAGAAACACATAAGGATGGATATAGGATAAGAATATACAAGGGTTCTGATGAATTACTTTGCGTATAAAAGCATATTATGCACATATGTACCTTATTAAACCAAAGAGCGGCATTTCACGCGTTGCTTATTCTCTGTCTCTTGAAGAAAACTGTTGGATACTAGACTACAGAAAGCAAAAGGAACCACATGCTCTTTCCCTTTTATTCTTCAGTACCTACCAACGAACCAAAGGACTTTCATTCTTGACTGTCTCCTTTTAACGAAGCAAGTAAAAGCCATCAAGAACAGAGACAGCCTCTAGTTAACACATTTCCCATCCCTCTTATAAACACACACAGTAAGAAAAGCTGTAATCGTATCATATCAATGTCTCTTGTCTTCCTTTTTATACTTGAGTACTTTTCATAAATTTTCTAAAGCTCCTGCTATCCTTCCTTCTTTGCTCTTGCTTGTTGAACACAAACATCAAGGAGGTGGTACACAACATTTAAGCCAGGTATCATTCCATCTAAAATTTAATACAATATCGAGTATGCAACAAAAAAAAACAACACCCCATCCATTTACAAGTCGCTATCCCTAAAATAGACTGATGAAGAAAATGCCGTTACAACTTATAAGCTGTTATGTATATGTTGTGCAACTTGCTAAACTAGCGACGAGGTTGGCTGTTTTGGCTTTTTCGTACATATTACTACTACTACTGCCATATCGTTTTCGAAATGTTGCCTTCGTCATCATCATCAGGCTGAAAATGAAAGTGGAGGAAAAGGGAAAGCAACCGCCTGTGTACTCCTTCTGAAGAAACGTTAGGCTCCAACTATTTGGCATAATGACAACCGCAAGTCTGACATGGCACAAAGAAGTGAGTGTGGGAGAAAGAAAAAGTAATAGCTAAGCAGCAGCAGCACCACTACCACCACACTTGTGCAGCACATAACCATTATACCTTTACTGGTTGATATGAATTTAGATACTTTAAACACTGCCATAATTTTATACCTGCCTATTACCTTTCTCTTTTTGGACGCAATGTCATCAATAATATTACAGTGTAGTTCTCCTACTTCCTAACTGGAGTACCTACCTAAACACACGTGGAGAGAAAAGGCCCATCCAGTTCTTTCTCTCAGTAGTTCTCTCGGTTACATTCGTGGCAGTGGCTGAGGTGGTTAGAAATCTCGCTATTTAAACAGAAATGTCTTTTCTATTCCTTTTACACGGGCATTGGCAGAAGAGAGAGAAAGAGTCTCACTTTTGCTTTTACTCGCTCTGTGTGCTCCCCAGAGTCTTTACTGTAGGCTGATTTTGGCTCAAAACTCAGAGAGCTCACTCACTTAACTTCTCTCTTGTTTGCTTGCCTTCCAGCATTCCCTTTTTTCTCACAGTAATAGTTACCATCAACCTTTTCTACTCATCTAGCCCAAAAAAAATTTTTTGCAGAAAGTAGCGAACCTTTAACAAGAAGAGTATGTGTGAAAGTATGTATAGAAGCCAACTAACTTGGAACGTTGTACAAAATGTATCTATACATTGTGAAACCCCGACCAACTCAAAAGTTGTTTACTTGGCTTACGCGGTCCTACGTACGTCTCGTTGTGTCGGTTACTTTCTCCTTCTGTGAGATTGGGTCTATTCGTGAAGCCAAAAACCACCTCTCCCAACGCTCTGGCTCTTGGTGGAGATGAGAACATAACTAAAAACGTATTTCTAAATAATATACTGCCATTATATGTAAGTACCATGCAGGCAGCCACAAACATCAAAATGATGATGAGTAGTAGTAGCATGGATGGTTTGGCTGCTAGCGCTGATGTTATGTTGGATGGAAGATGAAGAGAGAGAGAGAGAAAGAGAATTGCTACGTTTTGTTGCTGTTACAAAACCTATTTCAGGACTTCTTGTAGGGGAGATGTTATCAAACACTTTGCGCTCCTCTCTTTCCTCTGATGCGTGCATATTTGCTAGGTATATTATATAGTTTCTTGGAATTTTTTTGGTAAGTGGTGTATTATACAAAAGAGTGCTAACTATATATACTTTTTGTGTGTATATATTCTTCTCCCACACACTGTAGTGGTTCTCTATTCTCTATACATACAAATGGAGGGCAGCAACTCAAGATTGAGATCAGTTGGTTTGAAGAGAAAGTATTTTTACTGTGATGTGTCTACAAAGGGACCACAAAGTGCACACCATTCCTTCTTTATGCATCCAATATGGCAGAATAATAATAGGCCCCAGTTGATTTCGCAGTAACTTTTCTTTTGACTCCTTGTTACACCATCATCATATATATTACATTTCACACAGTTTCTTCACATCCCCCAAGTTCTTCGACGACTACGCAAACTATACATATATATATGCATATGTGTATGTTTTCTGCAGTGGCTTGGCTTGGTTTGGTTTAGCTTGGCATATTATTATAAACACGGAAATCTTGAAGGGGCAGACCAAGACCGAAGACGAGTGTGCATGACGCAACTGTGCCATGCCATTCCAAAAGGATACATCGTAGACTACCTCTTCGTCATATTCACATTTTTGACGAGAAAAGTAGCTTTTCCTCTACGTTTCCTCACAGAGAGTTTCCACTTTTTTTAGTTTGCGAAAAAAAATGTTCTCATGCGAATGAGCATAAGCTGTTCTGGTGTTACAATATGAGATATGAGTTATTTTCTTTCACGTCCTGTTCTCCTTATTCCTTCATCTTTTTTCAAACTATTCCGTGTGCAATTACACTCACTTCAAAATGTCGCATCAGAACTCAAAGCCCCATTGTGTGACAAAAATTTCCCTCATAAATTTTCCACTTTTTTCTTCTTCTTCAAACCGAGCATTATATGGCTTTGAGAATGTGTATATCATCATCTTCTTGATGATAGCTTTAGTCTCTTTTATGTGAATTTATGCATATACATCATACAGTTATGGGAATAAGGGCATTACAGAGGGTATCATAGTATGTTATGTATGGTCGCAGTCGGCCGTATTATAATGTGTCTTTTACCATAAGGTTTAGTAAAAAAAGGGAGTAGGATGAAGGAGCAGGAGGAAGAAAAAAGAACGAGAGTAATAGCACTTTGACTACTTTCTACTGCTATAATAATGGCAATAGAAGAGTACTTTGTATGCATATGTATGTGCATAACAATGAATGTATAGTAGCATACTTTTTTTTCTAAAACGACTACTCTGCCACGACGGCTGAACCGATTCCCCAACTTGAAATATAAAGGGGCAAAGCCTTTTCGTCTTTGTCTTTGTTTTCTGGGTTGGAAAAGAGAGGCAATGAGAAAAGTACACGGAGCTCTCATCATAGTGGTGGTGGTGGTGGAACGGTGGTAAAGGTATGGATGGTGCCTGCTGGGCCTAATACCTTTTCATATATCTCTGCGGAAAGGTTCTACCGCACCAACTATGTAACTAGAGTGTTTGTTATATGACTTTCGGGAAAAAAGAAAGAGGTAAAAGAACATAAGTAAAAGTATGATCAAGATCCCATTATTTTTCTTGGGCAAACAGTTGAAGAATTCTAATGTTCTCACGCATATTTACCTAACTAGGAGCGAAGATGGGAACCGAGAACAAAATCTGTTTGGCACGTACAGTAGCACAAACACGGAGAGTATAAAATGTAGAAGGTGAGCTGTGAGTAAGACGGGAAGTTACTTATAAACATAATATTGTAAATATATGTATGTTTGTATGAGTGCAGACTTGATGCGAGACAACTGCTCATCAGGGACAACTGCGAAACGTAAAAGCATATGATAAAAAATCAAGAAATTGGCTCACTCGTTGTTGTTAAACTGCAATGAAACTAAATGATAAAAATCTTAAGAGCAGAAATTTCATGAGAAATGTCCATATATAGACGAAGATGTCAAGGTTTCGATTTTTAACTTTATTTTGCATCTAACCTGTCTCCAGAGCGAATTCCTTTTACCCATCACATTTCTTTGAGGAGAAAAATGACAAGAAATTTTTCTTTTCCATTGTCTATTAGGATACATTATGTATCATACATATGTATGACTGACGTAAGTATGGATGTACGTTTACCACATACATCTATATTTTTCTTTCCTAAACGTTATAATTTAATTTAACATAATATATATGTACTAATACATAATGGTGTATACTGGTTTACGACTACGACACAAGCATTGAATGCTTTCTCCAAAAATGTAGAAAAACTTGGTGAGTCTTTATAACTTCATAATACTACTCCTCCTTGCTGTTCTTGTATGGTGTTTTTTTTAGATACTGGGACTTTTTCCTTGTACTAAAACAGCAGCAGCATCAAGAAACAGGACATCAGCCAACTAGATGAACGGTGTGTCTTTCCTTCTCATTGCCTCTACTCAATCTCAATCTTCTGCTACCCGGTTTCCTTCTGCAATTTCCCATTCCCGGTCTCATCATTTCCCTACTCTTACATTTTCTCTTTTACCTATTCACTCACTACTCTAGCCAGCCACTTCGTCTTTTTTGTTCCTTAAGTGCATGAGAATGTCCTCCAGTTTTTACGTCTACTTTTTTCTCCTCTTTCCAATTTCTTCTTTCAAAAGAAACAGCTCTTCATATAATATACCCATTTAGGAGCTCTGCTCGGGAGTACAAGTAGTGGCAACTGTGGCAGCAGCTCAACGATTTTTTTCTCTTTCTTAGCAGATACTTAAATACAACAGAGGAAAGAGCAAAGTTTCTTGATATTTTTCTTACTCTCAAACTAACCCGTTGCTCGTCTCCAGCAGCACCGCCATACCATCACCCATTCCATCCAACCGGCACGATAGTCCTTGTGACTAATGCGTGCTGTGCTAGGATTACATATGAATATATATGCAGAGGTGCCCAGAGAATGTGAAAGTGATATTTTAGGAAGAAACTTAATGGTTCTCACTCTCTGTAATCTTACATAATATATTTTGTGCCTATATGTATGTCTGTATATAACGTATTATATACGGTATCGTTCTTACGTAAAAAAAACGAATGTAGATTTCCCTCACATTTGCTCAGTTACTTGTCGATTCAAGACTTTTCTATCTTCGGTTTTGCTTGGAAGGATCCTTTGAAGAATTTTTCTAGTTTGTAGTAGTTTTTAACTCTGTCTAGTCTGGCTCGTGTCTAAAGTACTAATGCTAGTTTTTGCGGAGTGCAGTTCATCCATAAAAATATGCTTTACCTTGTGCCTAATTTTCCTGCGTTCGTGCGTATTCGTGGTTATGTATGTTTGCTTTAAAGGCTCTGCAAGAGCCATTGCATAAGAGTTGAAAATTTGAAATAACGCTCGATTTTGATAGTCTACTGTCGAAAAATCTTTTGTCAAAATGAGTTTCATACCGGAGGATTGAAGTACGTATGAATTATTCGAAGCAAAGTGCCTAACACCCAGACAGACTGCGAGCTAACTATAGCTTTCTTCAATAGCAGACAGTCGGACAAAACTTGTCATTTATCTGAAAAGTGTGCCGACGGACAGACTTAATAAGATTGTTCAAATTGACCTATAAAATAAATTGCTCCATAAACAAGATTGTCTGATGCCTGCTGATTATGGCCACCTTAATAATATGCAACTTTGTGTCTGCACGAACGCTCGGTAATCCTGAATGAATGAAAAGTGTAGCTGCCACTTAAGCTGTGTGTATGCCACTCATTCAAAGAATTTCAAACCATATTATCGTACATAACTCATGATGATAGATCACGAAAACAATCTCTTTGGCCCATTTTCATTAAATGCCATGTATTTAATCATCTGATACTTGATTTGACAGAGCCGTTCTTTGGAATTAGGGTGGGGATTTGAAATAATTGAACTGCAAAAGCTAAAAATGCTCTCCTCATCGATGTAATTTTGCCGTTAACGAATACTGTACAATACCTTTACATTTTTTCAGGTCACTTTTACCACGTGATTCGTGCGTGACGGCATACACCGCAAATACATTTTTATGTAATTTCAATAATAAAAAAAGGAAAAGATCCACCAGTGTGGCACAAAAACTCTCGATTTGGAAAAGCCGCTATGAAACAAACATATATTTCCAAACCTACGAAGCTTATTACCACATCGAGTCTTTGTAAAGGTAGATATGCGGTAGATCTCATAAAAACAGATTATTCGCAGCTCAAGAGAGGGAAAAGGGAGAGCGTACAATTAGGTTCTTATAATGGAGACATTTGAATTCAAGTCCAATTTACTTATTTTTTGCTTCCTTTTTCAACTTCTTGGTTTAAGCAACAATAAATTGGCTTAAAACTACAGTTCGGATAGCTTTTTTAGGATATAGAAAAAATCTTTCTGTCTTGCTTAAGCACATCATACATAAGGAACGGAATTACCACAGAGAAAGTGTCGGTTTTGGAGAAAACAGCAGAAAAAACAGCTGCTCCACGACAACTTTCACTCGACGTCTAGTTTATTTCACCGGTTTTCCTTGTCTAGAAGAAAAAAATTTGTTCAACTCTCCTACAAACCCCTACTTCCTTTGTACATTGTAGCACCTTCCTTCCTTCTATCTTCTATAGCATCCACTTCCACATTCTCTTCTCTATCTCTTGCTTTTTTTTACTAGACATTTAGGAAAGCTCTCAAAGTCAGCCAAAATTTCAACATCATTCTTCCTTTGGCTTGTCTATTAGTGTTTTCTTCGTATCGCTACTCGGACGGAGACATTCCCAAATAAGCCAAAATCAAGGAAAAAGTCAATCCTCTATTTTCTCTTCAGGCGAGAAAAAAGCCTCATTCCATCCCACGTTCATATCTCTTTTTTTTTCTTTTCTTTTTTTACTCCTCGCATAGAGTCTCCTCATCTTGACTTTGGCTTGTGAGAAAGTACAAGAGTACCCCACGCTCACGTACAATGAATGAATGAGAGTTGCAACCAAGTTAGGCAACCAACTAGTTTGAGCTATTGATTTTGCCATAACTGTTTGGGAAAAAGTGGGAGCTGAGCTAAAGCCTCGTGAAGCTTTCTTTTGAAAACCTTAAAATAAGACTTTTTTGAATTTATACACAAGCCTTAACAACATACGCATCACATCGCATCGAAGAAACCGAATTGTTCCATATATAGCCGCCCAGCCTACCGCTAACGGCTTCTCCAAGACATCTAATGTAATACTACTTATTATAATGTACATATTCACATAAGTAGCTATAAAGTATTCTGCACAGTCTTTTCCTGGATTTACAACATTTCTGCACAGTGTTGGCACGACAGGATGCCTCGTGTACTCATCCTCTCTTCTCTGCATGCATGCTTGTACTTTTCTAGGTAGTTTTTTTTGGAACGATGATGCTGATGCTAAGGGTTTTGTAGTGTTTTCTTCATTTTATATTGAACCCTACAAACCTGTTGTATTGTGTTGGACATGTACACAAACATGAAACGATGCAGGATATGATTGGAAGTATCATATACAACTATCGCAAGTAAGCCAAGACCAAGGGTAATATAAAGTATGAGAAAGTGACAAGAATTTATATTCTCATTGATATATTTAGCGCTTTGTAGTACAGACAAAATCCAAATCCAGTTTTGTAAATTTTCATGCACGCGCATCAAAGTAAATCTGTATGATATCCTATTTCATCCAATTTTAACATTCATTCTTTGCAACTATCCACTCCACATACACACCCAAAGAATTGCATTGCATCATCCCTTCTGAAAAGAATAAAACGGGACCGAAAGAAGTCCTTATGTAGGTGTAGCTAGTCACTACAAACTACAATCAATCTATTCGTCTGTCTGTCTGTACATTCCTCCATACAAACGATGAGGAAAGTGAGCACGTCTGACGACTGGAAATGTGGTTGTTATGTGGTAACTAAGATCATCGAAAAGGAATTAACTCAAAAGAGGAATTCGTTTCCTTTGATGGACAAAGGTCGGAGGAAAGAGGAAGTTGGTAGCGTGCCTCAAATCTTATACTATCTTCTTCGTGTCCTTTTCCACTCCCACACACACAGACAGTGATACTTGGAATACTATATATAAGGTCTGTTGCATTCAGTCTGAAGTGGTTGGAAAGTGCTCAGAGATGCGACAGTAATGTGAAGAGGCTCATAAGTACCAATATGTATTTCCGAGGATTTACACGGATCGGAAGCACGAAGGAAAGTGGAAGAACGGCGGGTAACAACCCCTATTTGCTTTGTTATATTAGTAAAGGCTGTCCTCCTCTCAAATGTGACGAATTGCATAGTTTGCTGATGCTGCTGGTGGTACTCAATAATGGAAGCAGACCAGCGGATATTACAGTCGTTACTTGCACAGGAGGATTTGAAATAATATTTTGAAGGGGTTTTATGTTCATAATGAAGCTTATTTAAGAGACAACGTTATGATCCAAAGTCAGCAGAAATAATGGGAACATCTCTTCGTTGCTGTCAAGAATAAGCTTATATTCTCTCCAGTGCCAACAAACCGGCACGTGAGAAGAAGAGAAGCGTACTTTTTACATCAATACATAAATTTTAAGCTGTCAATTAGTAACGAGCTAAACTGCAGCAGCACAAAAGTCTTGCGCAAGTTTTGACACACCACCGGGCACATACCATCATAGCTCGATTTTCAAAAAGGATGTACGACGAAAATGCAACAAGGAAATATCACCAACTATTTTTCAACATGATCTTCTTATATAGGCATTCGAATGCCCTAACTATCTTTGTAGTTTCCATTTTCCATATTCATCGCCTCACAAAACGTAAGCTGCTTAGCGTATGTTTGTAGTACAAGGGTTTTTTGGAAGCTTTACTGCAAGTCATGGTATAGAGTCTTGCTCGCATTCTGTTGTTGAATTTCTCGGCAGTTTTTATATACCACATGATGATCATCGGATAAGACAAGTTAGACAGGTTTACAATGAGCTTATGGTAAATTCCTCCTTCTTAACATTACGGAAACTGTCTAATGTGGAAGTTGCGCCACCTTATCATCATTGTTGTGTGTAAGCTATGTCGTAATACGTTAAGATGGTAATGGTAAAATGTTTTGGATAATGGCATCATAAACTTCAGGTTTCGTGTTGGGTGGGTATGTACATGAACACAAGCACAAACTCTGCAAAAAAATGATGATCGCAAATATTATGCACTGCAAAAAAAAGAGCTCTCTTTTTGTTGTTGATGAAATAGCGCTCAGTAAAAACTTTTCACTAAATTCCCTTGCCACAATATGAAATATCCTTAGACTAAATGACTCCCACAACTGAGTGAATGTGGCTGGGATTGGCTATATAAGTTATGCCACAAATACGAAAAGATGGTATCGCTGTAGGACATCAAAGTGTTATGATTATATATAATGCCACAATACTTCAAATATTTATATACCTTCCCCCCAAAAAAGTACCTATATAAATGGAAGCTGCATTATGTGGCTTTTGGTTTCTTCCTACTATCCGCAATTCATGGAAAAAAGATGCTCCATATTTTTGTAAAGTGATATTATTATTCCTGGCAGCTTGGTGGTTTGGAATAATTCCCACGCAAGGAAGAAGGAACGGTATATAGCCTCATTCTCATCTTATTTCATGCTGCCACATGATTTTCTTGTTTCTAGCAGGCATACACCTTATATACCCATCCCAAACACAAAGACAGACAGAAAAAGGTGTCAAAACTCTCTCCTTCCTCACTTTATTGTATGTACCAGTCAAGGATCATTAACTCTGAACAGTAAACAAGCTAATGATGATTGAAGTTGGTTTTTTCGAATTCATAAATTTCACAGAAATACCACACTACGTCACCCACACCACTGCCCATGAAATGAATGAGACAACAAAAAGGAAAACAATGAAAGTATGTATATGACCATGGCATGTTGAAACAGCATCATCATCCTTTGTTTCCCGACTTCACAAGCGTATGCCAATATTTTATAAAGCTTTTGGGATGGATTTGCATCTACTTTACTATTTTGGTTTGTGTTCGGAGAAAGTGTCTGCAACTTGGATTACCTATACAATATAGACTAGACATTACAAACTCCATCTATTTTAACATTATGTTATCGCCCTTCTTAAACTTGATGCAGAATTTGCATACTCATACATCACTATAGACTGTACATACCTTTTCCTCCTCCCCACCTCACAATTCCCATTATGTGCTTGGAGACATTTGCATTCTTAATTCACCCTGAATGCATAATTATCTTTATAGCCCGTGAGTTCTTTTGTGGTGATAATAACACTTGACATGTTTTTGTTAGCCAGAGCCCAAAGCTTCAAGTGTTTACCATGATGAATAAAGTCGTTGTCATTTATTTTCAGAAGAGGATTTGCTCTCTCCTTCCTAATTTGAACAAATCATTTTATAATGGTTGAGGAATGAGTAAGCAAGGCTCACGCATTCGATTTACAATAATTACATTTGCTTTACATTGTTCACCATAAACATATGCTTATGCTTGTAATAATGGTACTCATCATCACTGCTGTGATATACTTTTATCTAGAGATTCGAGAGATGTTACATTAATATACGATGGTATGTAATAAGTACACGCACTACTTCTACAACTACCACTACTACCACAAGAATAATAAAATAAACTGCTAGTAAGCAGGCCAGAGACGTAGCTGAAGAAGGCGTTGAGTGATCACCTCCAAACCCCCTCCACCCACGTCCACCAAATCTCCTCCACCTCTGCCCTCTAAACCCACCTCTGTGATCCTCTCCAAACGTAGTAAACGCATAATACCATTCCGGATTCTGGACGTATGCACTAGCTCATGATTCCGGATGTATGCACAAGCTCATCCACACGGATGCTATGCAATTCTTACGTATACGTATACGTTTAAGCCAAATCGATGAGTTTCCGAACTCTAGCGCCTATAACTTTCGAACCGTTTGACCGATTTGTCTGAAAAGTATTCCCAGAGGTCCTCTTGAGTGGTACTACCCGTGTACCAAATTTTGTCCAAATCGGTCAATTTATGTGACCAGGAGAGTGCGCACGGACAGACGGACGGACGGACAGACAGACAGACAGACAGTTTTAGTAAAACCATTACTTCGCTGAATGCTCTCGCTTCAGCTACGTAATAATCTATTCAACATTATCATAGAGGATGAGAATACCAAATGGAGGATCGAATGAATGAGTTGCATTTTATCATTTTTGCCTGCCAGCTATATAGTAAGATGAATGAGGTGTTGCATGATGTTATGTTATTGCAGCGTAAATTAATTCCCTGATATTCCTTCTTCCTTCTAGTGTGTTTCCTATATGCACTCCATCAAGACTATAACTGCTTTCTAATTGAGCCGTGTGTTGAGACATGAGATTAATGGAATGACAATTTAATTTTCGGTGGGTACACAAAAATACATTGATGCGCAAATTGTAGTGTGGTTAATGTAAAGGATCCACATAGTTGTAAGTTGTAATTTATAATTTATTTTGTAAAGCAAAAGGATTTTTATTTAGATGAAATATAATACATTATACATGCAATATAATGGCCGTAGGCGGCGAGTGTATTATTAATCACCCCCAACAAAAAAAAAGCCGTACAATGATGATGGATGACAGTGCTGATGCACACATGTTGACAGCTGTACAAGAAAGAGACACGATTATGAATTTCACTAATGCAAAAAATAATTATCCCTAGTAAATTGCATTCAAGTAAAAATACCAGACTCGCAGCCAGTTATTATATTGCAGACAATAATTTTCATTTTATCTCTCTGCAATTTGCCATCCTCTACTGCTACCATGTCGTGAACTGAAGCTGAAACTTATGCTTTTGTTTGCACACGCAAAAATTTCATGTTACATATTAACTACATTACCTCGAATCCAACAGATTTGGTGTGCAAAATGAGGAATATGGAGTTTTGTCACGTGAGGCAAATAAGCGTATATATATTTAGAACATGAAAACGAGAGGAAACTATTGATCGCTTTGAGTACTCATAATAAATATAGCGCACATTCATAATTCAATGTGAGTGTGTTGCTGTGAAAATATTTATTGTAGCTCACGCACTTTCTGGAGTGTGCCAAGCACGCTATAAAAACCCCAAACTTTTTATCTGTCGTTATCTCCCTCTCTCCTACACATAAACAAAAAGCAATGTCTTCGACCTACCATACCATCATCATTTATGTACCATCATTTTTTTGGTCGTTTAATACCCTTCACACTCGAATATTGAAGCGGTGCTATATAATATACGTATTCATTCTATATATACATATATTCAACCCAAACTCAAGTATTCATTAGAGCACGAAAGGAGGAAAAGTGCGTTCTCAAAAATCATAACGACTCGTCTGAATTTTTCAAGAAAAGAAAATGATTGCTTTACTACTTTCTTCAAAATGATACTTCATTCATACACACTTACATAGCATGGAGGATATTGTTCCCTCCTACTTTACTCCCACACATTTTCCTTTGAAAAATGAGTGAGATCGAGTCCCATGTATACTTACGAAATATTGAAGGCTAATATGATTTTCGCATGTTGTTGGTCTCCTACACACTCTTCATTCTATTTAAATAACCAAATACTAATGACTTGTGGTCAAAAACTAGAAAATATAACTATCGTGAAATTCAAGCAATTAAATACAGTATGAAGTGTTGGTACTCAGGAGTATTCACAAAGTAGATTTTCTAGTGAATGCAAAATTATGATAAATTCTCGAATTTTTTTAACGAATTTACTCCCAGCTCTGCTGGCTTGGCTGCTATGCTTACATACATATGTCAAGTGGAGTGAAAAAGATGTGGTCTTTCAAAAAGGTTACAAAGAATTCCTTAGCATCCAGCATTTTCTTTAGTTTTCTCAAATCCTAGCTACAAATAGCATCTTCTACAACGATAGTTTCGACATAATACCCCCTCACTCCCATCTTAATCACTCTCATCAGGATCACCAGTTTCAGAAGCATCACACAACCAAACTACCAGCATTTTTAGCCAGGCCAGGACATTTCCATGTGATGTGATATTACGGCATGTTGCATTGCTCGCACCATCAAATTTCTAATTATGATCATCCACCCCTTTTGTTTCTTTTCATATTTGAATGAATAGAATGAAGCCCGTCTTCTTAATCCTATTTAAGAAGCTGGAGTATCAACATAACATCAGCTCAAGCTCAGCTCAGTATCATCATCGTCATTATCATTACCACCATGAATTAAACTTATAGCTAGATATAAGAGCAAGTGGCAGCAGCATCAGCAACTTCAAATTCTTCAACAAAGCAAACGGAATTAGTTGAAGTGCTCATTTTATCCGGCTATAATATTACATCAGGAAATTCATTGTTTCAAAAATGTTGTTAGACCTCTCCTAAGCTTATTTTCTTGGGGAAAATGAAGTTTCCACTTCAACACTGTAAAACATGGTCAATGGGCCATTTAGACTAGAGACGAATTCAATTGGGAAAATTTATATTTGCGGATTTGAGAGAGAATATAGTTAGCAAAAAGCATCGAAGATAAAAGTTATGCTGAAATAGCAAACACACATATGCTTAATGCAACACCACCACCCACACTATTTCTTTTGTTTTGAAAATAATACATTTGTGTCTAATGTTCTAATGCATGTCTCATTCCAACCTTTGCCATTTCACTGCACTGTGATCTTTGACATCCGACGACTATTAATTACGACAGTCTTTATGTCAATTAATTAAGTTGGCGAATTTCGATTCAACACTGTATGCAAAAACGTTTGCTATTATTTTACCATTAGTATGTATGTAGGTACGTTCACCTAAGGGATGTGATCTGATATAGCATTATGAAGTCAACGTTTATATAATGGCCCTGTAATTTGTCATTGGGTAAAATTGCTCTGTGATAATATTTCCCAAGCCATGCCAGTCAGCAATGGGCTTAGTAGGATGTATGTACTTTTTTTTATATGTGACATTAAGAGGATCAATTTTCTAAGCTTGAATGTATAATTTAGTATCACACTTATAAAAGAATGTAATAGTTGATGACACTCGTAACCATCCTGTTTGTGTGTATATGATGGATATGAACCATTATGCAACTCTAAAAACTGCTGCTCTCGCTCCGCTATTATTATTTGTGGCTCGAAACTTCAGTCTCTCCTTCACTACACACAACTACGACTCGCGACACACTGCATAATACTCCAACTCAACGCAGCATTCAGCAGCAAGCCCTGATGATAATGATGATGAGCATGTGCTCGCTTGGCTGCGAAACAAAGAGAATGTCACCAGCGTAATCAATCTTGAAATCGATTTTTCTCTTTTCTTTCTCTCTCGTTGGCAGTCAAACCAGCCAGCTTGAAACTGTACTGTATTCCACTAAATATGAGGGTTTTAATAATAATATTGAGCTTTAGCATTTTGCTGTCATAACTATTCGCCTAGATTTGAGAGTACAATACGGTGGTGGTGGTGGTGGAAGTATTACCACCGCACGATTCCCCGATGAATTTTAATGCCCAAATATTATAGCTGGAATGTGATACTGAACTCAAATCTGTGTGTTTTTATACCACGATTCTTTTATTCCTTCTCATTCAACTTCAACCCTACAAAACACAGACAGATGAGTCCACACGCTACGTGCCCAAAGTTCCTTTTGGACGATGTGATGACGATGACACAAAAAAAGAAAGGAAAGGAAAGGGGAATAAAAACTCTATATCAACTTTCTTTTCGTGGAGACGACGATGCGATGGGAAGAAAGTTTCACATGCAAACAAAACAAAAAAAACGGTTGTGTCTGTTCGTTCTATGTAAATACCTACAAGCATGAAAAGCATTACTTTCTTGAGTAATATCTTTCTTCAAGTGTTTGTACGTTATTAGTGTGTATATAAAAACAAAGCATTATATTTCATGTAAACATGCAATGATATCACAAGGAAATACAAAACAACACAACTCTCTTCTTCTACAATTTCTATGCTGAGGCGATGGCAATGACGATGATGACGACGACGGGCATCACGGTGATGTTAATGTTATGTAGATGATGATGACGATATTGCGTTACGAAAAGTTAATCTGTTATCAAAATAATAATATCGTAGCCGAATGCAGAAGCCTCACCAAGTGTAAAATGAGAATGGGATTGGTATATTGTGTGCTCCGTGTGTAAGCAAAAGTAAATGAGGGCATACACACAGCAATAGCAAAACTGTGTGTGTGTGCATGCATACCATTATTATGTCGCTGAGCTTTCTGTTGTCGTCAAGCTTTTCTAAATGGTTTCCTGTCACACCGAAAGACAGACGTTAAGGGAATCTTCTCTTGCCAGAACAGAACACAGCCTGTTTTCTCTGTTCCTTTTCGACATGGACTTCACTAGATTGTGCCTTGACATGTGTCTCTCGTTCATTTATGAAATAGAGCGTTCAGTATTGAGATTTCTTGGTGGAAAACGGTGTGTCCTTGTACTGTGGGACAAGTATGAAAACCCACTGCCATTGCTGCTACTGCTGCTGGTCTGTTTCATATCAGAAACCCAAGTTCCAAGAAACTTCCGTCGTGAATGAGGAAGCTCTTTGTCTCAAAGTTGATGGGGTGCCCCCAGAAAATTAATTTATTTACTTGAATCAACCAGACCGAGCCCATTATGGGTTTTATGAACATGGTTTGGTTTTCATATATATAACTCACTCCTTAATAATAAAAAGACAAAAGCATGCCGTATTTAACATATAAACAGAGAATCCTTAAAAGGTTCATGCCAATTACTTTTATAGTAGACAAGAGAATATTGTGCGCTATATGAAAATGAAAATATTGATTCAGTAGATGATAGACCCATCGTACATATAGCTGGAGCGTCATTTGTCAAACTGAATATTGTATTATTGCAAAATATTAAAAAAGCTGTACATAAGTAATACACTGCTGTAGTGGTAATGCATTCAGCTAGGCTAAATAAAGGTACAAATCTACAACACCATTACCACAATCAACTAAATTTGTAGGTTACCTCCATATACAAGTCAAGTATTTATTACACTTTTCACGGTAGGGTATGTATGGGTAATGTCGACAATATTTCTCTGAAGATTGCGTGGATGAATATAGCGTGTTGTGATTTCCTTTTGCTGCTCTGCCTTTCTTTGTATTACAATTGTGTTAGGTTTACTACTACTACTCTATATTTATATTATACATATTTTATTTTGGGTGAACGGATCTATGGAACGAAAACTGAATAACGTTGGTTGTTGGTTGCTTGCTGCGCGTGATAATTTTATGTTCAGCAATAACCCCTCTACAAAATACATTATGCAAACATTGATTAAGTCAGGGTTGGTCGGTCTTCCAAGTCAGAATGCCAAACTCTGAGTTGTGATGTGTGTAGGGGAAATAGCTTGACGCATTAAAATGAATAAGGTGACCCATTACGTCAAAATTTCACTTGGACTTAATAATTCAGGCCAGAAGAATTAATCATGGCAAACAATCTACTACTACTACTCTCTACTTTAACTTTTGAGTAGAGCAGCAGAGTGAGTGAATTCGCAGTCTTGTCCAAAATATAACACAAGTGAAAAAGGTCATCCATATTCCATCTATTTGCTTTTCACTCTTAATGGATGGAGGTTTATAAAAGCTCAGTGTGAAACACACAAACTGACCTCGATTTAATATTCATGATGAAGTGAAATGAATGTCAGCCTAGGCTAAAATGCCAATGTATATTAATACTAATAGCCGCATACACCTTCAGACGAATGAACGAAAGTACGTCCTCTCTTGCTTTGTGTTGGAAAGTAATGAGGTGTTTGAATGGCAAACTTCCTAAATAGCCTTCATTTATCCGGTCATATCTAAAATACTTCTAGAATATATGCCAGGAGCCCAGACCAGGGCCAACATGAACACAACACAACAAGTTCGAATCAGCAAATCAGTTCATTATTCGTATGCATATGGGGAAAAACAGTCGATTTGTTGATAATAAATAAATTATTATTATTGCAAAAGGGCACAAAAACATTAGTTGTCAGTTTTGTCATTTCTATCACTCTGCCGAGGCACCAAATTGTCTAGAGATGTTATCAGAATAGGAATTTTAGATTGTACG
This sequence comes from Orchesella flavescens, assembly GCA_964034955.1. NCBI lineage: Eukaryota > Metazoa > Arthropoda > Collembola > Entomobryomorpha > Orchesellidae > Orchesella > Orchesella flavescens. The sequence continues at coordinate 15,747,548 of OZ035957.1, read as the reverse complement.
TATATTTGCGCCATCGCCGGACTGAAATGTTTTTAATGCGTCTAAAAAATGCCTACAAATTGATAAATACAAGAACAAAACTCGGATAGCACAGAACTCACGGTACAGAATTTAGATCGAATGCTTTAATTTTGATTGTTCATCCTCGTGTGCGGTAATGTAATCGTAAAAGTGACTCCTTGTGAACTGAGCGGAAGGAAAATGCCAAAGGTGATGTGTGATGAAATCTGAATGGAAGGATGGATACAAAACAAAGCGTTCAGTATGAAAGTAAAGTGTGAAACGCCAACGCGGCAATGACTTTCTGATGAAGTGTTTATTATTTAAAGAGGACGGGAATCAATTCTCTGGAGGTAGCCAGCTGTAAGTTGGGTAAAGTCAAACTATAATAATATATGTAATACATTTCCCTCTTCGTTTTCCTTACATATTATATATCATGGTGAAATGTAAAGCGGCAGATAGTTATCATGCCATGCAAACGTGTGAAACTGACATTTAACATACGCCTTTTTCATACTATCGCCGCTTGATCTGCTTTTCCATCCATAGCCAGAGATTGGTAACTGGAAGGTTCTAGTTACAAGTTAAGTTACAGTTACATTTTGTTTCAAGCTCAGTTACAAGTTACAGTTACAGTTACATTTAGTTACAAGTTACAGTTACAAGTTACAGTTACAGTTACATTTAGTTACAAGCTCAGTTACAAGTTACAGTTACAGTTACATTCAGTTACAAGCTCAGTTACAAGTTACAGTTACAAGTTATGTAACTTAACTGTAACTTAACTTGTAACTGTAATTTTTCAATAAAGTTACCCATCTCTGACTGCCAGATACGCTCTGAAATAGTATGGATACATGCTACTGGACCCAGCTACAATTGCAGCCTTCCAAACTAGCCAATTTAAAATTGAAATTATAAAGAATTTTATCACATTTCTGTCTGTCATACATTTTGTAACAGCCTCAGTTACAAGTTACAGTTACAGTTACATTCAGTTACATGCTCAGTTACAAGTTACAGTTACAGTTACATTCAGTTACAAGCTCAGTTACAAGTTACAGTTACAAGTTACATTTGGATACTCGATCAGTTACAAGTTACAGTTACAGTTATGTAACTTAACTGTAACTTAACTTGTAACTGTAACTTTTCAAAAAAGTTACCAATCTCTGTCCATAGCAGTACTCCTTTTCCTATGACATTTGAGTATTTATACGTGATTAGATGGAACGTATCGACAAGAGAAAGAATGAAGCAAGACAAACCAATAATCTTTCCATCATCAAGATCGTACTGTAAAGGAAGAAGGAGCTGCTGGAGAAGCTTGAACAGAGTAGTTTGTGTGTGTACATGGGTCGAAGAAAAAGAAAATTTCTGACAAAAAACTAAAAGAGATCCCCTCTAAATCTCTTAACATTTTACTTGCTCGTTTGTTTTTATAACGGTTCAACTTGTCACTCAACAGCCCTTCCCATTTTCTAATTTCCTCTTTTTTCTACTTTGCTCTCTGCTCTGCTTAACTCCTTTTTTCCTTTGCCTTCATTTCATCTTTTCACAGTCTGGGTTTTTGTGTGAAATATGACAGAAATGAGCGAACGTATGCTTATTCTCTTTCTCTCTCTCTTGTACATACACCACCATACCACCCAGCTTACATAAAGTAATGCTAGTTATATATTATTGCCTTGTAACTCACTCCCATCCTCTCTTGTCTCTGGAAAAATGGAATTTTCTCTTTTTTCTTTTCCTTCCTCCTTTTTGTAGAAATGAGAATGAGAAAACGGAGAAGGAAATAGCGCGTAGAATGCATTCGTCATTTTTATATTTCCATAAGGATCTCATGGTGAAAAAAGGGAGCCTGAAAGAGTCTTAGTAGTTCTACTCGTTTTCACGATGGAATTATGATGCCATGATGAGAATCTTTGTCTGAAACAGCAAGCGACAAACTACATGGTAAAGGCATAAAGTAAGAAAAAAGGAAGCGAGAACAGAGAGAAAGAGAAAAGTACTCATCTGCTTTTTTCCACTTGTGAATATTGTGCTTAAATATAAGAGTGAGAGAGAGAGATATATATATATACATACATATTATTTTGGTACATTCATATCAAATGTATGTGATGATAAGTTCGCCATTACCACCAACGAGCCAAGCCTATGTATTATAGTTTCACTCATTCGTATACATACATTCATTCATGGTAGTTTCCAAGTTCTTGAGTAATTCCATTAAATGAAATGAATCAAAAATTTTTTGTTCTCGCATTTTATCGCACATCTCATCTATCTACGTACCTGGCCTGGCCTAGGCTTTTGGGCACATGTAAAAAGCTCTGACTTCAAACTTTTTATAAAACACTTTTTTCCTCCGTTCTTCCATTCTGCTTAAACGTGTTCGTGCTACACGCTACATTTATTACGATATGATGCTTTCCAGAACTTACATATTGTAGCACAAGGCAGTTGTAATGTTTACGAGATTCATTTTTTCCATTAAGTTTTTTGATATGGAGCTTTACCAAAAGGATATAAGATGCAAGATTTTTATCACAGACAATTATTTTCAGTCACATATATACACATATAACTGTGTATATTACATTTTTTAACAAACGTCTGGTTTACTGTATAAAAATTATATGACACACATGGAGGCTTTATAACAATTAAAATCGCTTACACTTTGTGCAAACATCCCTAACAATAAATTACCTGTGTTTTTGCTGACAGAAGGAAACATGAAGGATGTCATCAATTCATAAATTACACTGAATTTAACTTGCACACACGTTTGTATTTTATATTGCCCTTAATCGGATTTTAATGTCTTCGTTTAACGTTTGGATCCCTGCTGTTTTCAGCTGCAGTCTGCAGTATAATGAATAAAATGAATATGTTTTGTGTGTATAAGATTAAAAAAGTGAAGCATAGTACGTATTTTCATTGCAAAAACGGTATACTTATCGATTTTTTTTTAGAATTTCAGTACTTGAGCTCATCTAAGTGCAATAAACCAAAAGTCAAAATTCTATGGTTGAGCAAACTAAAAATGTAGCAACTTTTCCTACCTGGAGGAGTAGGTAAGGTGGTGCACAGACGGAAGCAAACCTGCTGAACTATTGAATGGGAACATGTAGTATTCCATACGACATGCATGAGTGTCTATATATAACAAAGAAATCGATTAAGTGAAGTACGTACTTGTGCTAGTCCTCCGTGAGGGAACTCACCTCTACCTACTACCTGCCTGTGCGATTTCACGCACATTTTTTATGGCATGTTTCATGTGTTGTCATGCAGGCCGTTTAGCAAGAGACGAGGGAGTCACACGATAGCTAACATGAACAGTGAACACTGAACACGTCACAAATGTGCCGTTAGCTGTAATCTGTCAGTGATAAAATGAAGTGTTCCCTCGAAACCTCCTCCTCGTATTGTCTATACTCAGGCAGCGTATCGGGAAAGCAGTGACTTGCTTTACCAAAAGAGTAGTTGTACCCTCCACTCACATTCTCATAATCTTAATTACCCTCTCTGTGTTCCTCTCCAGGAAGCAAGTTTGTGGAATTCCCATTCTCCATCAAAGATTCATAATACTACAAGACGTATTAAGTGCATGTATTTCCCCATTACGAATGGCGATCAAATGTGGTGGTTGGTAGTGCTGTGTTCTGTTCTTCTCTAGATACCTTCTTCACCACATCAAATGTCGTCACAGTGTCTCTTGTGAAACCATAAAAAGATCTTTATGAGCAGGTTTTTATCATTTTTCCTTTGCCCTGTCTAAAAAACCTCATGCAACGCAACTCTCATGACAAGCCTTCTTCGTATATAGGATGGAAAACAGGAAGGGGAAACGCTGAGTGATATTGATGCGATGGGCTTTTATTTAAGACATTATCCGGACGTTATGGGTAGTCCTAATGATTTTTGGACAAATTGGGCAATTTCCTGATTACTCTGGAATGCATTATTGCTTTGCTTCACGTAAAATCCGATGCATCGTTATCATTATTATACCAACTTGCATGGCATGGCATGACAGCAGCAGGCTCACGGATATAAACCTGAAGCTGTAAGTAAATGAAATCAGGTGCAACATCATTCACATTTGATCTGGACAAGTGATAAGGAGATGAGAGTTTCATAAAAGAGTGTGAAGGTATTATTCTGTAAAGTCGTATTGTAGCTATAAGATATTTATTCCGGAACATCAAAATTTATGTAAATGGATAGTTTCTGACAGGTTCACAGGTGTTGTATAAGACTTTAGGTGTCATTCTGCCCCTCGGGTTCTTGTTAAGAGTTTTTTTTAAACCGGTATCATCTACAGCTTCATTATACATGCACTCTTAAACTTGAATTCTTATCCGGGATAAGTATACATTCTTATTACCACTATTCAATGAATACATTAATTATCCTTGTTTTATGGATTTACCTATTACCAGTTTTGACGCGAGGGGTTTCTGCATTGCATGCTCAGGTTGTCGATTTCGGTGTCTTTGTAGGCTTATTATTAATGGGTTATTTTGAAACGACGTTTCACTTTCATCTGTATCTTCGTCAGCACAAGAATAAAACAAAAATCCAAATTTAATGGCGCTTCCCAATATGATCATAGGTTATTATTATACAATATCAAATGCTTTTGTTTATACGGAGATTTAGCCCCATGCCTCTACCATGTGATAATGGTTTATGTGGTTTTCATGATCGTAGAAAATCCAAAGAACTTGTCTGTGTAGAGGAGAGCAGAACATGACTGTGATTTTCACATTTGAAAAAATATAAATATTATCATGCGTTACGCCATATGTCTCATGCCATTCTCATCACTTTCAACTGTATTGATTAACACCATAAAACACGTTATCTATCCTTCATCCTTACCGAAACAAGCAGAGCTAATGGAAACTGTAGATAAAAAATTATCAAAGTGTTTAATGCAAATTTAATAATAACTTTATATGATGTAAACACGCATGTTTGTTACAATGACGATTGCCAGTTTACTAGAAGCCAATCAAGTTCTAAGAATGAAGGACTTCGACTTCTTGTCCCTATTCAATTTTCATACTTACTGCATAATGTTTACACTTGAAAATTTTAGGTTGTTTCGTGTCGTGCTATATTGCAATTGAGGGAGGATTGAGGTGCTATCAAAACCTCACTTGAAGTCACGACTACCAGCTATCAAGAATAGTAAAATGGAGATGATTAATAAATTCAAATGAGTAGATTCACCACTTCATGTAATTTATCATAATCATAACTAACAAAAGCTATACCTGATACTTATCCAAATCTGATCTACTAGAAAGATTCCGCAAAAAGATTGTAAAAATGCCTGACTCTGACATGGCCACAACACATAACAACATTGACGAAAATTATTACTGGGCAGCAATGGGTTAACTTTGTTTTCTTGTAGACTGTCATACCAGTTGGCAGAATATCCTTGTATGTACGTACGTACGTAGAGATGCAGGAGCGGTCGCATATTTTATGTATGAAACGTGTCAGGGTACGAACCTCAGAACATGATTTTGTCAAACAAAATATTTTATACGTGCATTCTTCGCATTGCAACTTTATGCAATTTTTTTTGATCCATTGAGCTCTTTGGAGCTGGAATTTTATTCAAATCTTATTATGCTGCTTGGCACAATAGGTACTCAATTTATAAGAGGCAGAAACCAAGTCAGTGATTGTGATTGGTGCAGCTTGTCATGTCCTAACCTACTATCTAATCAAGATAAAATTCAATCAATGAAACGCATAAAAATTCACCATATTAGTAAACAGACCCAAATGAAGGAGAAAGATGAAAGATGCAAAAAAACGCTTGCAATATACCTGTCTGGAGTTCAAGAAGTGTAATAATTATATAGATAGATAAGTTATAGCGCTACAGGGGATGACGAGTTCCAAACAATAGTGGAACGAATATCTTAAATCGTAATTTGTAAAATTATATGCTGTATATTCAAAGATTATGACTATATAAAACTACATGTCTACACTTTAGTATAGAAATGTGTACTTTATAATAGAAATGTATATATGGTTCGTAAGGTCGATCCATTATCCAGCAGCGGATTAGCTTCAACAACAGACGTTCAAAAAGATTGTAACCATTTGAGAAAAATGTAAATACGTGTGTGGCAACCCCCAAACCCAAGGAAAACTGGTTGTGGATTTACCAGTTTTTTAAGGAAAATGATATTGTAGCTAGTATATAAGCAAGCTAAACAAAATGGGTATTACATAATGTATAAGAGACGGAACAACCACAATTTTGTTTCATATGAGCCGAAATATATTCTTCGTTAAACTGCTATCCATATCTAAGCAAATACTCCCAAAAGCAGTTTTTGTACATTTTGTGAAATAAAGGAGGATTTTTTTGCACACTTTTGTTGCATGTTGTTGAGAGGACTTTCCGCTTTACATTTTTTTACACGTCCAATCAAAGTCTAGAGAACATGGAAATTTGGCACAAAAAAAAGTCGAGGAAAGCGATTTGTATGCTCATATAACGACATGAAAACCTCGTCATCAGTGAAAATCTCTATTTTACTTAAGAAAATGTAAACCGATTACATCCATGCTAAACGTTTTACAGTTTTGAAAAGTTGAAAGTTCAGAACAAAACGAAAGAGAACATGACAAGATACAATTACGATACTGCTAAACGGCATGTAGGTAGCTTTAGCTCAATTTTACTTTGCAAATTCTTTCAAAACTTTGGGAAACTGCAGCAAACAGTTGATAGAACTATATACTCATTCAAGAAGTAATTCAAATTAAGATTGGGTTCCGTTGCTAATCTTCATTTTGTAATTAACAATTACTGTGACGCGTTCAAAGATGAAATTTTGTCATTTTTGTGATTAAGCTATTATGGCTGTAAGAATCGTTGACCTGAAAAAAAGTGGAATCAGAAAAAAACACCTCAATTTTTTGTCGCTGCAAGGATGAAATGCAGAAGAATGTGGTGAAATATAGCACCCGCCTTCCTTCATTAGGTGCCCTCCTATATCCTCTTAAAAGTTCAATATCCTCTGATTTGAAACATGTTAGGGTTTGATGAGAAGTTTTCGTTTTTGCAATCTTGGATTTTTAATCGTTTTTGTCCCAAAGGCAAGCAATGATACTAAAACATGAAAAATTGCAATAATGTTGCCTGTTCTACACATAAAAATATATTATTTATGGATGGCCCTCCTTTTCCAAAATTCATGGCATGATTAATGATTCAAACGCCAAATTGCATTAATGTGCGACTCACTCAGAGCCTGCCATAATACTACTTACCTACGTAGATATGTATGACATTTTTACCACGTAAAACTCCAACTTCACGTCCAATCGAGTATTCGTTACGACATATGGTGATGCATGGGATTTAGATTTTTTTACAACATTGCGAATTTAGTTTGGCAGACAAAAGCATACTATTCTAAGAAGGTAAAAATTTGTTTTGAACATATGTATATATTCATCATAAAAAGGTATATGGATGATTTTGAGACTAGGATTTGTGAAGTCTTGCACGATGGAACGGTAAGGAGATCAACATTATATCTTACACAAGCTCTCTTTCGTAAACAACACTTCATTGGAATTGATTTAGTAAACGAGCTACAAAGTTGCAAAGTCTTAGAATCTTATCTTTTCACCTTCATGAATTTTTTGGATGAGCATTTGGATTTCCATGTTAAATGTAATCTTCTCTTCTCAATTCTAAACTTTGGAGTTTATTTCTGTCTTATATTGGTCCATACTACCTGCAAGGATTTAATAGGCCTAAGAAAATGTTTCCCCGAAGAAAACACGATTATTCACATCAATTCTGGCGACGCAAAAAATGGTGTACACAACTTCCCAATACTATTTTCAGTTGATGTCAGTTTTCTCATTCAAGGTTAAAATGTCACTGGCAAATATAAAGTTTTTAGTGATACTATATAGAATGTTGAATGTTTCGTAAGCTCTTCACGTAATTTTATATTCCTTACCCTTTGTGCTAATCATTTTCAGCGAGGCAAGAAGACAGCGAAGCGAAATGATCCTGATGCTACTTTCCTAATAAAAAAAACACTTCAACTGATTTCAACTTGCCCCCTCCATATCCGCCTCTTCAAAACATAACTTGTTATGAAACAACAAGGCAATGGGAAATTAGCGTTTAAGTACCAACTTTTTCTCATTAGATAGAGATACAAAAGTGTATGAAAAGCACGAGTGTACGAAGAAAAAAGAAACGAGTAGAGAAAAGCAAAAACTCACAAATTGGCTTGTTCACGATGGCATAATATTACGTGCCGTAATAAACGATTCCATGCAAATGAGATATCATTAAAAATCTCTGGGTAACTACTTTGGATAACGCATAACGAGCTCATATTATTAACTATATTGCATTTGCTTTAGAGTTTAGGTAATATCCCCAAACTCACACATGTACATCAACTCGTTGAAGTTTACAAGTGAAGTTGTGAAGCCGCACTCTTTTCTCAGAGAGTAAGCGACGAAGCTCAAAGTGAGTTCATACGTTCTTATTTCTTCACTACGTCTTTATCCATTCTCTAGAAGGATATTATTGAAAAACTTCTGCTTTTGACTTGTTCGTTGAATGGTGAAAAAAAATATCATTTATATATACTCGTCGAAGATTGGTGTTATTATCAACATTCATTTCCCTTCCTTCTACCTTCTTCCGCTTGCGCACCTACGTGAAGTAAATTATCGTTGGATCATGATGATGTTGCGTCAATGAACGGTTGAATGCATATGTAAAAGATATCTTTTTCTTTAGGGAGCTAGCATCAATTTTGGGGAAGGGAAAGAAACATGTAATGGAGTGCCGTAGTATTTCGTCGCTAGATCTATAAACACTTTTTTGTGAGATTCTAATAGACACACATAACATTAATGACACATGCTTTAAGGGAGAGTAATAATGTGCGAACATTCTTGTCCAGCAGCAGTTAACTGGAATTTGACTACAAAGCACGTTCAAAGGTACACACCTTAGCTTTCATAGCTCATTAATACATGCATGTATGTATGTACATATTAGAAGCAGAACCGGAATCACAAAGGCTGACAAACATTGGCTTGGCGTAATTTAAATTTGACTGTTATGCTGAGGAACACACCTCCACAGCTCATAGTAACAGCATTATTAACAAAGGTTGACGATGAGTAAGTGCCAGCATGACCAGCCTCCAAATGATTTCGGTATGCCATATTATTATTCTCACACATTTTTGGTCATCTAAACAAATGCCTGGCTAGTACCCACCAATACATTTCACCTTTGAACCTCAATAAATTGCTTTTCAAAACAATCTTCTCCCTTCCGACTCACGCTGCAAATCAAGCAAGCTTCAAATTTTAGCGGATATTATATATTCTTCACAAAAAAACTTTGAAGACTTTTTGTTTACTGCTTGTATTATGATGTGCAATTTTCCGTACATGCTTAACTCCTTTTATCATCAGTTCAAGTCGGGATCATGGCATCTCTGATCTCCCACATCAACATCTAATCACAATGGAATCTTGGCTGCACACGATGCAATTGCATAAACTGTGCTGATTTAGCAGTCATATTGACCAAAAACAAATGGAAATCATTATATAAGGATAAACAAACATAATTGCTGTGTGTTTAGCTAAGACCGGAATACAATCCATGAAATAAATATCTAAAAGTCTAAAACATTTATCTATTTGTTAGCTTTCACGAACTTGAACAAAACATTTCGTTTCTTCTTAACGAAAGCTCGTCAATTCTCTTTTTGAGATTGAATACTTTTTATTGCTATAAATTACTCCTACCTACCTGGTTGCTTTGCTTGTTTCCTTGTATTTTAGAAGTATCATTAGTCAGGTACATTGATATATCATATTAGATGTTACTAGCTGCTACTTCTGGTTTCCCTTCACCGTCATAAAAACTCATGTGAAAATTCAAACTTCTACAATTTTTTGTCATTTCTACCTGATGACTATGCTTGTGTGTATTTTATTCTCATTTTCTACTAAAATGCAAAGTTTTTCAAACATGCATGTATATACTTTCGTTTTCAATTCTACAGTGTGCAGTACAATAAACTAAGCACACATTGTAATTTAGCACACTTCCCCCTCAACGTCCGCACATCCATATCATTAAGGTTGTTTGTCAGTAATCTAAAAATTTGTATTCTTGTTGTCAATAAGTGTAATATTGATGGTTATATGTATACAAGGCACGAATAGCGTACGTACATCACCTCTAGTTCATCTATCTTGTTGGGAAATCTATCTACCACTACTACTACCACCACCACCCTTCTCTGAAAGTTTATTCGGCTCCGCGCTCCTGATAAATTATGGTATTTTATCAAACCCAAGAAGAGGTAATAGCAGTTGCGGACATTGATTTGATGATAGGGTTCGCCCTTTGTTGGGCAGTTGTGTAGAATCGTATTGACTGTGGATTTTTCCCAACAGAGCAAAAAATTCAATGTATTTTTTATTCAATGCTCTCTCTCGCTCTACGTGTGTACCTTTGTAGCACCCTGACAGACGAGAGTTTGGCCGATATAATGACATACCTGTAATAATTTAGCAGTCACGATACCTGCTCATTTGGTATCAAAAGAAAAATGCTGAGTTGTCTGTTTGACTCCCCTCAAAGTAATGAATTCTCTCAGATACATTTATCATCACACTAAACTAAAATCTATGGCACTGCTTCTTGGTGACACTGGAGTAAAGTGTAAATACTTGGAAATTTCTTGAAAATATATCGCTAGTCACTTTGTATTTCACTATGTTAAAGGTCTCATTCTCATCACTCATCATGTTTTTTTCTCTTCTCCCTTCCTCCCAAGCGTTAACAAATTGATAGTTTTGAGTTTACTCTATAACAGAACCCTTTGCATTTGATAACTTGGTGCGAAACTTTACCTCAATACAGTTGCGTTGTGTATCAATATCATTTTATACATTAGAAGTGGAAGGAAGCAAATCCTTAATTTTACCCTCTCATCCATTTTAATGAGATGACATGATGCAATAATACTCATCGCTTGAATGACTGACAACAATGTGTATCATCATCTTGAATTTCAGTTTCTTGAGCCAAAAAGGAGCAGGTTGAAGGAGTCACGCTATGTTTTCCAAGGAAAAAGTATCGTTTGCAAAGTTTTCCAAACTGAAATACAAACGAGGGGCAAAAAAGAATTTTTATACGACTAAAGGGAAAATGAATATGTATGTAACTACACTCATTATAAGAGCATATTTCAAGTAATGCAGCAGTGTTATTGGAGTGCCTTCAGCCTTGCATTTTTCAATGTCTTTAAGCAGCATGCCATTCATCCATCCATCTTTTCCTACTAATATGTCATATGAATAATGCCACTAGCACGTTTATATTGAGCTTTCCATAATGTATCATTACGATTCATGAGAATATATGCATAATAGCAAACTGATACTTATTTCATCATACTCGTCGTTCCTAGTAAAAATACACAAACTCTAACCCTCTTCCATCGTGTCTTGTGTCTGCTAGGATGCGGATGAAGACTAAGAACGAGAGAATACACGAAGAATTCTTATTTCGCAAAGATTTTCAAAGATTATCATGTTCAGTTCACTTGCTCCACTGTATCTCATAACTTGTGAGCATTCCACTTTTCTATAAAAGAAGTAAATATATCTGTATATATATAGCTAGCTCTCAATCTCTCTCACGTTCTTAACACATTATCCTTAATTTCATTCGCCTGACTGGAACGTGCAAAGAAAGTTGTACATTAAAAACATTTTACATATGTAGGAAACAATACTAAGGGGTTAGATGATGTAACTAGAACATGAGTGGTATAATGTATCTACAGTCTTACTGTTTTACATGAGGAGCCTTAGCGAGAAAATGGGTACCCATCCAGTTCCAATCCGCAATCACTTTTCTTCTAAAGTGTACATACTTTAAAAACAATTGATATTAAAAATGCAATGACGAGCTCTAACATATATCTTTATCCATTTCACATATAAAATAGTCTTGTTCCACACATAATTAAACGCTGATTATAGTAGGACACAAGTTTTTGAAACGTATATGGAAATTATTGGAAATTTTCCTTCTTGTTCCAGTATACGCATCCTATATGAGTAGTGGGTATGTATGGTGAGGTACTTGACTACTTGCTTGAATAGTTCAGTATAATACTGTCGTTGCATCTGTCCGTACATGCATAGCGAGTATTTAAACATACATCCATCTTATGCATATATCTTAACTCATTTTTCTCAAACTCCATGAAGCATAAAGGAAACTAACTTTTCCGTAACTGGAAAACTAGCATGGATGGTGTGTAGTTGTAGTTTTTTTGTAGTAAACGAAAAATTTCAACTTTTTCTTTTTTTTTTTTTTGCAAAAAAAAGTGTTGTGAATTGCACAGATTGTGCTTTTGTAAAAAAAGGAGAAACTTTCTTTCTGAAGCCAACAATTTCACCAGTTTTATTTCCAACAAGTCAGTCACATCATCCGTGTACACTATTCATATTATCCCCAACTATACTTAGTTAGTGTGGAGAGAGGAAAAAAGTCGTTCTCATCGTTGTATAGTCAAATTGTGATTTCGGGGAATTAAAAAACTTTTCCAGACATGTGTTGCTTTATGGTTGATGAAAAAGTATTGTAAAAATTCTGGAGAAAAAATCAGGTACATTCCTTCCATTCGTCGTCCTCTGCTCTTTTTCTGAATGATGAAATGAAAGCCTACTTTTACTATACACAACAAACAAAAGTCAAATCAACAAAAAAGTGTTTTCGTTTTCGCAAAAGTAGATGTTTGGAATAATAATAGTGGCAGTAATAATAGCTAGTTTCATACTTAGTTTGTGTGTTGGGAAAGAGACTATATAGCTGAAATTTTGTATTATATACATTCCCTATATTTCACAACTTGTAGTGTAGAATTAGGGTTGATTCTCAAATAAAAACTCTTTTCCTGCCCTTATTGGATATAGTTAGAAAAAGATAAGCCTATCAAAAAAAGGCTAGAGAGATTCATGAATGTTGTGATGTGCTTTTGTGAATACTACATGTGCCTGACTCTCTGACTTTGCCCTATCTAAATGCAATGTGCTAATGATAACTTTTTAATGCCTTTTTGTTGATGCTCCATGCACAAGTCTTAATGAGATAACAAGCAGCTCGTTTGCGTAATAATGTTTGAAAATCATAAAAATTCATATAAATTGCGATCGACAGGCACGTTCTATCTCAAGTAACTACGTAGGTACGTACTTATTTTGAATAAAAGTTTTTATCGCTCTTTTGTATTCCAAACGAATTTGAATTTACCGACTGAAGAAAAAACTAGCAACTTTTCCTTGCATGTATCATGCTCGGATGGAAATAAGCAACCGGAAAGTAGTAAGTATTACTATATATCAGAGTTGGGTATTAGCTAACAAAATATTTTTGAATTGGAATTGTTGTTCATATGTATACAATATCATTATATTTTTCATTCTTCAATTCAATATATGCTCATGTACTTTTGAGCTCTTGCTTCAAATCGTATTAAAACCACTATGTAATACGCGTAGCTATTGAAATTCTTGAACTAATGATCTAGGAAACTTGAAATCGTATTACTTGACAAGAACATGATTATATTATGATATGATATGATGGCTCTTGTCGGATTGATAGGTCTAGCTAGCACCTAGTTTAATCTAATAATTGTGGAGTTTAAAATGCATCATACCAATTGCGGGGAGGAATCCACGAAGCAATTGCAAATTGCTTGTTTGTACATATCTTGCATAGAAATTTGGTAATAATAAGGAAGCTCTCCAGGTTTTTGTTGTGGAGTATCAATGTGTAATAACTACGTAATAAGGAGTATTATGATGGGATCAAGATCACCGACCATTATTATTGGTATACTATCATCATCATCATCACACCATGTACCGTCATTCTCGTCAATGTGTATCTATCCATCTCCCCTTTCCTTCTATTCCATTCCAATTCATCATAAGTTGTTCACTCTCACTCCTCCAGTGATTATCATCATTTGTAATCACCATCATATTCATGCTTCCTACGTGTTGCAGACCATTAACGAGAGCGAGAAATGTGTACGAGGCAAATCGAGCTAACAACAAATTCCATGTTTTGCTCTAAGCTCTTATGATATAGTTTGGTGGGTAGAAATAAGCCTTATTAAATCTTACTTGATGTGATGTGATGTTTGTGTACCCGGTAGTAATAATGTACAATTTCATGTCTGTCTGCTGCAGACAAGGGAAAAAAACCTGCAATGTGACTTTAATTTAAGTCGCATTATGCATTTCTGAAAGAACGCATCACACCCATACAAAAAAAATCAACTTTGTACTCAAGAAATCAACAATAATATCCAGTGAATAGTCAAGTAGCACAAAATCACATCATTGCCATTACTTCGTTTCTATTGCTTTAACTTATAAACGTGTGAGAATTTTTGGAGATAATGCTAGAGTGTGATTCTAGCGCAAAAAAATGTGTATTTCTGCAATAGCTATAGCCCCAAAGATGCCTATTAAAGTAATTATGGCCTTTGGGTAGTTGAGACCTTTGCATTAAAAATGCTCAGGTATGTATTTCTCCGTTTCTTTTCTATTTGCTATAGGGCCCCGATGACTAGAATTTTTCAAACTTTGTTTTGTAAGTGCTTCGTTTTCTTACGTAGTTTGGTATAAATTGAAGAAAAGGGAATTTACGCTGACTCAGAAAACATTAGCTTATGATTATAAGCACCTGTGGTAAAAATGTGTGAAATTTGTATAAAAACGTGTGTCCACATGTGCTGCATGAACATTTCATTGAAAAGGCATATTTGCTATTAGCTCATTACACATCAGTTTTATGGTTTGTATACAAAATTTGTATAGGCTCATAATTCTTTTCCTTTTGTTATGCGGTTGCAGTCGGGTCGGATCTGCACACAAGAGCAACACCAAAAGATATCTGACTTGTTTGGGATCCACAAAAATTTAACCAAAGAGAGAGGGAGTGAGATACGATCGCATACTTTTTGGACAAAATCTACTGTATTGTGCCGCATAGATATAATATCACATACTTATATAGAAGCCCAGTCAGTCAGGTTATGCGCTTTTTTACGGTCACAACAAAAACATTACTGACTACCTAAGCGGGTTCATAAAGGAATCTGAGAACCAGTGTGGTATGGTATGTTATGAATGATTCTAGTTTTCCACATCATAACGTGTTTATCACTATATAGCTCTGTGGTTCTCTTACTACTGCAGACATTATTTCATGGAAAATGTGTATATTATGCTAATAATGATCTCAATAATGACCAATTACGCTCATCATTTACCAAGAAAAACAAGATTTTCCAAAAATGTTTTACATGCATTCATTCTTTCGATTTGAATCCACATACTTGGCATTCTCTACATTTTCTTTGTTTCTTGCTGAAGAATCAATTACGTATTCAAACTTGTGTCAAAAAAGCATAACATGAACATGAATGACTACGCAAAATTCAGACCCTGGGCTTAATTGCTCTTTCAAAATCAAACAAATTATTCATTATCATTACATATGAAAATAAAAGTTTCACCTGGAAATTTCTTTAAAATGTGTATCATTCATTGGTTTGGTGTAAACTTTGAGTTTACTACGCACCATTACAAATTAAAGCATAGGGTGCAGCAGCAATAACCAGCGTGTTACCACCAGTTGTCTTGTCAGTCTTTTCTGTTAAATGGTGTTTCAACGACTTTTCACTTAATTTATTTGACCCCTGCTGTCGACCTTTCCGAATGAGGATTTGGACACAGCATTTGTACACATAGGACGTTCAAGGAAAATTAAGAACAATAACGTATAACATATGTTTGATTCCAAGTTTATAAAATTGAAGAGGGATATCGTAATTAACACGTGTCTACTTTAAGGATCTTTTGCAATACCGTCAATGCCATTTTAAAATGCCCCCCGTTGTTTCAAGGAAAATTATTAATTCTTTTCGTTGCCAGCCGCAAGGCAGATATGTAATATTTTAAGTGTAATATAATAATTCCCGATGACGACTCCTTATCCTAAGTAAATCTTGTAAAAATGATTTTTCTGTTCCTAGTGTGGTGTGTGTGTAACGAACTGTAAACCTATCATTACATCCTTCGTTTGAGGGCATATTTACAGTGAATGGTGCTAGGATGTTAGCACTCGTTCATTATTTTCATGGTGTTGGTTTCTTTATTGCGAGAAATACTACCGTTTTTATGAATGCATAGCTCATTTATTTTTTAAATTTTCATTTAAATTTTGTCTTTGTTATATAATTGAGAAAGCAAGTTTTTATATAGTTTTTATATACCTACATACTCAAACAGCGTATATTTGCATATTCATGTTTTCCCCAAAAAAACATGAAACGTGGATTGTGTGGCAGTTGGAGGAATAATTACATGAAAAGCAAAAGTTACAGACAGAGGGCTTCACACATGTGAATGCGATATTTATGATGATGATGATGATGAATGTACAATTTAGCTCAGGGAATGTTGTATTTGTATTGCATTTGCAATGAAGACTGAAATGCTGTCATGTTACAGGAAGACTCAAAACGATGAATGACTAGACAAGTTAACGTGTCAGACATGCAGCAATTCTCTATATAGGCGTGTGTGATTTTATTTCATCGTTCAAGTGGTTGGGGAGAACGGGTTACCGAGACAAATTTTCAAAAATTCACTTTAGTATTACAACGATATGAATTGAATATTTTTTTTCAAGATGAGATTCTTTCTTCTTCGTAAACAGATTATTACTTTCGTAATGCGAAGGAGCAAAAGTCATCAAAAATGGCAGCGCCAGGATTAGAGGCTCCACCTGCGTACACTACATACCTAAATAGAATTAAAGAACGGGAGGAAACGATATCGGAGCGAATAAAGAATCTTCGCGACCCAATCGAAGCAGTTAGCCTAATTTCAAGAAATGAGGGAATTAACCTCAAAGCCATTTGGGAAAGTGATTACGGTTGCCCATTTGATGGGATTCTGGTCTGCATCATACTCCTTCCAATAGTTCTTGGAGTTTTTGGTAACTATTTTTTCAGTTTATGGGAGCCTAAGCTCACCGAGGAGGAACTTTACGATCAATATGGAAATAAAGTTGTGGAATATCCTAGTTTGCCCATAGCCTACCTTCAGCAATCACCAAAGGACATGTCAGGAACTCGTGAAAACCGTAATTCCTTAGCATGGCTTTGCCACAAATGGCTTATCTCAACAACTGATGTCGTACAAGAGCTACCAGCAACATATCCCGTGGAAGAGTACACGGTCAGTGGTTGGGGAACTGTGAAAGCTCTTGCCCGTCTCTACCATCTCTTTCAACAAGTTTCTAACAAGCGGGACACCAACTTTTGGGAGCCAACCGACAACTATCCACCCGTAGAAAAGCAGATACACCAAGAGTCTCAAGAGTTGCAAGCCGAGGCATTAAAAGAGTTAAAGTCAGATAGGAAATCGTTACGTAAATTGAAGAGTGTGTTCATGAGAGCCGATCCTAAAGATGTTCATTACATCAGTCAACGGATACCTGCTGCAAAGCGATTATGGAAAAAGATTAACCAGTGGGTTGATGAGTACTTTGAGAGACCCTTGGGTTCTGCGTTGGCCAAAGGTGACAGTTTGGATACGTTTTGGACGAGCAGTGAAACATTTTCAAGTGATGGTGGAGAGCATTTTAAGAGCTACAAAGGTAATGTCCATAATTGGCTACAGAAGAAGAAACTCAACATAAGATGGCAACTGGAGAAGCAGCGAAGGAAAAAAGCGATTGAAGAAGCGGCTGCTGCTGCACGAGCAGCTGAAGAGGAGGCAATGTTGAAAGAAAACGAAGAACTTATTGCCAATGCCGCCAAATTGGCATCTGTTTTAAATGATGGAAAGAGTGAGTTGAGACGGAAAAGTCAGAAGCTAAGACTCGCTCAACAATCGGTCACATTATACAAGAAAGTCAACCAATCGGCGATGCAGGTGAAAGGCAAAGGGATCTATCAACAGAAGGCGAAAGGTTCAAAAGAGACACCAAAGCCCAGCCACCAAAAACCTAATGATACAAAAGGCAAAAAAAGTGTGCCAGCTACTCCAAAGAAATCATCAGGAGGGAATTCGAAAAAATAATCATGTATAAAAATATGGTTTCTTAGGATCATCATGTATGTTACATTAACTTGTCCCTCCAAAAAAATCATATATATTTACTCCCACTCCATATTCTTAATGTAATTCCAGGATAATGCCATAAAAACTTGAGTCGAATTCACTATTTGGTGGCCCTGCTGTGGAAATTTTCTAGGGTTGCAGATGGAGAGAGTATTATCGTAAATCAGCTTAGAAAAAAAATCGATTCTCTGATCCCTTGTTTCGTCATTTATACATTTTACAATATTATTAGATAACACAATGGAATAATTTATTGTTATGAACCACACAATATGAAGAACTATATATATATGAATCCCTATATAACGCGTTTTCCATATTATACACTTTTGATCTTTTTGACTCCAGTTTGTATTATATTATGTGATATTATATGTCAGTCTATTGTACATATGATATGGAAATTTAATACAAATAAACAAAACTTGAAAAGCTTTTTTGTTTTGTTGAGTCTAAGGATCATGTGGATTTTCGTTTGCATAATGCGTGTATATATATTGGATCGATGCCATGTCATGGCACACAGTAAGCTCAAGAAAGTAATGATACTACTCCATTTCAGAATTTTGTAGTCATAAAAAGTACATGTTTTACGTATAGGAATCTGTACCCTTGTATAATATTTGGTAACCAAAAGCTTGGAAACCTAAATAAAATATAGGCGCATAATAATAATCAACATCGTAAACAAATCCTCCAGAAAAAAAGGGATCATGCATGGGTTTGCAAAGAAGTTGTCGACTCTGGAATCCCGTTTGGATTTCATCTGTTCCGAAAATCACCACACTGTCTGTGTGGTTTCGTTGGCTAGACTCATGCATAAAACGAATGTACTTAGTTGATGCTGCTGACCTTTTCAGAACGACTTTTCAGTGTGTATTTTATGACATGGGGTTTTGTAGCTCAGCTCCAACATTTGTATATCGTCATAAATTCATGATTCCAAATGAACAAGCATGGGAAATACGATGATGGTGCATCATGCTGAATTGTTTTAAGATTTGGGTTGTAAAACTGCTGTGATTTTTATGTGGCTTGCTTGACAATAAATGTTCATTTCATTTTATAATCTAAATATTTACGATGACTTGTCTAGTAGTGGATATATTTACAACTTATGCTCGACTGGAGAATGTCCTCAAACCTGCATAACCATCACTTCCTAGTTCCTACTCTATCATTACCGATGCATTAAAGTGCTGTAATGAAATGGTAAAATAATTACCTGAATGTTCAAAAAATATAAGTGTGTACATTTCACCTTACACGAGCATATAAATAATAGCGAGTTTAAAAGCAAATTACTTGAAAAGTGCACGAATTACTTTTGAATAGTATATAAAGAATCCTAAACAATTTTACCTCTGTCACTTTCAGCTAATGCAAATTAACGTCACGTAACATTCCCTAACATCTTAATGAATCAGGCGTGAACACCAGCCAGTTGTGTTGATATGAGGATAGCCTTCAGCTCTTGTCTTTCACAATTTTGTAACATGAATACTCATAAGTAGGATCACATTTCATTCCACTTGTCATTTCACCAGAAGGATAACGTTTCTCTTTATGTTATATTTCACACCATTTTTTTTCCTGTGGAAAATATATTACCTCTTGATTGCAGCAGCGCTCAAAGAACAAAAAAATGGGAGAGAGAGAGAGGAAGAAGAAACGCATATGAAAAGAGTACGTGTAGAAATGGGAATTTTGTTGCTAAAAAGTTAACCAGCTATAATGGAAAAGTAACCAAACCAAGCACGGTTTCTCTGTCCTGGTTTTCTTTCTTCTATTTTATTCTCGATCATCAAGTCTTCTTAAGTACCGTTGCCTAAATGAGACTCATATAGTTTGGATGATTCAGCTAGCTTGAAATGAAAGGGATGCATCAGCAAAAAAACGGAACAGCAGTAGTCCATCCAGTTATAGCCATATAGAGAAAATGAGTACAGAAGCATGCAGGGAGTAAAGTGTAATGCTACTTTTAAAATGAAGAAGTAGAAACCATATTATCAGACTCCAACAACCATTCTATTATTCCTTTCAAATGTTCTTCTAACCAAACCACACATTCCAACAAAATAAAAGAACGGAGGAGTGAGTATAGCTCTAGTCTAGTGAGAAGAAGAAAAAAGTCAAGTCAGCCATGTATCGTCAGTCGGTACTCGTTCAAGTTGCATGAATACATACATTATAGACACTGCATAGACAATATTATGTACGTGTGTGCAACACACATCACACATCACATCTACTTGTCGTTCTGTGGACCAACACCAACCACTACCACCGCACCACACCGCCAACTTTTTTCTCTTCTTCTTCTTGTAACCTTTTCCTTCCAATTGCTTTTCCCTCTAACTTATTTATCTTTCGCAAAGAGTGTAAGCATTATTTCGTTGGTGTATGCTGTTCAGTGTTTGTTCCAAAAGGTTTTTTATAACCAGCGTGTATTTTGCTTACTTTTTCTTACCTTCCCTACAATTTCCTAACCAACCAATTTCTCTTTACTCTTCTTCTCCCGTACTTCCGTCTTAATAAGGAAGATTCAAAAGACGAGAATGGTTATGTTATAACTATCTAGCATACCACACACATCCACCTCTTTTCTTCTCTTCTCTTGACTTGTTGGCAAGAGAGAGAGAGAGAGAGAGAGAGATGAGTAGAAAGGAAGGAATGGAATGAATACTTTTTTCTCTCCATTTCGAAAGACCCTGTGTGTATATTGGGGTATAAGGCGTAAATTATCTTGTCAACGGCGACAGGTATAGAAACCGAAAGTGGTTAAAGTTGCATTTTCCTTCACTCGTATATTTTCCCTTTTCCCATTTTATTCTCTCCTTCTTTGCCGCCTACTACCAAAACCCTGTTGTTAACAACAGTAAAAAAAGTGTGCTCTCTCTGTGTCTGTCTGTATGTTACCTTCGTACATGATATACGTATCACTGTGTGTGGAGGTAAAAACGAATAAAACCAAGAAAAGAGTCAAAAGAAAGAAGAAGGCCAACTCCATCCATTTTCTCAGTAAACTTTCTAACTTGTTCGTCTTTCAAAAAAAAAAAGAAAGGAACAGCCTTTGCTTTTTGTATTTGCACATCCATTACATCACATCACACTAGCTAGTACATTTTAACAACAAAAAAAAAGTTTAGGAGGACGTAATAATAATGGTGGTGTATCTTTCTCCTCAGCAGTGAAAGAATGTTGTAGCAAGGACGGGACATTAGTAATGTGTAGTGAACTTCCATAATGTACAAGACACATTTCAGGAATGCAGTCTCCACACGTACCGCACACACACACACATACACACACCCTCCGTTTGTCACGAAAATAAATACAAGAGAAAAGGAAGAAAAAAATAGTAAATTCAAGTGTGCAAATGGGGAAATAAAAGATGATGTCCTGTGTAAATTACATTGAACCGAAAAAGGAAGGATGGAAAGTGGAAAAGCACCTTTTCCTTTCTATCAAACAGGCAATACCATATAACACAGGTGCACGGACCAAGGTACAAAGTGTGCATGCATGTATAACATAACAAGGAGAATCCTACAATAGAGCTACTCGCTTTACAAAGTTTCTTGCGAATTCCGAAATAAAAATGCGAAATAACTTTTCCTATGGAGTTATGTACGTGAGTTACACACTATGTATATAGAAGAAGCAACATATTTTTGCAACTTATACATGGTGCCCTCATAATACAAAATGCAGGTTGTTTTTTTGGTCTAGTTTTTTTTCAGTCAAAAGACAGAAAACTCCTTTTTTTTCTCTCTCTGCCTGACCCAATGTCAGAAGCAGCACCAAATAAAAGAGGAAACGGTCATGGTAGAGGGAGAAAATAGGAATATAATAGCACATTGCTACAACTACCTACCACCCTGCCCCACTTCAATTCCATATCTTCTAGAGGAGAATGAGGCATTAAGCAGGGTGTACTACAAAGTGCCATTAAAGTGTACATTACAGACATTGCTTCTGAACTGCAACGAACGGTCTACCAAAAAACGACATGGAGGAGGACGAAGTGAAATAGTAGTCCTTTTGTAACATTTACGAGAGAGGAAGTCGAGATACGTACAAGATTACATCTTGAGTTTCGCTAGCGAAAACCATTTTACATTATTCTCAAACTGCTTTTTTTGGTGTGCTCGGATGCCGCCTTCACGTCTTAAGTTTAGAGGGAGACAGACAGAGATCCCTTATCGTTTCTTCAGGTTGGGTTGCCTCTTTCCCTTGGTTGTGAATAGGGATACTCAAAAGGACGAGGAACAAGTTCACGTTTATAGTCTGAGAAGTTCGCATATCGTAATGTACCTGAGAGTTGAGAAATATAATATGCTTCTGAGAAATTTAAATGAGATCTTTTCTCTGCGTCACAGCATGAGCACCAAGATGCGTTTGCTGCTACTATATTTGTTGGTTCCCAGTGTATAATATGTAGAGTTGTTATCAAATAAGCATCATCAAATGAACGACGTGACGTGATACTGATGTGATACATACACATCTAAACATGCAGAAACCTTACAAACGCAAACGTGAGCATCTGTGCAAGTAATGCCGAGTCGATTGTTTTTTAATCTTTTACAATGAAACAATGTCATTCGCAGTTTTACATTACAAATGACACGTCATGTACGTCGTACGGCTATCGGGATAAGGATGTGTGTACATTGTTCTTTGCCCTTTAACGATGATAATTTTCGTTTTGTTCCCATAAAATAAAGAACATAATACCCCTTAGTAATAATATAATGCGATGCCGCTCAGGCTCCGCTCATTTCATTTCTGCGCCAAGAAGCCGCTATTAGATGAAAGATATAAAGGCAACAATGACACATATTTGTGCCCATTTTCGACACATTTTTTCTCAAAGAAAAGGACAAAATCGCATAAAACATGAGATTTCATTGTTTCTAAGAAAATAGAGATCAAAATCATATAAACAGTATTTCATGTATGGTGTGTGAGTGTAAAACTGCAGGAATGCGAGAAAAGTTACATATATCACATAATAAAATAGGATTTTTATGCTCGACCAACGATGTGTCAAGAACGACACAAAGGGGATTTATATGCATGTGAATTGAGACTGCGATAAAAAAAAGAAAGGAAATGCTCCTTTTGGTGAATAAAACGGGTGTTGAAATAATGACAAAAGGGCTCTACGAGAATAAAAGATGAAGCGAAAACGAAACATAATAGCTTTGCACATAGGTATGATATCCTATGAACAATTTTGGATTGAGATAAGGGAAATAAAATACAATGACGACAAAAAGGAAAATATATATAATATGAGATGATTCTCAACATGAGAAAAAATACTTACTTGGCTTATCCGCCTCAGAGATTTCGTCCCCTCTGACACACTGGCCAAGAAGATCATTTCGGCTTCCAAGGAGGATCAATATGGAACCACATAAAAGGGTAAATGAGACACTTGCATGGCCAAAAAAATCCCATCTTAATGAGTGGCGATGATGATAAAAGTTACGGAAGGCTAACAGTCTCCTATAGTGTTTCCATCTTGAAGAAGAATGGGTTTGTGGAGAAGAACGTGTACAACTACTACTACTAGAAGAACTCAAGTCAGTAGTAGTAGCTGCTCCAATACCAGGTCCACCACCACCACCATCATCACCTCTTCCAGCAGCAGTCATAGTCAAAAGTGTAGACGATGAAGAAGAAGGAGAAAGAGGAGGAGTAGGGCCATTTGGACAGTTCCCAACGCAAAGTTGGAGTGGTCTTTGACCTTTCCTTTGGGGAATAATAGTAGTTTTCTTGCTACGTGTCCATAGCGCTTCATCAGCACTGTCGCAGCTACTTATTGTTCTGCTTCTGTTGCCGGCAAACGTGGTGGTGATGTTAGCACCACTGCAGCAGACTATTTTGTCACAATCTTTACTTCTGCTTATCCCTTTATTTAAACAAGAAGAAAAGTTATAACCACCACTATCTAACTTGGTTCTTCCACCACCACCACTACCGCTACTACTACTACTACTACTGCTGTTGATGCTAATATTACTTATTCTTCGTCGTGTCCTTGTATATTGCCCCATCGTTTCTTTCTACTCTTCACTTTTCGCTAGTGAAACCCGCAGCTGTAACAAAGAAAGACTGAATAGTACTACTATTATTCACTCTACTTAAAAAGTTTGCATTCACCACAGGAGGAGTCGTCTCAGCACTGCTTCTTCTGCACCACTCGTCTCCCTCATTTAGTAGCATCTCAAAGCATTTCACTTCTTTAGCGTATCAATTTGAGATTAATTAGATTTTAATTGAGAATAACTGAATGAGCAACGTTCATTCCGGATGATAATGATGAGGAGGATATGATGATGATGCTAATGTTGGTCTCGCTGTTAAGTATAGAGTATAATATATATGTATATGTATCCTCTTTCTTTTCCCTCACTAGACGTTACATTGTCTTGTACAATATATAATCTGTAAGGTCTCTCCTGTGTGCTGATGCTGAGTATTTGAAAGTCGAGTTGGCTTTCAGCCATTCCCTGTGAGCGGGAGTGAGTGAGTGAATGAATGAAACGAATGCGATAAAGGAATCTCGCAATAACCGTTTAAGTTTTTTAAGTGTGTAACGCTAATATACTACCACCACAAATGTCACCATAACTGTATGGAGAAAATGGTACAAGTACAGTATTATCTTTTTTATGGCGCATACTTTTATCCCTTTATACTTTCCGAAGGACTTCAAAACTTACTTATTTAATACCTTCACTAGAGAGAGAGAGAAGAGTTGAGGTTCACTTTACTTGTTCCTTTTCCGCCATACATATACATACATAGAATGACGTGACACTGGTAAATGATAATGTAGATATCAAAGAGTTTTATAACCTCTTCCTTTTCTTTCTTCGTCGTTCCAACATTCCTCCATCACTTCAGTCAGATCTAATTGATTCCTTTGATTCTGCTTAATGAGCAGCTCATCCGGCATGTCGTCGTCGGTGTTGTCGATCTACTCATCTGCACTACAACCACTATATATACTATACTATTTTACCACCACTTCTTTTTATTTCCACTAAAGTTAATGAGACGATGGAAGGAAAGTGACATTGCTGATTACAGATAGCTTTAGCTCAATTTCCCATCTTCCCCTATAAAATTATAGGAAGGATAGGGGTATATTCCATCAAAAGACTGACGACGACGATTCTCTCCTTCAACTCTAGCCACATTTCCCTTTCTCTTCCTTCTTGTTTTCACCACACAAAAAATATAATCACTAGTTTTCCCTTTTAGCTATTTCTAACCTAATATTAGGTTGCTGCTGCTGTATGAACTATGTATATATACTTAATATATATTGAGTGTCACTTTGTTCATTGTTTTTTTGTCCACAGCCCACATTAATCCTTTCTACGTATTAATTTATATACGTATTCATTACATACTATATATAGTTTCAGTTTCATTTATCATCCGAAATATCTAGATGACAATTGTAATATAATAACATCAATAGTTTTGGTGTGAGTGCTTTTTGAACAAAGTTCTTCTTTTGCCCAACAAATGACAGTTTGTTTCACTGGAAAAGTTTATGTATTTTCGTCGGTCCATTGTAGATGTCTTCTACCTTCAAGCCTGAACTGAATGGTATACAGTTAGTGACACCGGTTGGTTACATCATTGATGATGGGATGATAACAAAAAATGTAAGAAAATTGTT
This sequence comes from Orchesella flavescens, assembly GCA_964034955.1. Taxonomy (NCBI): domain Eukaryota; kingdom Metazoa; phylum Arthropoda; class Collembola; order Entomobryomorpha; family Orchesellidae; genus Orchesella; species Orchesella flavescens. The sequence continues at coordinate 15,721,555 of OZ035957.1, read as the reverse complement.
AGCATCACATCACTTATTGAAGCGTGGTTTGCACACAACAACTTGGTTTCTTCTGATGTTCTGATGACAAGAAATGGGAGGGTTGTTTTAACTACTTACGTAATAATATCCCTATAGGGCATCATCATCATCGTCACTATTGTTTTTTTCTATCAGATTTCAATCCATCCGTAACGTGTTATTTTCCCCCCTTATAAAAGTTTTTTTTATATATCAAGGAAAAACTCATTATCGAGTTGAATAGCTAAGTTCTCAAAGTGCATTACTTTCTTCACGTACGTACGTACCCCACCAGAGTAGGGAAAAGTTGTGATTTTCTTTTAACTTTGGGTTTGGATATCGGACAACACAGCAGCAGCAGCAGGCAAACACTTTGTTCCTTCTCAATGAGCGTATGATGATATGAATGAGGCGGTAGTAATAGCCATAGTTAGTTAGAGTAGTGGTGCATTACATGAGAACCAAAGAGAAAGAAAACATAGTTGATGTGATGATGATAATAATGATGATGACAAGGGCTGTTACAACGACATTTGATGGTAGTTAACTAGATCTCCCTCTCGTTTACCAGAAGTTACCAAAAACGGCAATTTTTTTCTGTTGACTTCAATAGTTAATGTGGCGAAAGAGAGAAAAGATGCCGATGAATGAATGAGATGATGATGTCTATGATCGGTGACGCGTGGGTTTTGCTTCAGTTGGTCGAGCATGCATGTACGTACATACATAAAATATGTGTGTGATGTGATCTTCTCCTCTCCTCTGGAGACACAAACGACAACGGGTTGAATGGCAATAATGACCAGGCTCACAAGAAGTTTTTGCTTTTCCCCGAGAAAAAAACTATACAGGGAAAAGTTGTGCTATAACCATACTACAACACTGAGTTGGAGTTATATTAACATTAGTTGAGGACGACGAAGAAACTATCTCAGAAGAAAATGGTATAAAATGTTGGTGTTCCACTCACTACACACTTTTCTTCCTTGTTACTGTTGCTGGCTAGCATTAGTAGTATAATGTGTAAGTGTTGTTCTAGGGTTGGTCAGCAAATCCATCTTCTCCATAATCCTTTTACGCCTGATTCAATCTAGAATGAGAAAAATAAAGCTATATAAGGAAACCAATAAATCTTTTGGAGACGACGAAAAAAAGAGAGGAGAGAAAAGCAGAAAGAAAGGATCATTGGTAACTTGAGAGTAATATAGTGAGAAAAATGTGCGAGTAGAGGAGCAATACAACTGTATGTAATAGTATTCCTCTTGTCCCTACACTGAATTGGATACACACACACACACACACACACACACACACTCTTTTTTTGTAGTTGGTAGCAATAAAGAGATATCGCTTCATTGGCTCGTTTCCCTCGTAAATGGTAAAAGAAAAACTGGTTGATACACACTTGAATACTTCTATGCATACTCATATGTATGTAACATGTATTTAGTTGTACAATACGTCTTTATTCCCGTTACTCTCTCTCTTTCTCCCTTTACTTTACTTTCTTCTTCGCTTCGGTTGCTCACATCATCATTGATTTCTCAATATATTTTGTTCTCTAAAGAAACGGAGGAAAGTGAGCTAGAAAAGGATCAGAGAGAAAACGTATTACTTTTTTACGGGCAAAGCATCTAGGATGGCAAGGGCGATTAAATGAATCAGGACATTTACTCGCTACAAGCATTTCTACACATGCATGCATGCCTACACACACCATAATACAGCAGTGCAGCACCCACATCCTACGGTTAGGCGTACGCAATTTCCCACACTGATTTTTCTATTAAGAAAGTACATGGTAATAGCGCATGTATTATGGATGAAGACCTTAATACTTATATTAGTATTAAATACCATGAATTGTTGGTAAATTATTGAGGGAAAGCATAGTAAATCAATTGCGACATGTTTACGTGATACATTGAGGGAAAAGGATTGCCCTCAGCGGGAGAAGAGAATAAGAAAGCTGCTGGTATTGGGGCATTGAAAATTAAATTGTTTTCCCATCATACTACGTACGTATATATATCTCATCGTCCTCTATTTAATGGGTACAATGATAGGAAGTCGTTTATCATATTAAAAAAGTTTTATTTATCAAAATGCTATAATCTAATCGACGTATTACAGGATAGAGTAATCTTGTTAAACATATTGCCATTCCGAAGATAAACTTGTTCCCTCGGAATTTGGACTACAATCGAGTAAATGCTGATGAAAGTTTGCGGAAGAGGTTGGTTTAGTGCAGCTTCGACCAACTTTTCATCAGGTCGTCCTACTTTGGAAATCTTTCATCTAGTGAAAGTTCACACAAAATACCTCCAAAATAACACTTTCATAACCATAGTTCATATTTATTTATGAATTTATGTATCAAAGGGGAAAGGTGTATGAAAATGCAATCACAAAGTTTGCAAATTATATACTTCTGTATTAAATTGGAAACTTCCGGGTAATTGACGGAAAGAGTGCTTTCTTTACTTGGGATCGATGGTATGGTGGTGCATGCACTTGTATTGAGCAGGGGGTGCATTATGCAAGAGACTGCGAAAACTAGGAGAGAATGAACATGTGTAATTAAGGAAAAGTGCAATGGAGAAATTTTCTTTCATCTTTGCATGCTTTTAGTGCAGATGTTTTTGCAACCTTTAAATTGGATTAGCTAAAGTTTGGTCTATAAACCATGTTGAATACAATTGAGAGGAAAGAAAGTTATGGTATGTCTCAAAAACCACTTTGGAGTTTATTTATGACATTCACAAGGACTTTTCTTGAGTATGGGTAATGCTATAGAAAATTGTCTTTTTGACTAAACATGTTTTTAAAAATCAATTCTTTACAATCATGAAGCGACATGGATTGAAAAATTCATTTAAACTCCCTCGAGCTCATTTTACGACTTTAAAGTACTTTCTTTTCTCGGTGGTGTAGCTTAATACCAACCATAATGTTGAAGAAAAAGAAAAGAAAGAGTTTTTTTTGAAGAGGTATAAAGTATATTATGTATATTGCCTCTAGTATAAATTATGCTTTTATATCCTTAACTCAAAATAATATCATAAGTCACTACGTTCTTATTTTTTTTGCACGCTAGAATCATGTACAGTTTCATAACTTCAACCATAACTGAAAATAATTCAGACGCAAAACATAAGAATGTTATAATCCTAAATAATAAACCGTGCATAACCAAAACGTATACATCATTTCTAAAAAGTTGAGTAACGTACAGAGAATTTTAAATTTTTATGATTGTCCGTCCGACCTTTTGCAATGCAAAAAAAAACTCGTTACTTTTTTTTACTTACATAAAGTACAAAAACAACCTTTATGTACCTGTTCAATCATGACGCAATCAATTTTGAAAATTTACTCAAATTACCATAATAAATCGAAATTTCTTTAAATTCGGAATCAAAGTCTATTTTAAGCTTCTGCTCCTTTCTATACTTGGTCAAAACCAGAGAATTTTCACTTGTTACTGGTGACTGGTTTCAGTGTGTAGCAAAAAAAGGCTTTGAGAAAAGGAAGAAACCCAAGATTCTCATGCAAATTTTTAATTAGCCCATATTAACAGTTTTTTTACTACAACTTTTTTCCACCAACTTGGTAGTACACACAAAAGAGTACATATAGCAGTGGTACAGAAAAATATTTCTTCGGCTTAGTAAAACGAAGAAAAGTACTTATTTCTCCTCTTTTTCTTCTGGACGAGAAAAAAAATACAGCTTTGAAGTTTCAAGTATGGGTATGAGCTTTATTTTGGCAACGTTCAAAAACACGTGCAGAGAATACCCAGTTACATATACTTCATTTTCTCCTAACCATAAACTGGATTGGTGCTCTACACACAGGATTAAGGTTTATTTTTGCTCCAAGTTTTCTTCTCCATCTTTCTCTGAGAGTAAATATGTACCTACATACATTCATACGTAAATGTACATATGCATATAACATTTGAAACATGAGCTGACATAAAATTGGGAATGGTAAGCACGCGTATTATGCATAATATGTATATTTACGGTACGTACGTACTTTTGATAGCCTTCAAACATACTTGCTAACAACAACAAAAACAGAGTGTATATAGCTTCTAAAAAGTGGCCTGGAATGCTTCATTTTTTAGTATGCATACCAAAATGTGGACTTAATATTTTTCGTCCTCCCTTTCTTCACTTCCTTTCTCTTCTAAAAACTTTTATTGTGTCTGTAATACAGTAGACTTTTTATATAAAATGTCGGCCTTTTGTTGGAAAACACAACCATAATGTATATAATAACGTATATTATGTAGCGTGTATGCATATACACACACTTGAAGTATTATTTAGCAAAATATACTTTTTCTTAACTTCATTTCAACAACAGAGCATTGGACTTGGAACGCGCCACTTTACTGTATTCAAATGCATGCACGCTGCATAATAAATGTGTATCAAAGTAGGATTTTCTCTTATGTGGAACTGTATCAAGTATAATATTCAAACTTTACAAAAGGTATATCGTTTGCACGTTCCCCGGCTTTTCTTACTAAAGTTCGAGTAGTGTAGTGCAGCGTATACCACAAACGCCAGCAAGAAGTCGTATTTCTTTATGCAAACTAAGAAAGAAAAAGGAGGTATCCCATTTCATAATTTCAAATAACAATGCTACTGACAGACAAAAGCAAGACTCACCACCAGAAAAAGTTTTAACTTCCACAAAATTTCCCTTCGATTTAGCTGACTCTTTACTTTACTTTACTAACTTTAGTTTCGTTTGAGTCGGGCAACAGAACAACCAACTAAGTTGATATCGTATATCGTATACTATGCACATCTGCTTTACGAAGTTGTGGAGCATATCTAAAATATGATAACACATTTCATGAAAAATCAATGAGAAACTAGACGAAATAATAAATTTGATCGTGTGTACATAATTACAAAAACAAAACATTTTCCATTTTATATTACTTTTTGAATGCAGCTAAAACGTCATATTATGCCTATATACTTGCATCAGGGAGGTCTATGTATATATACATCCATATTTCATTTCATACCACCATACCACCACCGTAACTTTCACTTATGATGAGAACGCCTCCTTCCTACTAAGAGATTACATTTAAGCTTTCGGCGAAACGTTCAATTTTATAATACAAGAAGAATGAAATGAAACAGCATTTAATATAAAGTGAGAAACAGTGTAGAATACATTCAGAGATATTTCTTAGAAATATATTATATACTATACAGTATGGAATATTCAGAGATTGGTAACTGGAAGGTTCTAGTTACAAGTTAAGTTACAGTTACATTTTGTTTCAAGCTCAGTTACAAGTTACAGTTACAGTTACATTTAGTTACAAGTTACAGTTACAAGTTACAGTTACAGTTACATTTAGTTACAAGCTCAGTTACAAGTTACAGTTACAGTTACATTCAGTTACAAGCTCAGTTACAAGTTACAGTTACAAGTTATGTAACTTAACTGTAACTTAACTTGTAACTGTAATTTTTCAATAAAGTTACCCATCTCTGACTGCCAGATACGCTCTGAAATAGTATGGATACATGCTACTGGACCCAGCTACAATTGCAGCCTTCCAAACTAGCCAATTTAAAATTGAAATTATAAAGAATTTTATCACATTTCTGTCTGTCATACATTTTGTAACAGCCTCAGTTACAAGTTACAGTTACAGTTACATTCAGTTACATGCTCAGTTACAAGTTACAGTTACAGTTACATTCAGTTACAAGCTCAGTTACAAGTTACAGTTACAAGTTACATTTGGATACTCGATCAGTTACAAGTTACAGTTACAGTTATGTAACTTAACTGTAACTTAACTTGTAACTGTAACTTTTCAAAAAAGTTACCAATCTCTGGGAATATTATGTACATACGTTTACGTATTGCATGTTCTGTTGATCCACATTGTGGCTTTTGTATAATTCTCAAGTTCGTTAGACAGACAATCTGATACTGATGGCACCTACTCAGCCGAGCCTACTATAGTCCCACTGCTCCCGTAATGTACAAAACATTCTTCTTTAGTGCAACCATACTTTAATTTCAGTTACAACCAAAATGTACATGTTGGCAACAATGTTAAAAGAGGATTAGGATTTATAATTCCTTTCTCCTCCGGTTGGAAAACTTTGAACTTCTCCTCTCTACCACTACCACCATAGATAATATAGCAGAGATGAAGATAGAAACTCAACTACTAGAAAAACAGCAAAACAGAAGAAGAAGTAACAGAACAGCATCAGCAACAAACAAATAGAACAACAATGTATATATTTCCCTTGCTTTTATACTCCTGGGTTGCAAAATGAGACGAGAAAGAAGAACATATTTTAAATACGTAAACTTTCTATGTAACATTGTGTTTTGTCGTTGTTGAAAACAAAAGTTTTACACTTGGCGTTAGTAGTTTAGTAGTAGTTGCTTCAAACACCACATAGTAGTAGTACGTACCTAGCAGTCCTGAGAAATTTCAAGAGTTAGCATTGTATTAAGAAAATTTTTGGTATAGTCACACCAGCCAGTCTTTATAGTAGTACTACTTTGTTGAGGAGAAGGAGAAATAAAAAAAAAGTGAACTCGTGGCAGTGGTTTATCATGCATATGTATAAAGTAGAAGCTGCGGACTTGCTTGGTGCATACAATTTTCTTTTGCTTTTCTTACTCTCATTTTTCCAAGTTAGAGAATTCGCATGTGTGAGCACTTTTTTGCTTGCAGTACCAATACCAACACCGTACCGACTTTTTATGGGGAGGTAGATACATCACATTCTTGCTAAATTTTATAGACGAAACCCAAGTGAATAATGTATGGCCTACAGTAAGCCTATATGGAAATATGCAAAAGACATGAAAAAAGGAGAGGACTGAATGAGAAAAAAGGGAGAAAGTTAAATATTATGGATATCATGGATATTATGTGCGCATACAAAACTCTACTTTAGGATTCTTTTGGATATCGTCAAAGACAAGCTGAGAATCTGCATTCTTGGAGCATATTCTTCTTGTCTTTTTACTCACTTTTCTCCCTTTATATATTATACTTCACAATGTTGTGTAACATATTGTTGAATATGAAGAGAAAAGAGCAGGAAAAGTAAGTGGAATTTATTCACGTCCGCTTTATTGAACGCATAATATCTGTGTAACTGAAATAAGAGAAAGGAATCCTTAACTTGTTTACTTACTCACTTCACTACGTACACTTTTCGCTTTCGCATCCTTCTTTTTTTCACTCTCACTTTTCCCTTTTTTACAGCCCTTCAATCTCCAATTTTTCGTCTTTCTTTCTTTTTTTATTATTCGTATTTTTGTTCTGACGCTTTCCTGCGTAACTAGAGTATATGTAGCTTTTGCAAGCTTAAGAACATATATATTTCGAATGAGCAGGGATTGAGCACAGTACCAAGTAGAGATACACGGTGGAAAAGCTGTTTATTGTGTTTGTACGTAATATTAGAAACGAATACAATTTTAGGATGTAATAAAAAGAAAGCAAATAGTACAAAGAAAAATAAAAGTTAAACACGCTCCTCTAGGAACAATATGCTTCACTTGAGCTTTTGCTTGCTTTAGATATTTGGATAGGTAACATACAATACAAAATAGAATGAACTGACTAAACTATTTTTCTCTTATGTAACCGTAAATATATATAAAACATTGAAATAAATAATGTATGTATGCATAGTATGTGTGTATAAGAACCCCTGATTTCTCTAGCAAAAAAATGGAGTCGAGTTTTTTAAATATTAGAGAGCTCTCAGAATTGAATTGAAATCCAAATCTAATTTTGTAAATTTCTAATTCAAAGTAGTTAAATAACATATATGCAATTAAGTGGCTTGTGTTTGTATTGTAATAGTAATAGTAATGTACTTTCAAATACATAAAATATCATTATCAGCTACAATCATTTTTCTCAGTATTTGCAGTTAGGAACGAAAGATTTGATTGGAAACTACACACGAAACAAAATAAAAAACTTAATTTCGTTGAAAAGGTATTGGAGTAGTGCTATATTGATGAGCCACTTGCAGCCTTGCTCAAAACAAATCTAAGGAAAGAAAGAAAGTTAAGGGCTGTTTGCGTTAGTTAACATATTACTGCCAAGACAGATAGACTTTCACAACTGGTAGAAAAAAAACTAAAATATCAAAGGTGTGAATGTGAAAGGCGATAGGTGGAACACACATTTGTGTGAAGTGTCAACCAGTCTTACTAAATTAAAATGGGAGAGCAGTAACAAGATTTCGGCAATCAACATCTTCTTTATGGAATGTCTGAAACGTGTCAAGTGGTCTGGCTTTGAGTGAGTCTCGAAAAAGCCTCCTAATAATACTAAAGAATGTCTAATTTCGACTAAATTAATACTGCAGAGGTTGCACCTTCTTTTGCGTAGGTGGGATATTGAATACAGTTTATAAGGTCTAAACTATAAGTGTAGCAGCAGACTAAATTAATGAAGTTTCAGTGTTCACTACAAGTTACCAGCTCCTTTCCTTCCAAATTGTTAGCTTAGTTTTTAACGAATGAGTAATTTATTTTAATTGATAGTACGAGAATATGGGTATGACGTCAAATAAGATGGATTAGCAGGAATATTGTAGCTGGCAAGTCCAACATTTTTGAACGTCATAATTATAACTGAAATGAATGAGAAAGTAGATAGGTATATAGTTGCCAGACGTACTAGTTTGACTAGTACGGTACTAGTTTCCAGCCCTGAAAATTCGGAAAAGTAGTACAGTACTACTTTTGAAGAAAGTGTCCTACTGGTACTACTTTCTAACCATGAACTTTTAAAGAGAGAATTTAGCTACTTTTTTCAACTTTAGGAAAAAATTTATCGAAAAAGTGTTAATTCTCTGGATTTTTTTCTTCAAATTTTCGCAATTTGTAGATGGTGTACATCTGTCAAGTATTACCAATGCACGATTTCTCTTTCTCTTGCCAACTAAAGGTAACAATCGTCTAATATTTGTCGAGTTTTCTACTGATAAACTAATGTTCCAATTATTGTAATGACTTGGCTGTGTCATACATGCTTGACTTCATCAATAACAGTTAGTAAACAGTGTACTTAAAAGGTGGGCTTGAGCTTCGGATTTCGTTTGTAAAATTTGTGCAACTTTCATTGTTGACCCTTGATTTACCCTACTTAAGCTCTTAAGTTTGAGACAGGTTTAATTATGTGGATGAAATTTGATTAGACTTAAAATGCCTTGAAAAATTTGCGCAACAATAACCCGAAACCGATATTTAATATGGAAAATTACAGTAAATTGTTCAAAACCTAAGATTTTGAAAGCAGTTTTAGCAACACTATAAAATTTTGAGGGGAATTCCACAACGGGGAATGTGTACTGAATACGCATATTTTGATTTTTTTCAGTTAAGTATTGATTTTTTGCAAATAATACGTATTAAAAAATAATTTACATATTTAAAATATTGGTGACCAAAGGGGAAAACTTTGCGATGCAATTTGACAATGCCTTTTAGTTAAAGAAAGTCAATATATGTCAAATATGTACATATAAAATTAATTAAATTTTCATGTACTAGTTTCGGTCTCGGAAAATCTGGCAAGCCTAGATAGGTATGGATAATGCTCTAACAATGAATGTACTCCAAGCATTCTTATTCTTGCACAGTATTTTCGTCCAGTTAAAGACTTGGCTGAAATTAAATTTTATACAACCTACACTATAAGTATGCTATTTGCGTTGATTAATTTATAATTTTACACTTAAAATTTGATATTTTATGCAGTTTGCTTTTACACTTGACTACAATTGCCCATTACCCCACTTTCATTCCAAAATACTGTGGTTTTGGTGTCAGAAAGTATGGCTAAAATTGATTTTCTAATTTCCCTTGGTAGGTAAACGTACATATAGTACAAGTTCGATCAATTTTTAGGCACACTCGTGAATGATGCGTGGGCTTCTCAGGGGGAAAACTATACTCATATTTGTAAAACTTCCAATCTTCCATAAGTTCTGTTCATGTTTGTTTTCGTAAAGCGAGGGATATCATCTGTCTATTCTACGATAAATATTCATAAGATTACGTGGAGGAACTTGCTAAAAAGTTTATATGATCGTTTGATCTTTGATTTCACCATGTCATTTTCCTTTTCATCTTGTTCCACAAATATACACACAAATGTTATATAAGTGAGCTAAATATTCTACACTACATAATGTTGATGATGATGCTATATGCTACCATTCCATAATATACAATATATATATAAATATTACTCCAGCAATCTAGAATCTACACTAAATAACTGAAATCGCTGTGTGCTATATATACCTATTACTCTTCTGCTCTCCATTCAACTTCAACATATTACTTCCTGTAATTTTGTCGGGTTTTGCAAATCTCTAAAAGGGAACTAAAGGCACAGAGTTTGGGATGAGCCTTGTGAAGTCTTTTTTTCTTTCTATTTGTATTTGATCACTACCACTACTAGTCAGTCAGCAGTTACTCATTTGCACATGAACTCAAAATCCAATATGATGTGCAACGGAGGGAAGATAGTGTGTAGAGGAAAATAAAGTGGGGCTCCCCTTTTTGCCTTAACGCTATCTCAAATATAGTATATTGCTTTCCCATTATTCCTCTCATAATATGGTAATGCTCACAACAAATACGATATTGGAAAGGGAGGCAGGCATGCATGCAATCAAAATGAAATAAAAGTTTTGTAGCAGATAGATGAGCAGAGGTAAGCAAACATGTGATGTGATGTGATGGGATGTGATGATGATGTTGCTGCTGATGATGATGATGAGAATCAGCAAGAAGAAGAGTTTCACTGCTGAGCTTTTGGTACACATTGTTTTTGTGTGCTCAAATGATAGAGCTACTGAAGATGATCATGATGAGGATTTCCAATTCTTGTGCAACATTGTGAAATACAGCATTTTACATTTTATTAAGCAATGAAATTGCTTCTTAAGAATGAGAAATTTCTCCTCTCGGGGGTTTGCGTACGCGTACGCGTAAGTGTACGGCGTAAGTGTCATGTCATAATCATGGTTACATATTATATCTTAAGGATGAAAATTTGGTCATACGGGAGCTTGCGTACGCGTACGCGTAAGTGTCATAGTGTACGGCGTAAGTGTCATGTCATAATCATGGTTACATATTATATCTTAAGGATGAAAATTTGGTCATACGGGAGCTTGCGTACGCGTACGCGTAAGTGTCATAGTGTACGGCGTAAGTGTCATGTCATAATCATGGTTACATATTAAGCAATAAAATTGCTTCTTAAGAATGAAAAATTTCTCCTCTCGGGGGTTTGCGTACGCGTACGCGTAAGTGTCATGTCATGTCATAACGCGCGAAAATTTAAAAAAACAATCGATTTAGTTGAAAGTCAGTATCTAAAGGTTATTTTTCATGGCGAATCAAGTGGTTGTATTAGATTTTAAATTAAAATTAAATTTCGAAAGTTTTCGCGCGAAAATTCAAAAAATCAATCGATTTAATTGAAAATCAGTATCTAAATGTTATTTTTCATGGTGAATTAACTGACAATATTAGATTTTAAATTCAATGCAAAGTTCGAAAGTTTTCGCGCGAAAATTTAAAAAAACAATCGATTTAGTTGAAAGTCAGTATCTAAAGGTTATTTTTCATGGCGAATCAAGTGGTTATATTAGATTTTAAATTAAAATTAAATTTCGAAAGTTTTCGCGCGAAAATTCAAAAAATCAATCGATTTAATTGAAAATCAGTATCTAAAGGTTATTTTTCATGGTGAATTAACTGACAATATTAGATTTTAAATTCAATGCAAAGTTCGAAAGTTTTCGCGCGAAAATTTAAAAAATCAATCGATTTAGTTGAAAGTCAGTATCTGAAGGTTATTTTTCATGTTAAATCAAGGTAGTTTCACTCGCAAATTCCAATTTCATTGCTTGTGTATCTTCGTACACTTACGGTTTTATTTCATCCATGTTCCCATTTTGTCTTTCTACCCAATACCCATAAATATTGTTTGCTCAGCATAATGGCTGTCTTTCATTAAATCCCCTTGTAATTGAGCTACTACAAGTGTGGCTGTCAAAGTGGAGGCTTTTTGGGATATAGGCTTTATCAATTTCATTTTGCAAGCTTTTCTCATGAGAGTTCTGTTTTCTCTCGAATGGTCTCCTATTCTAAAACTATTTTTTTCGGTTGCTGAATCGAAAATTTTTCAAATAAATTTCTCTCTTTGAACTAGTCAATAAGTCAAAATCTGTCTCTAAGTTTTTTGTTCCTAACAATTCACTTTTTATCCAAATATAAATATATATATATCTGTATGTACTTTGGCATGTGGACACTTATAAGTACCTTATCAACTTTTTATGTCTCCAACAAAAGGGAAAGTCATGTATCATCATCTCATTTATTTGAACTCAGATCCCTTTCCAGAGTTTTTAAGATGTCGAAGATGAACAATTTTCTTGAAACTCGGCTTTTCTCCACAGGAAAAATATACGAGATCACTTTGAAATCTAACATTCCATAGTGAGTGTGTCTAGCCGATGAACATGAACAGAAGGAAATTCAAAGGATTATGTCGCTTCAAGATATAATGTATGGTTTTAAGATTTTCTTCAGCAATGAGGAAAAGTACGTCTTGTATGCATGCATGTACAGCATAATATGACCTAAGTTCAAAGCATTCTTGGGATTGTGCGTAGAACGAAGATGAATCTAGTTTTTTTTGGGAGAAGCGAGGAAAAAATTGGTACATCCATACATACATATATATGCGTTCCTCTTTTAAAGTGCTCAATGATGGATTACAACTGATTCAAAGCCCAGATGAAAGATTCACCACACTGCGGTACGCTCACAGAAGAGAGACATAGCCGAAGCATTTTCATACATACAAACAAGCATACATATATATAGGTACGTATATATTCGACTACGCGGATGCCCTTCGACAAAATAGAATATTTTACAGGATTCATCGTTTTGATCCTAGATTGTATGAAATGGAAAAGTTTTCTTTGAAACTTTTTATAACCAAAACCAAACTATTGGAACGCGTATATCTATATATACCTATATACATCCTTATATTTCAACCGCATCAAATCAAACAGTGGGATTTTTTCTGCCACATCAACTTCCATCCTCATGAGGATTTTACTTTGACTTTGTCTGGAAAGCTCACACACTCAAAAAAAATTCAACGTTACAATTTATTCTTACTCCGGTCATAAATTGCCTCAGATCAAATTAGGTTTTCTTTTTTCGTTATGAAAAAAGAACTCATACTCATCGTAATTTCAAATAAAAAACTCTATTTATTCTTCCTACTTAATTCAGCATGCGGCAACCTAAATCTCCATGTGCATTATGCACAACTCTCTCTCTCTCTGAGAGATGCAATAATGCAGTACACAGACAGAGTTCGAGTCAAGTCAAGTCGAGTGGGTACGGAATAAACTACATTTGTGAACTCGACTCATGCAAAATTATGCTGTTCTTTTACAAGCAAAGACAATTTAAAGCTATGTTGCATGCTAAACACATTTTTGTCGTAATATCAAGTCACAACGTCCCTTTTCCCATTCTCATGCATTTCTTGCCTCCGTTACGTACTACATGTGTAGATAATCGGCTTGCTGGAATGCGCATATGTATATATGGAGCGATACATGCATACATACATGATAAATTATTAAAATGTTCATTACTTTGATGTCGCCATTATTCCCAAAATGCCCTCATTCACGTAACACGTCACTTTATTTTCTCTCCTTTTTTTACTGCAATGCAATATACTTATGCAACATACAGAGATTTGAAATAGTACAGCTACAGCCTCTGGAAGTAGGAGTTGATAGTTGCTTTGCTGTACACAAAATTTGTTTCTTCCATCCATGCATGCTGAACTAACTACACCCTTTACAAATAATACAAGACAGTTTAGCGCTCACTTGGAAATGAGCATTTTTCATTTTTAGAGACACAGCAAATTTTTATTCATTTCAGCAGCATCGCCACCATAATCATCATTTATTATGCAAAAGTATATTTTCATGAATTTACAATACCACAAACAAAAACTATATACACAAACCTTACGTCTGGCATTGTCTTCCTCAAATGTCATCATGCAAAGTCAACAGTCAACCCCTGTCTATTTTCCCTTTTCATAATTCTTGAATACGTATGCACACGTCGTACCATTCAGAAAATTGAAAGCTTTTTCCCATTTTTCCCTGAGTGCATTCATTCATGCAAAAGTCAAAGAAAATGAAAGGTGGTTGGTTTGGTGGTATGGTAGTGTTGGGTTTTGAAAAACAAAAGAGGCTAACCCGTTAAGCTGACGATGCTGATATATTATTTTGATGTTGGGGGAAATAACAAAATATAATGACGATGTTGAACGCGAAGCGTGATGGAGGCTCTACTTGTCTGTTTTGTGTGTGTGATGGGATGTGTTTCATTCAATGCTGCATAACCAATTCTCAAGAGATGCTCAAATCCATATCTCTCAAGAGAATGACTATAGGTGTGCAGTTGTACTTCAAGTAAAAAAAAGAAGATACTTTGGAAATAACAACATTGTTCGTGGTGGTGGTTCTTTCGCCGAGGTAAAATTCAATATAGTGGATGTTACACTGCAAGAAAATAATATATGAATGACTGGGAACGAACGAACACGTAAAAAGCCCTTGCAACTAACGCACGTAATTTACAATTTAGATGTTGACTGTCACTCAAAGGAGAACGCCTGTTATTATTAAAACGAAGGGTGGCACACAACAAACTTTTTCACCGTGAATAAGACATGCATGACGGGTACAACACCAGTAAATTGTAATTGGATAAGTGAGGGTTAACGTCCTGCCACTACTATATATTGACAGTGTTCAATTTTGAAAATTGAAAAGAAAAGTAGTCTGAATTCTTGTAAATTTCCAAACTCATGTCATTAAATTTATGTAATAAAGACGATTTTCCAAAGACATTGAATAAGTATTCCCTTTTAAAATATATTTAAGAAAATTGATTGGCACAAACTACACCGCTTCAGTTTTGAATCCACTTACATAATAGCATGCTATAAGCAAAGGAGCGTCCCCTTACAAGAAATAACATGAACGAGCAATTTTCCACACTGACAAAATAGGGAATAAAAAACTACTCATGGCAAGTAGCTACAAAGAATAATAATCCTTTATAATCACAGTCATTTATTTCTAGAATATCAGCTACATAATTTTCTATGAAATTAGGCTCAAAATTTAATTTTTGTTATTAGCTTGTTCCAAGTTAAACGGCACCTAAAAAACAACCGTTTAAAAGTTTGATAAGTCAATTTCTCGAATAGGTAGCTCATACACATGCCTGATCTCAGTTCATAAATGCAACTTTGTTTACAAAGTGAAAGTTTTTAATAGGTCACCTCATTAAGTTATTTACACAGAAGTCCAAGGTTTTTCTCCGTTATCTCGTCTGGAAATAAAATTGGTCAGTTTAGGTATCAACACACATAAATGATTTACACGAGGGACCTTGTACATGTAGTTACTCTTGTAGTTTATGTTGGGGAAAGCCAGCATTAAGTATTAGAATGTAACTGCGTTTGTAAAAAAGCAAAGTAGGTATTGATTTTTTCGATCCCCTTCAAATAATTCATCCAACGTGGTACTGGCTCCCATCAGTTCAAATTTTGGAACATGCACCATTTACTGGAATTGAAATGAGCATATTTTTTCTCTTGAAAAGTAACTCCAAACTAAAATACAAGAGCACACACTACACATCATATATGTAAAAATGGGTTTAAATTGTGTTTTTAACAAAAGCTATGACGTGATATGCGTTCCCAAACACTTTCAACAAAAATGGGAAATTTCGAATTTCGCTATTCGCCACAAAATAAGTTGCTGCATGGTTGCCTTCTAATCGAAGTGCAATCCTGCCTTTTATGGTCAACCACCAAAATAGAATTTAATACCAGGTGATGAAATATGGATACAGTATTTTAGCCTCAAAAAGAATATTTAATTTGTTGTAAAATACGCAACTTCCTTCAAAATGTTCCTGTCCTATTATCTACTTTCCGCTACACACCAATTCTGGTTATGTGTAACGTTCTCTGCATTATAGCATTCACATAGAGTGGTCACATGAATGAAACCTCGAATTTTACATAACACAAAGAAACATATATTTTGTAGCGGTGTATATATATATACGTAGTGGAGAAAATCCACGAGGAGAAATCAGTGATGGGTCGTAACCCAAAGAAATAAATTAAATTAATCTGGCATTTTCTCGGGAAAAGCCGTATAAATATGAGACGTATTATAGCCATGATATGCTACCACATTGCTGTTAAAAGTGAGAGTTTTAGGTGCACCAGCTGGAACCAACTACGAACTAGGGGAAAAGGGAGCTCAATCTCATCCATTCAACCCTTGTTCCTTTTCTTTTGTTAAACTTGCCAGATTTTGATATACATATAAAATACCTTTCGCTTATGTATCCGGTTGGCTTACAAGCACAAAGACCTGCTGAACCATATTCTTCCAAAGAGGAAGAGAAAGTAAAAAAAATAGCGAGCATAACATCAAATACATCTTCACTCTTGACAGTAATTCCATCGACCTGAATGGATGGAAAGCAGCAAAGACTTATGTAAAAAAAAGAGTGAAAGGATCACCAACACACATAATATACATATTATATATTGGTAGTGGTGCGGTGCGGTTAAGTTTCGTGGCAGCATAACTTATTGCTTCAAAGATATATATTTTTACTTCACTGAAATGTACATATTTCAGTTGTATCCTCTTTTTATTACGATTCTGTCGTTTCAAACAGCTGTTCTTGAGTACAATGTGCTACAACAATAATGATATCTCTCCAGAAAATACATTCATAGCCATTTCTGAGTACCCACCAGTCGAGCGAGCACTTGCTTTTGCAACGTAACGGGTGAAAGATACTCCAACGCAAAATGCAGGCGGACAGGCAGACCAGCAGAAGAAGGATTGTGGATGCAATAACTTATGAATGAAATGGGCGGAAAGAGAGCGGAAATCGGAAGGTCTTCCATGGCTTCCTTGCTACATGCATGAGCATATACTTTCAAATAAAAACTAGCTACTAACACCAAACTCACAGATCCGATGTTGCAGGTTGTAGAGTAGTATATTTTGAGTATGTAAAACAAGGTAAGTAGTCAGACATCGCAAGAGTAAAATCGTAGTTTAAGTAAAATAACTTGGTTTCTTGGTTAGCAGACTATAAAGCCAGGCTAGACTATATGTATAGTAGGTAAAGCTGTGAGAGATGGATGATGATGGGGGATGCGGAGATGTGCTTCAAGAAAAGTAGCTGAAGTAAGCAAGAGATATGAGGCTTAAAATACATTTTGCATATCAGATACATAACAAATCTATATAGCATTTCCTTTCAAAGGAGAAAGTATACTGCCGACGATGAGGCTCTTGATGTGTATGCTCAACATAATGATATTATCTCGAAATGGTAACAGAGATATTCACATGATGTTTTTGTGCCTTCTCAAAAAATTACGTAGCACAGGGTCACCGTTGTTGTAAACTTCAAGTCTCATATTTGGCTAGCCCATATAGCCTACAGCTGAGAAAAGTAAAAGGTTTGCATTTGTACGGGAGATTGCATGACAATTTGAAACTTTCAATATACTTTCCCTCTCATATATGTAGTTTCTCTGTGTGTCACGGAGGATAGCACAACACCATAATGTAGCAGGCGGGCTCGAGCATAAATACTAAACATGCATAATATCTACTACGTGCAAAGCGCATTATGTACGCAACACAACATTCCTTCTAGCAGGGGAAAAAGTTGTGTAGAAAGATAAGCCTACATTTCCGTGTCCCTTTCTGTCTGTAAGTATTCACTCCATGGAGTTTTGTAGTTGCTGTCTGACAGTTTGACCTCCATAGTCACTTTCAGCATTGTCTAGAAGAGCATGATATAAACCATGTTACAAAAGGGCTTTTGTATGCATGAGTGAAGCATGAATGGAATAAAATAGCCCGTAGAATTAGAAATCCTCTAAACACTCTCGTACAACAAGAAACTAACCGATGACTACTACTACTATTACTACTACACAGCAAGCCCAGCCAACCGAGCAACCAACTGACCTTCTTCCATCAGCTTCGGCCACTGCACCGCCTAATATACATATATTGTTTTTTCCATTGCATGCACACTGCTCTGGAGAAAGTATTGGGTGAGAGTAATGTAATAACAGAACAGTTTTATTGGAATTATTATTTTGCGCTGTGGTGAGTTGCAATGGAAGGTATTTGACATGGTGCGGTGGTGCTAGAAGTATACATAGTAATAGAGCAAACAGCAAAGAATGACTGTGATTTGTGGTGGTGGTGACCGACTATACTATTCAGTTCCGAAAGTTATTTTAGGTGTAAAACTATAATGAAAAGGTGATTTTTGGTCAAAATACCCTCCTATGGATAAGAAGACTATTTTGGTTGTCTTGATGTAATATTGCAATGTAAATACTTTAGCTACAGCTGAGAGGAACGGAAAGTCTGCAGTCACATTCATCGTCATAAAAAGAGAAAGGCCAACAATCCCATTATAATCCTTTAACAAGGCTCGTGTGTCACATTTAAGTTTTCCCTGCATTCACAACCACAAGGAAGACTTATAGCAGAGATTTTAGGAACGAGGCTAAAGTTTGGTGTGGCACTACCATTCACAAAAAAAACTAAAACAGGATTGTTAGCAATTTTATACTGCTTATCAAAGGCTTTGCTATCTGATTAAGGTTAAAAGGATGAACAGGTGCACATGATCATAATATTATGTAACATATACAGTTTTGTATACATGTTGTACACGCCGAATACACATGAGTTGATCCAAATGAAGATTGGTTAATCGAGAAAAGTGTTAGAATGAGCTTTTTTGGAACTGGAAAAGACAGCATGATATGATAGCTTTCTCTATATCCATTATACTCCAAGTTGCTCATTAATGGGGAAACCGTAGAGGAAGATTGGGCTGAGAAACTGCAGCCTACTAATTAACACTGCGCATCTCAAAACTGTATATATAAAGTTTTGCTAAACAACCACAACCGGCGAATGCCACAAAGCTTTTTCACTCCGTTAGAAAGTTATGGTGGTGTGTGGTGTAGTGGTACAAATGTAACCTGAGTAAAATTACTTTTCTGTAAACAAATACTGCAGAGAGACTGTATATAGTCCATGTAGGAGGATGACAGAAACCGTTCACATTTAATGAGACAAAAAACTCAGGAAACCATACTAATCCGTTCGTTACCCAAACTGTCTACTGTCATCAAGGAAGATTGACTTGCTTTCATATCAAATGACTAGGCTTTTGTTGCACAACAAGCAAAAAAAACCTTTCCTTTATCTTGGGCTACTCCCTATGCATTTGCGAGACAGAGAGGGCCGGAGAAAAGAATGACAATGTTGGCATTACATGTTGGTTTGGTTGAAACCATGAAATAAGCGAGCTGCTCACTTTTTTTTATCAAGAAAGTAGAGTAGGAAAAAAATCGATTTTTTCTCATAATATTTGTATAGTCTACCCATACTATACCATTTCAGCAGTGATACCATAATAACCTGATGATGGCCAATAAGTCCAACTTTTAAATTAGATCATAATCCTCATATTTGCCATATTCATCGCACCATATCGTGAACAAATATCGTCATAAGAATAAGAATCGTCTACGCAGATTTTAAGTAAAAGCTTCAATAACTGGCATGGGGAAGAACCCCGCGAATAACGAGCATTCTCAGCAAGAATGAGCTTTTTATAGCTTATGTTGGTCTATAAACCAGTTTTTTATGAGCTCTGCGTGGAGTTTGTCAAACTTTTTTCCGTCCAATTCTGATATGGCATGAGAGAGAGATATATATGTATACATATAGGCATTGGAAATATGAATATACATAATATTGAAACCCTTTTGCGTTTACGAACGGTTATCTCGTTTTTATACGAAGAGAAAAGTGGTTAAAGTCAATATGCAGTACTAACACACTGACTCACTTGCGTTACAGTTACACACGACTACTTTTCGTAGATGATTATTGCCTATTTTATGTAGACAATCTGAGGCTCCTTTAACTTTTCATAAGATGTCATAATATTATAGTAACAACCTCCCCCAGCTTAAACCCAATAATGGCATATCAGTTCAGTGTAAGAAAGTGGAGAGAGGAAAAAGCAGTTTTACTTATGCAGTTTTATCTACCGAAAATTATATTGGCAATAATAAGAAAGGAGAGGAAATGAAATGAGTGTTAAAAAAGTTCCATGTTTCCCCATCTTGTAAGCCACACACATCCATATTATTATGTGTATACATAACCTCAGCTCTAAGAAGTTCTCCAGTAAAAGTAGAAAAAAGGAATGTTTACGAAATGACTTCAGAGCAATTTACTAATAGCCATAATTCAACTTTCCTCTCGTCGCCGGGAAGGGCCCATAATCATGCGGAATGAAGATAGTTTATGTTATGCATGGTTTACATGAGCACATTCTCTTTCAGTGATTGAAATTAATTGAAATCCAATTGTTGTGTTTCCTCCTCTTGGCCCTCAGGAGGATAAAATGAAGGTTTGATGATATCAGTGGAGGGGAAATGAGCCCCAGCAGAAGTGTAACAAATTTTTTTTGTAAGTAAGAAAGTCCAAACAAAAAAGTTAGGTGAAGATAAGTATTAATGATGTGTGGATTTACAAAGTGAGTAATGGCATCAATGGCAGGTACACACGTTGGTATCTTATCCCATATATATATATTCATATAATTTACGATAACGCATTCTTTTTGTCGCATTTGCTTTGTGATTTGACTCGTACATTAAACTACCTCACCAACGCAGTGATATTTTTTCTGTGTGACTACAAGAGGGGTTCCCTGGGAGCACAAATTACTTCTTCAGATTGGACAACGATCACGCTGTGATTGTAATGAGACTGATGGGAAAACGGCAGTAGCTGAAGTGATGTTTGAGTCGCATTGCTAATAGCAGCCTTGTGCGTATCGCACCGCATGGTCAGCCAGAAAGAAGCATACGACACCACAAAAAAAAACTTGGTGTCTGACTACGTACGTATAGTAGTGTGAATGCTTATACTTTATCAGAATGGACATGGCATGCTAAAGTGAGACAAAATACAGAGGAATGCCTACATATTTTTACACACTTGTGTAGTTTGCACCAACCCAAACTGTAATAATTTATTACCCTGCCGTGATGTGAAGGGAACGGCTGCCTCTGGTCTTTACTACTGTACTGACACAAATGATTAGATACCAACGTCCCTTATAACCACAACACAACACAAAGCTCATCTCATCATGTATGCATGTGAGAAATTATTGTATTGACACAAACAACTCAACATTCATATAGCTATGACTATCATTTGTACTTCATTTCACTGTCATTTGTAATTTAAACACGAGTCAAAATCCATTACTATAGATTGGAAATACTGCATCCAAGTACAAATGTAATTGGAAATGCATAGAAAAACAAGTAGTGTACAGCAGACGTAAGCATTTGTATTTCTATGTTGATGACACGAGAGTACAAACTGCAGTCTAGTGGGGCAATGTAGAGATGGTGTTAGCAAATGATGTTTTCTGAAGAGTCTCATTTTTATGATTTATGGTCTTTGGACTTGCCTTATATGGCCTCATATATAGATTCTGTGTTTGTTTGAGTGGACATAAAAAATTTTACGCGCTTCATGAAAATGACAAGCCAAAGACAAGAAACAAATATGTGAAGAACGAGGTGACCAGTCAAGTGAGTAAATGAAGTAGTTAGAGTGCACACCACAAGTCAGCCAGTCACCACAACCACTCTATTATGGTCCCGTTAAATGCTCATATATTAGAAAGTAACTTAAGTTGCATAGAACGTCTTTAACCAAATCATTATGCGTCATTTTTTTTGGCTGCTGTTGTTTGCACTCACATTGATCACTTGGGAGAGAATCTTCAAAAAAATGCGTAAAAAGACAATTATTAATGTCTCATTCATATGCATAAGCTCTAAAATATAGGGAACTCGCTTGGTAAACAATCATTTGTAATTTGAAGTTTCCCATTATGCTCTTTTTAATATCCCTATAAGATATGCGCATACTAATATTGGTTGTTAATACAAAACCAGCTTTTTTACTACAAGAACTTTGCTTGAATCACAATATATGTGTGCAAGCAAGCAAGCTTTAACTCTTGCTTTTCATGCATTGCAGATTGTACCTACTCTACTATGTCTCGCTTTGTTTCATTATTTCAGTAATAATTATGCAAAGTAAATTGCATTTTTGTTAGCTCATGTCACAGCTATTATGACGGCAAGGTTTTTGTATTCAAGTCATCATTATATTGGCTTTCTTATTCGACTCAATTGTGAGGTTTGGGATGGCTTAGAAAAATACAATAAGGCCAAACCAAAAGCAACATAAAAAAGCCGAAATTAGGCAATATATGCAAAATGGATTTGTCAAAAAAATGGAATTTTATTCGCATAACTTACTTTGCGGAAGGAAAAAGAAGGTTTGTTTGTGCCATAGAACAACAAGCAGCAGGAGAAAATTTGTTACGTAGGTAGTCATAAAATACAGGAAGATGCATAAAACGTGGATTGGAGCATAAGCATGAGATTTCCCGTTTGAGAAATGGTTATGAGCCTCTCAACTGACATATTGTTGGTAAACTGGCTGTTTAAAAAGCAACTCCAGGCTCACAAATCAGTTTGATACTCCGACTTTTCCTAAGTTTAATAGTTTGTTATAGTGCCAAAACGGAGCTTTTTATCCTGTAACATAAGTATACTTATGTAAGGAATATTACCTATATCTACTAGCATAAAAGCAGCTTTTCAGAAAAGAAAGTAATCACTACTCTTTGTATTTGAATCATTATGGCATGCATGGAGTATGATGATGATGATGATGATAATGTGAATCTCAATGCAATGTTCCTGTTATTATTTGTAATTGTACCAACATTTTATGCGCTTATCGTTTGTTCAACTAAACCATACCACTTCAAGCTTATACACCATAACCATCTCACCACAATTTTGTTCTAGTTCTCCAGGCAAATTTCATACTTACTGCGTTATCCTACCCTTAAGGATTAAACATTGTGCATTTTTCTGAAGCCATAGCGTAAACGACTTTTCATACAATTTCGGCCTTATTCCAAAAATGGCTATGAGGGTTTTGTTACGTCTCTCTCTCTCTCTACACAACAGAGATTTCCTCTTTGTGGATATTACTATTTGAATACCTAAACTGCTCAAAATGTAGGTCTAAAGCTGGAAATTCCAAAAATTAATCTCGGGTGAAAATGACTGGTGGGACATTACGAGAAAGCTTTACAGTTTCCTTTATATAATCCAGCTATTGACTTAACTTTACACTACGGATTAGTGAACAATCATTCCAACCATTTTGTCTGATCCTGATCCAAATTATCATAAAAAGGTAAAGTCTGTTTTACTCAGAAGTCAGTTAGGCAGCAAAAAAGGATTTTTTAAAGGTATACTTAAATTCTCAGCATTTCTCTTTTATTATCTACCATGCTATAAAAATTCTGCACCAAATCGACAATATATATATACTACTAGAAAAAAATATATACTCACATTTATAGCGTTACCCCTGCAAAAGTTCCATCTTTAGCAATGTTGTAACTAGTGAACAACATAATTTTGTCAGGAATTACACACAGTGATAGAAAAAACAATTCACCAGTCACCAGTCCAGCAAATAACGTAGCTTTTCGTGCCTTAAGTTTTGTTAGTGGTGCTGATATTTCTATTGCTCCAAAATGGGAGGAAATGAGGTAGTGACACAGAAGACATTAATACATTTCCCTCTGGGAAGAAGAAAAAAGTAAGATGATAGTACGTACAGGAGCTCAAACACTGTTTTTCTTTCTCTCCTTCTTGTGTTAATAAATCCTTCCTCAGTCACTGATAATGGGACATCTGAGAACACACAACATATAACACAACACACACTGGCAAAAAAAGAAGAAGCAATGCCAGAATAAAATGAGTTCCTTTTTTTCCCTTGTTATTATTATCCCTTTTTTCCTCTTTCAACTATCTAACTCAACAGCAACATATTGCACACTTATAAAAAGTCTCGTATATTAAGTTGGCTGCTGGCTTTGCCAAGATTTTTTTGTCCTTTCCTTTCAGCTGCACGAGATGATATAATGACATATTATACACCGTGTTCTTCTTGTTTATTTAGTTGGTGAAGTTGTAATGAAGTAGCTAGTGCATTTTTTAGCTTCATCACCTTCACAAAGTTCACTTATAACGTAACGGCTTGATTTTCCAAGTCATTTTGTCCAATTAATCTGTATCGCATGCATGCGAGAAGAAATGTTTGGGAAATGCTTGAGGTTTTTATTTCTTCAAATAAACCGTGGATTAAATAATTTTGCACACGAAGATCAAAGATGACATATACATATATATCTTTATTGGCCTTAAGGACACAAGTTCAAGGTTCTATATACCAATGGATGTATATATCCATAAGGTTTAAGGTTCAGAAAACTTTTTTGACCCCTTGATACAAAGTTGAGGGATGAGAGTGTTTATAATGTTCAATTCCCAAACTGGGGTAACACTTTACAAAACGGTAGGTGAGTATAAATCCGTGGAGTAGCATGCTCCTTGCCTTCTCTCCTGTTTGCCGTCTCAAGCAAGACTGCTCACTCATGAGCTTCGCTGCTGCAGCGAGTTGAACAGTGCTAGGCCAACCAGCATTAAAAAACAAGAGCTCAAAGCTAACTTTTTTTATGTAAGAACAAGTTAGAGCGAGCGAAGGCATAGGGAATACATACATCTTCTGAAAATAAAGCCACAACACAGCACCAGCTAACCAACCAACCCAATCCCAACCGGCTCTCTTCTCCTTTTGCCTTTGCTTATACAGGGCCACCCACCACAGAAAAGATGAAGAGGAGAATACAGTAGTAGAGGAGTGGATGGAGCCCGACATTGACAACTTTTGCTTTCTGCCTCTGCCTCCTCTATTTTGTGTGTTGCGTGCTGGATAAACTCTAACTATGAAAGGAAACTGATGTAATTTTTCTGTAAAACATAACGAAAACAGAAGAGGGGCATTGCAAAAAAGGGAAGCAAAGGAGAGTGAAGAAAAGGCAGTGCTGCTCTCTGTTCTCTAGTGTGTTTTCTTAGACACATACAAGGGCTGGAAAACTAGATTCACACACAAACAATCTTCTTCTTCTTCTTCTTCTTCTTTGTATGTATATATATTCCATGTCCCTTTTTGTACACATGAACCCTTGACTTGACTTTTTGTGGACAGTTTGTTCATTTTAAAGTTTCCACTTACTCATTCAGTTCTCCTTGTCTTTGGATCTTGATGATGAGCCAAGCATTCACAGTTCTAGAAGAGAAGCAAGAAAAATATGGAGAAGAGATATGAAGTTTTTTCCCGAAAGGGAACAAAATGAGTTTTTCTGATATATGAAATAATGTTATGTAAAATAGTTTCTAGCTAATTTTATTCAAGAAAAAGTTAGCACATAAAATTGCTATTCACCCGTCTTCCTCAGAAGGAGACACAATCCAAGCATAAACCAAGTACACAAAAACGGGACTATATGCTTTCTAGCGAAACGCTCTCTCTCTCATTCTGTCTCTTGTACCATGTACCATGATCCATTTCTAGTTACAATACTAAGCAAGATCCAAATCTCAATTCTTCTTACTCATATTCGTTTGCTTCTCGAAAAAGTCAAGTACCAAACTAGAGCTAGCAGCAGAAGCAGCAGCCAAACCAAAAACCAAGTTGGAGAGTTTTTGTTATAAAAATGACTAGGAAATTGTGACCTAACTAAAAGACACGCTCATATTTTGTTTCATATCATATCGCAAACATGATGTATGTACTTATGTGTTATGGATGATATGTACACTTATCATTTTCTATCCTTTTCACCCTACCAAAGAGATAGAGAGGAGGATGGATGGAGAGCTAGAACACACGAGTTGATGCACTTATGATGATGGTGATACATCTGTTCATCCAATTTTTACAACCTGCCTCAACTTTTTTTTAGCTACAAAAAGTGGATTTTCACAAGTGTGAAAAAACTTTTTTCCTCCAAGTTTTGAAAACCAAGAAGGGGACGACTGGAAGATTATCATACAAGATTGAAAATCACTGACTATGAATGAGTGAGTCCACCTACTGTGACAGATGAAACGATTGAATCTTTTCTCTTTCAAGTATATAGGGAGTCGGTCGTCGGTAGCCACCATTTTTTTAGTGGAAGAGAACAGATGAGATTTATTCCCTTATTCAAATAAAATTCCTCTTGCATCCCCACACATATTCTTGCGAAACTGCAACATGAGACAACCTCAAGCACATAGATCCACAGTTTGCAATTTATACATGCATGCTGTTCCAAACCCTAGTCCGTTTTATGCATATGGTGGTACATGGTGTGATGTAACTGGTTCGGCATTATCTTCTTTTTTAAGTTGAGCCAACCACTAAAGAAAATCAAACGCAACGCCAAATTTTTAGTTTGGTTTGGTTGCGCACATTGAAATATATGGAGTATAGATTACTGAGGTAAGTATGTATGAACAAAAATATACATCTTTTACACTCAAAATCCAAACCAAGCCATTTGTTAATATAGAAAAAAAGTCATATGTAAACAACTAGTAGGTTTTCTATATAAGAGAAAAAACTTGTCCAACTATTATAGTAAATCATATTACACACAAACAGAGCCGTAACGTGACTTCGTACGGCCTGGCGCGGGGTGTTGTTGGTACGGCCTTTTGAAGTCTAGGATCCATTGAAAACTTGGGTACGAACTTCAATCCAAAGGTAACTTAACCTTATTAACTAGCAATTTATTGCTAGTTTATAGCTTTCTCCAGTCTGTCCGTTGGTCCGTGTGGGGGCACCATAACTAGAGAACGCTTTGATTTTTTTAATTCCGTTTTCACCAATCGATAGCTTAAGAAAAATGATGAATCAAGCTCAATTTTGGGCCAAATCGGAGTTACCCCTGGGGTAGAAAGGTCATACCTCCGCATTTTTTCAAGCGTAAGGTATACCGTGTAGGATATCATTCGAAAGCTAATCACAAGAAAAGATAAACGGTACCATGCACGCTTATCTCGGATGTTATCTTCAGGGTCAAATTTCATGATAACCTTTCCGTTTTCAAGCATCAAGTATATCGTACGCATTTTAAATGGGGCATCTCTATCTATGCATTTCAAATACGGAATCCATTTCTATACATTGAAATATAAATACTGCCATTACGTTTCCAGAAAACGCAGAAGTTTTTTTCGCCGTATAACAGATATAAAGCTTACGGAGAGTGGCATCTAATAAACTCATTCTTCCAGAACACATTTATTCTAAGGTTGTTTGATTTTAGGCTTTGTAACACAAAACTGACTGAATTAATAACACATGAAACACATTCAAGTTTGTAATAAATTGAGTTCAGGTAAATTTCAGCAATTATAAAAGAAAAAGAATGCTCCTTGCCTACGGCCAATAAATATTTTTCTAAACTAACGGCCAAATCGTGCAATTAAAATTAACTCAAATGTTCTTCAAAATTGGTTTCGAGACACGAAACATTTGAATAGTTCTTTGTTTTTTTATACTCGCTCGTCGTCGGTACGGCCTTTTCAAATATCTCCTCGGTCCGGCCTGGAGCGACGGCTCCTCCGCGCTCCGCCGTAGTTACGGGCCTGCACACAAAGATTAAATTAAATTTGGCTGACACTAGAATGAAAAAGGAGACGACGAGAACGGAGAAGAGAAAAAGACAATGAAAATCTTTCATGTGTAGACAGACAAACAACTTTTTATTGTAATCGCCTGCACTGCGGCATCTTTTGATTCACATTCACACACAGAAGATCTAACCAACCGAACCCAAAAGATAGGAATGGAAAGAGTTATGCTTTTCTTGCCCCCTTGTGCCCTTTATTTTAATTTCACTTCAAATACCAAACCATGATCATCATGATGACCCAAAGGATCATATAAACAAATAGCCATTGAACTGATTGAACAATAACCATAAATGTTTTTAAAAACGGATTAATTATGCACGTATGTGTCTCCGTCCCCACTAACCCATATACAGACGAGAGCCTACGTCAACCAATGCCTATCTTTTACCATTTACAGAATATGCATCAGCAAATAATGGAATGGAATTACGTAAAAGTTTTATGAAGAACCTAGACCACTACCAAATGTATTAAGATGAAGTGAATGAAAAGTCAAAATTGATTCTAGACAGTTATAAAAAAAGTCGACGGATTCATTTCACCTTTGGCATTAAAAATATTTAAATTCCAGTCATAGCCAATTTATTATTCCAAAGTTTTTACAACTCTCCCCCTTCTCTCATCCTTAAAGGAAATTATGTTGATGCTGCTGTTGCCAGCATCAAAAACGACATATCCCTAATTGATGGGTTTTAATCCAATCAATGTCATCCGTCAGTCAACCAGTTTCACTATCTCTATGTTCATTCCTAGCAGATCAATTTCTTCAGGTTTTTTTTTGTATGAAAACTTCTTCAGGAGGGTCTTTTCATCTATAAATTATTACGATGGAGTAGAAGACAGTGCTCATGCGAGACTCTGAAGTTTATGCTGGGCTGGCTTGGTTTTGTCTATTTGACTGACACAAAAAAAATATTCCCGTTCACTTCTCACAGTAGTGGCTTAGCCTTTTAAGGTTATGGGGAAATTTGAATTGGATGCATTCTCCTTGATTTCATTGAACTGCTGACATGCTTATAACTGTTCCGGTTCGGTGTGTCTAATAATACTTACTGTTTTTTCAAACGCACAGTTTTAAATTATGTATGTTTTATATACATTTATAAAGAGTAACTTTAGTATGCATACACATAAAAGTATAATGTCCATCCGTGGGAAATTCCATGCATGTTTCATCTTTCTTGAAATTATGCATAACTGTGTGGCGGGGGTGACCTCCCAGCAGGCCAAAGAAAACTGATGTGATGTTCATTTTTCTACTATTACAATTATTATTGACTACATGTGATTATATGGTACATGTTATGTTCTCTCTGAAAAAATTCGAATGTATGCATGTTTACCTGTAAATTAGATTCAAGTAACAGCTAATAAAAACATTGTGACTCCATCTTACAAGACAAAGATGTGGATGGTATTTGGTGTGGGTGCCCAACATGCTGAATTGACGCACGAGATGAATGCTGAGCTGCCTCATCTGTCTTACTGAGAAAATCATGATGAATGGATTGACTAAAACCAAAAGCCACCTATAGTGAATAGGCAAATGGCCCCAGTGTATAATGATGGCATACATAATTTTCTTCTTTGAAGTCTTCATGCCTTCCAGCACACAAATGTTTGAGTGCAGCATCTTTCAATTGAGCCTATCTACCGTACCTACCTACCTTGATACCTTGTGAAATGCAATTGATCAGGAGGACATGAATTTCGGAAAGGAAATGATCTTGACATATGAACATGACTCACGAATGTAGTGAAATGATGCAACCTTAAAAAGGATGCATATACCCTACCTGTAAACATACCTGTTACTTTTACATTAAATCCTAAGATTTGTATCGTTTAATTCAGAAAATTTTGTTCATTATACCACACATTTATCATAAATACGTACTTGTTGAAGTTGATGTGTCCAATGAATGAATGCTGTTGCTGTGAACTGATGCAGATGCTCCTCAAAATGAAACAATTTCACAGCTATTACTCTAACCACAAGCTGGAACGAAAAGTTGCGTTGTTGCCTTCAGGATGTGCTTAAAAGATAATGTGCGGATAAAAAGGATCTACCTGTGAACGTTTACATAAAAAATTAAGAAAAAAGAGTGTGTAAAATATTTCTTTGAAGATAGTGTTACTACTATCGCATCGGACTGCGGATCTTGTCAATCTCCAGCTCTGGTTCTTTCTTACGAAAGGTATCATGATGAAACGTGCATGCGCTTGGATATAACAAAGTAATCAGTCAAAATCTATTACTCACGCGGTCTAACTATCTTCTTAAGTCGTCTCAAGAGAGATAGAAAAGAGATAATTTTATATTTACATGTACATGGATCATGGAATAATCCTTTTTTCACGTGAGGTTACGCACGCAACCAAAAAATATGTATGGGGTGTTTACAAAAAGTCGTTCGACTATACTTAAAGTTTATACACAAATCTTATTACGATGTACATACAACCACACACGTAGAGTACTAGTGTTAATATAGTCCTATAATAGCGTCTTTTAGCAACATAAGTAGCATCATAGTACGTAGTAGGCATCAATGCCAATCCATTCATTCTTGAATGTGTTACCATATAATTGCATGAATTTTTAACGTCCATCTTTCGCAATATAGAAATGAACTAGATTTTGCATGGAGCATGGAGTGGTTCAGTAAAATGGACGGCGAAACCCCTGCCTACTGTTGCTAGAAAATCAACATAATTCAAAATACATTTCCAGTCGCAAGGAACAAGAAGCGAAGCCTGTTTCTGGAAGATGGTGCGGTGGTTCCAGCAACTCCAGGCGAAGTTGTTGTTAGTTATATTAAAGCTATATACTGACTGACTGACTGACTACATACAATTCTATGAAGAGAGTTGTGTTTTTAGCTTGAAGCTGAATGCTGAATGAGTCATTATTTTTTATGCATTTTCTATGACATTATGTTCTCATTTCATAGATAAGATATTATGGTTTATGAAATGCAAAACCAGAGATAAGCATGCAGAAACAAAGTGGAACGGAGACACATAAAAGTTGAAGTTAAAATGATTTCTTAACAAAACAGTTCACAAAGAAGAACTTATCATATTTTTATATTAAATTATCATACTACTAGTACCCCTCTACTTTGGTGATTGGTGCTTGCATGTACCCATTGATATGCAATGCAAATTATGCAAAATCACAATGTTTAGTTTATATGCAATTCTACAGATAGATAAATATACGGGTTAAAACTAAAAGCATAAGCCTAACCTGCATTTAATACATATCTACTTACAATAAATATCATTCGAAAAAATACTTTCAACTTTACATCAATTTACGTTGCGAGTAAGAGCTTAGGAGCTTCCTGGAAGAATATTATCCAGGTGGTGGGTGGTGGAGGAGATGTTGAATGCTTTAGCTGTCGGTGCGATATAATGCGTACGTGCACGTAAACTACCACACTTACACCAACTCGTACGCAGTTAGGGAACGTTTGTAAGGTGTTCTTTATGTATCATACATTATGCCTTGACAAATATTATTAGAGAAAACTCAGGTAGTAGGTTCGGTTTGACTGTGTACTGTATTTATTCTAATTTACGTAGATCATATTCATTATCATCATCATCATCATTACATGTTCCCTTTTCTTATAACTATTTCCTATATCCTATCCCAGACTACAAACTATTCACGCACATGAATCCCTCATGACGCGGACACAGAATCCTCCGTGTCTTTATGCTACTAGCATGTATGTTGAAGAGAAGACAGGAACACTGGATCACCCGTGTTCACTGATTGACAAAATCGGAATGAGACCTTAACACTACGGGCCGAAGGGTTTTTATACCCTCGGTCAAACTTACTTTAACACTAGAACTAAATTTGCACAGACAAACATATTTTCATTCACACATTTTCATTCAAATAAATATATTTACATTTAAGACTTAAGAATCCCCTTATACGTTCAACAATTACGTCATCGCTAGGGGTGGGTGGGTACCTACCTCGTCCCATTTAAAATGTATTAATGACGTAATGTAAAAGGGTAGGTGGGTGGGTCAAAATTGGCCGGATTTGCGATGACGTAATTGTTGAACGTTCCCTTACTACCAACCAGCACTGCACTATAAAACTCTTGACTCTTGCATTTTGTACTGTCTAATTGGGATTTTCTTCGAATCAGACCTTCCTTAAAATATATTATAAGCCTTTCCTTTATTTACATTTCGTTTATTTACTTTATTAAACTCCTCCCTATTTTCCTATTCGCTATCGCAGACCTAATACTTTGTTGCATCAGAAGCAAAGGTGCGCAACTTCATCGGCGTTGTCGAGGAACGCATTGTTAGCTACATACTACATACATGGTCTCACGGTCTGACGATGTTGCTCACCCCTACATACCTTAAAATATACATAGTGATTTTATTGCCATTGGTTGACGGTAAAAAATATCCGTAACGATAAGGACATACATACATAAATGGGATATACCTATACTCAGAGCGATCAGATGTTATACATACATTTTTTTATAATAATTTTTTCCTGAAATATATTCGTTCTTATTACCAGATAAACAGTACATACCTAAAAACTACAAGGATAAAATATCCGATCTATTTGTACTATTTTGTACATTTGGATCCTCTAAGAAAACTTTGTGTCCCGTCCCGAATGATTTACATACATAAACATAAAGACGAATTGTACTTTTGGACTGATCGAATGGATATGATTTGAATGAACAATTCACGACTTGACATATATGACAGCGTATTATAGTGTTGATGCTGAACGTTGGTATTAGCACAGAAGAGCAGTGGGAAAAAAAACAACGCATTTTATACCCTCACATGACAGTAAACAACACAACGCATCACATTTTCTGTTTCATATAACTAAAAATAGTTATAAATATTTTGATATTTTTAGATTTTTAATTTTTATGATTATTAGTTCTTAGAATTTTGACAAATAATTTTTGTGTTTGCACGAACATAGCATACAGTACAGGCATTCAACTCAACAGTGGACAATAATCAATGTTTGATGGTGGACGTGTCAAGTGTACGTTTTTGGAGTTTGACTTTCGTTGATCTTGTTGTCAGTGTATAGATAATCAGCTAACTTGTGATTTGACCAGTCTGACTGGAGCCAACTTCAATGGACACTGGAATATTAGGACTGTTAGGTCAAGGGCCTACCTCCAAGACCGACAAAGATGGCGGAGAAGAAGGATCAATGGAGTTGGTGGACAAAGTGATTTGTGGCCTTCGCGTTGCAAAGGTGTTTCGTGAGAATACTGAAACAATCAACAGTATCGATTTCAATGCTGGAGGCGATTTGATGATATCAGCTTCAGATGACGATCAAATCATTATTTATGATTGTGAGAACGGAACGTAAGTGGGCATTTAAATCTAGGCGATTCAATGTGATAAGTGAATGATTGATTAGGAATATTAGCATTTGAGAACTTTTTAACACTATTTGACTTATTGGATTGCTTTTTACAGAATTACGCGAAATCTGAAGAGCAAGAAGTATGGCGTGAGCATGATTAGGTTCACGCATTCGAGGAACACGGTCATTCATGGTTCGACTAAAATAGATGGTGTGTATTTTTAGTCTTTCCTTCAATTCAAACTTGAATGATGTGTTTTTGGATGTGATGTGGATGTAAAAATGTATTAAATGAAGTGTGCATTTATTTCTAAACGTTTGAATTTCAGATACCATTAGATATCTTTCTCTGTACGACAACAAGTACATTCGCTACTTTTCTGGTCACACAAATAAAGTTACAAGTTTGTGCATGTCGGCAACAGATGACCGGTTTTTGTCAACGTCACTTGACAAAACTTTGAAGTTGTGGGACCTCCGATCTCCCAACTGCCAAGGGTTGATGCATTTGCAAGGGAAGCCGATAGCAGCTTTTGATCCTGAAGGACTTATTTTTGCTGCTGGCATGAACAATCAATGCGTCAAATTATATGATTTGAGACAATACGATAAAGTACGAATGTAAATATTTAAGTTTTAAGATAAGGCGTAGATCAATGGTGAAAACTCTTTTTAAAAACCCCTTTTTTTGGTTATTAATTGTAACAATTTTGATTTATTTCTAGGGCCCGTTTGCTAGTTTTTTACTTCCGCGTGAAAATTACGAGTGGGCGTCATTGAAGTTTAGTCCCAACGGGAAACAGATTTTGCTGAGTATCACGTGTTTGGCGGGTCCATGTATGATAAGAGTTATCGATGCTTATCAAGGAACTCCTTTGTACACCCTGACTGATCACAAGTCTACCTCTTCATTGACGTATTCACCTGACGCTTGCTACAGTGCTGACTCAAAGTACATTTTTTTGGGCTCCGAAGACGGGAAGATTCATGTGTGGAATGCGAAGACGGGTCAAAAGGTAGCTACAAATATTTTATGGACATTAAGAACGGAAATTCTTGCTTGCATTGATAAGTTAATCATATTTTCCCCAATTAGGTTGTTATTCTAAACGGGGGTCATCCACGTCCGTTAACTTGCTTGCAATTCAATCCAAAATACTTGATGATGGCATCGGCTTGCACGGACATGGTAATGAAATATTTAAAAAAAAATCAAAGGTGGTTAAATTAATTATGCCAATATATTGTCTTGATCTGTTATTTTGCAGTCATTTTGGCTACCTAACGAAATTTCCTGAAGATTTGCAGTTGTTTACAGTTACAGTGGTGAAGCTACGTATCCGGTGTTAAAGAGTTCAACGTTAACAAAAATAGTTAGATAGTAAGTCATAAAATGATAACTAAATAGTAGTTCGTTTATTACGTTGTTTTATCTCTAAGAACAGTCAGTGCTCAGACCTTATATATAAGGTCCAAGACCTTATATATAAGGTCTGAGCACTGACTGAAGAAAAAAATATTTTGTCACCTTGTAATATTACCATGATATAAGATATGAATATAGATATAGATTATCTTATACGTTGATATTGCTGTTTAATTCTAGGTATTATGTTAATTCAGATTAGATATAATACCAAAAAATTAATTTTATTAAATT
Source organism: Orchesella flavescens (assembly GCA_964034955.1). Taxonomy (NCBI): domain Eukaryota; kingdom Metazoa; phylum Arthropoda; class Collembola; order Entomobryomorpha; family Orchesellidae; genus Orchesella; species Orchesella flavescens. The sequence goes on along the minus strand of OZ035957.1, from coordinate 15,686,572 downwards.
ATTGAGTGCAATTTGTAACTTAACAATCCTACGTTTACTGAAAGTGCAAGAAACTCATTGAATAAGTATTAAGACATATACCTTAAGCTGACCGACGCTGTGCCTTGTATATGACATTTTTCGTAACATTTATTTGGTTAAACAAAGGCTAATAGTAAGTAATCCAGACGGTGTCTGGAGAAACAACGCCAACTTTTTCTCTATAGTTAGCATGGGTCCAACTGGAGAAAGTAGTTTTCTGCCACAGTAGATGTCAGAGAAATGAGTTTGTTTCTAGTCTTTTCAGTTCGTACATGTTAGCGTTTTAGCCCGAGAAAAGTTTTTTGGAACGAAAACCATAATTTAGTACAACTCAGGCAGCTTGAATTCTTGGGATAAGAATTTTAGGTCACAATCGTGCATACCAGATAAGTATGTACAGATTCAAGATTGAAAAGTCCATTCGAATAGAATTCTTTGAGTGTATTAATCCGTCCTTTACTTGGAAAGTAATTGCATCCATATTCGAACATTTTTGACTAGTTTAATATTAAATAATAATATTTAATAAATATTTGTATAAAAGTATCATTTTGCAGTCATTCGTTTTCAATTTTTCTAAATCATCGACGTATGTATGTATGCTATGCTATCTCTTCTTCATTCAGATCTTGAAGCCATAATTTAACTTTAAAATTACGTTGAAAAAGTTGGTATTCCGATCAAATAAGATCAAATTGTTTGTATTGTAGTTGCATGATATACAATGTTAATGGCATGGTCAATAACCAGTCAGTATCAGTATGAATGTTATAATTACTTTATTGAAGTTATTGTTTTGTAGGGTTGTATGAAAGCGAAAATTTACTATTGATCATGGATTATGCTGTAGTTTATTTTGTGAGGGTTTAGATGCTGTGTATAGCATTATTGTTATTCCAAAGTATTCGTAATAAGCACGTAACTAACCGTTTCCCATCGCATCTTCAACGCAAAGAGTCAACCACATGTTGAATGATGTGAAGGGTTTTCACATAGCAGACATGAGAATCCAAATCTCTTCTTACTTCTCCCCAGCTGAGAAACCCGAGCCCTAACCATGAACCAAACCACATGCACGTATGCATGCATGCTGCATAAGGATATATCCTTTCACATACACCAATAGGCTTTTCTTGTTTGTACTACCTAAAAAGGCTTACATGAACGTACGAAAAGATATTTGTGGGCATCCTGTACGGATGCAACCTTCCTATCAAAACACAACTAAAGATGACGGCGAAAGTAGAGGAATGTAAAAAAGTAATTGCAAAGTACATATTTTAAAATAGGACGTTGTACCCCATTTCCTCCTGTTTATGAACATCTTAGTAGTAGTAGCTAAAGCAATAGTGGTTAGATTACTGGTATTCAAGAAATGGGTAAATGCATTGGATGATTTTGAGAGAAAGCAAAAAGCAATCTATGCCGTGATGAGGTTAAAAAAATCTCTTTAATTTACATAGGTATCCACATACTCGTTACATTCTCACTTTCCTCTTACACAACTGCAATACGAAGCGACGCAACGCCAATACCATGTACAACAGCACTATATACCACAGCTACTAAACTCCCAAAGCTTCAGCGAGGGCAGAAAAGGAGCTCTCTCTCTTGTTAAGATAAACTAAGAGTTGACGCAGGGAAACGTGTACAGTCAGTCGACAACTTGCCTCAAGTTGAGATGTACAGAAACTGAGCCTCCCTTCTTTCTCATTCATTGCATCGTATCGTCGTCATCATCCTCTCATATATATACTTTCATGCAAGCAACCAAACCGTGAAAAGAACAGTCTTGTTGCTGCCTTTGTGCTGCTCACTCTTTCTCTCCCCTTACCGAGCCCAGCAAATATTACCTTGTGCTGACAATTCATTTCCTTCTTTATGAACCCCCAAAAAAACTGAGGAGAAAAACATTGAAAAGCATTTTCATACTCTGCCTTTCAGTATTCCTTCCACCGTCGAAAGGAAAAGTTGCAATAGACAAAGTCAAGCAGCTGCGTTTCCTTCCAAATTTAGTGTAGCGTGTGTGCAAGCTGAAATTAATCCTCCGGAACTTACACCAACGTTGCTCTCGCTTTACTGAATTACAAGCATTAGTTCTCTCTCAACTTTAATATCTGATTTACAAATTTGTTGTATAATGAGAACATACATTATATGCGCACAGCTACACAATAACCAGTCACCTTGTAAATGATGGCTCGTAATATAATATATTACAAAGGTATATTATCCTCTTACTCTGAAAAATTAATAGTGTTTTTCCTCTCGGCAGACTTTTTATAGCTGTGTGTAAGGACGTAGGTGTGGTGTGCTTTCACTTTTCATGCTCCTATCAAAATTTAAACCAAAAGGACGGCTTGGAGAAAGAAAGTGACTAATAAAAAAGGTATTTTTGTATCATCATTATTGTACAACTTACGACACACGCTATATATACGTGCGGACATTATTTTGTAACCATAAAATCTATACTTTTCACACTTGGCTTCCATTTTACGGGATGTTAATAGAGGGTCGTAGACTATACACTCTTTGTAAGTTCTCTATTGTCAATGTTATTTAGAGAAAACAGTCAACACTTCAATCTTTTACTGACGATATTGTATACTCTGACCTCGTGAAGTGAACAAGGTGTTTGTACTCACACACCTTTTCTGTCTCTAGGCTTCAGTCAGCTATTGAAAACAAGTGAGGAAAGAATACTGAATATTTCTTTTTTCTTTGTGGAAGTGTTGATAAAAAAGACTCTGAAGAGGTTTGCATACAGTGCTTCAAGTGCCAACATGATGATACTACTGGACATCTTTGGAAATATCACAATGCCCCAGTTAGGATACAAAACTGAATATTAGTATTTCCAGTCCTAATAATAATATACTGAACGATACATTTAAGTAAACCTTTTCTGTTGTTGGATGAATGGATAGAGTGCCTGTTTTGTTAAGCACCAACCTAACTGAAATCCAATAATTTAGTGAAATTCCTAAGAAAAAAAGAGAGTATAAACAGGCTATGCTCATACATTTATTGTTGTCACCAAAAATTATTGCTGAATGAGTCATCAAACCACTTCCGCTCTCCATTCCAGGATAAACTCTGACAATACCCGGGAAAGTATAATCTCTTATCAAGCCACAAACTTATTGTAGTTGCTGGATAATCTCATCTCTCTGTCTGTAGTGCCAAATTTAGTTTGTAGCCTGTAGAAAAAACAATGGTTTCACGTCCGTGTTTACATTCAAGGCTGCGTTCAACCCTCATCCTGTTCACTTCCTTTGTGACTCTGTGCAGGGTGGATGGGCTGAAGAAGCTTCACGTTGAAAATGAGTCAAAGAAAGGTAAGAAAATGGTGCTCTGGTGCTATTTCTTGTTTACGTATTATGGAGTAAGAAAAGAAATGGCAGATAATTGGGTAGCATATTTCCCCACAAAAAAAAGTTGGGCTGTTATGTATTCTTGGAATTCAATCTCTCGAAACATATTGTGACGTCAGGTGTACATATTCACTTGGTGAAAAATTGCATTTGGACAATCTTACAAGACATCTCTCTGTTACATTAATGTTCTCAGACCACCTACGTCGGTGAAACATGATACATCCTGGAAACATGTCTATATTTATCATGATTGGTTAGATTTTAGATTGCAAAATTCTTGAATGAAACTGGGGTTTTTCATATTGGCCAAAAACACCTTCCTTCAGTCATGAAGCTACTATATATGTGCTCTTCCTCTTTTACCTTTAAAAAATTAATGAGCTCGCAAAGGGGGGAGCTATATGTACTGCAAATTTCAAAGAACTTGAAAGATTCATGTGGTATTCAACCAATTGATGATTGACAACGCTGTTTCAGTCGGCATGCAAGCTTTTTATTTTTGTTAAAGTCGAATTAAAATGCGGTAAACGTCAAGTTAGTAACATCACTTTAGTGCACGAGCCCAGAATGGCCAGCATGCACAGTTTTGAAGGCCGAGTAAGGTAGGGAAAGCAAATTAGAATGCAGTTGTACCATTTAAATTATATTGTAGACTTATGTATGCATGTAGTCCTGTTGCACCTGCACTGAAATGCAATGATGATGGGTAGCAAAGTTGAAGACGGTTCGTTTAGCATTGCAATGTAATAAAAAGTTTTTTGAGTGAAAAACAAGATGACAATGCTAATCTTTCCTTGAAACAAGTTAATAAAGGCCCAGGGAAGCCAGAGCATTTTAGTGAGGAGACAGCTGGATTAATTAAATTCTACTTGAGGATTCACTTTCTTCCATTATTATTATAGAGTCACTTTCTTTGACTTTAGATTAGATTCTCGACTTTTTGTCGTAAGCTCACAGAGACAAGGAAGATAGATAGATACATTTATACTCGCTCACTCATACCAACATTGAGCATGGATACAAACGCCAAACGCATTACTTACGTAATATTATACAGCTGCTATAAGAAGAATGAGAGACGAGAAATAATGTTACACAACAAAATGAAAATGGTCCCACTGATGATGACTAGCTTGACGGAATGGAGAGGAATGTTTGACTGACTGCAGTTTGTACGGCAAGGCTGGCTTCTGCTGCTACTGTACTTTTTAGTTTTGTGTATTCATTGCTTTCGGTTTTCTTATTATGACTCTCTTTTCTCTCTCTCTTTTCTTTCGTTTCTCATTCTCTCGCTGATCAACTTAGGACATTTCCTGTTCCCAATGGAAAACTTTATGTCACTTGATTGACGTGTGACATCTATTCCTTCCGTTTGGAATAGAGTTTCCATCCGGCTTTTAGCATTAATTGAAAGACTGAGCTCACACTCTTACTGTAAAATCCTTTATGCATCCCGAAAGATTCCGGAGAACAATGCACTGCACAGCAGAACTAATCATCATTATATATATATTTGCTTAGATATTTTTATGACAAATGCCAACCCTCAGTCAAGTTGATAGTTTCTTAAGAAAATGAAATGAGTAAAATGTCATAAGTTGGGGGGTTTTATACGTTTGATGAATCGCGTATGGTTTCATTTAAAAAATAGTTGGGTATGGCGTACCCTGTCGTCTAATAAATTTTGGGTTTGAAGCTTTGGAACTTTCTCCCTATGTATCTGTGCTAAATGAAAAATATTGTACATTTTATGAGTATTTAGACTATCTTCATATACCTATATATACATATAGTTATTAGCTTTCATATATGTACAAACTTTTCTTCGCAGCAAAAGATTGATGGCAGCACATGTGTAACACGAATGAGTCATGAAACACATTACTTGCTCTTGGTAGAAAATAGAATAGAATGTTTCTAAAACGTGAAAAGTAGTAGTTGAAGTAAAGAATCGAAAAGTTATTCTTGCCATTTCTCAACCCCATCCCAGCTCTTTTTCCGGTGAGTAGTAGGAAGGTCGAGTGTTTAATGGCATGAAACTGCATACAATTTTATGATATCGTCCCTACATAATATAAGTAGGCCTAATATGTTATGTATTTCAAAACTCACTTCAATCATACGCGTTCATAACCGTATAAACCCCTTTTAGACGTCCATTGCATGTGAAGTGAACTTTAAAGAACGCATGAGAGGCTACTAACCAGCCAGTGGTAGGTCAGAACAACAAGACTCAAAAAAGAGAAAGTAAAAAGCGTTACATACTCATACATAGGTAGTTCGTTCTATCGTTATGATGTCGGTTCGTTGGTCTCATCGTCTCTTGTGTGAGATCGTGAGGAGAAAGACCGCATATGCCATTATTGCAATCTATTATACGCTCTCTCGGTATGCACGAGCAACCCTTTCCCTCCTTCTTTTATTCCTTCATTTTTTTTCTCTCTCTCTCTCTAATTCTAAAAACGGAGAAGAAAAATCTTGAACCAGAACAAGCTTACATTTTCAACGATTTTCATGACTTCTTCAAGTTTTCTTCCGCCGCTCCTAGCAGTTTTGATGGAGGGGCGGTAGAGGAAAGTGCTTGTGGAACTGACTGAACTGTGCAGAGCTATGAATATTTGGTCTTCATAATATCCCATACATTTTGCTTTTGTAGGTTATTATGTAACAAAGTTTGAATGAAGGGAATACGTCCATTTCTGGTGAAATGAGGGCTCTTGAGATTCCTCTTTGGATTATAACATGGCGTACTTTTTTCCGTGTATTTTTCTTTCGCTCAAAAATACACGGTTGGTCGACTAAAGTTGAATGCTAGCAGATACTTGGTACACGGTCCCGTTTCGAAACTGTATACATACATTGTACTAACGATAAGCAGTAAGAAGAAGATGTATATTTTTTTGGTACATATATATATGAAAAGGGAAAATACTGTGAAAAATAAGGAAATGACAATGGCACTTTTTGTAGATATGAAAAATTTGACTCCCATTTGCTCCAAGCCACCATCATCACATAACCACACCATATTATACGAGTTTTTTTTCTTTCATTTTTCCTGTAAAAAGCGTAGAAAAAGCATTAAGTTTCCCCATGCACCATACAAATATTGTTACTTGGTCCCCCTCTTCTTACATGTGACTGTGTGACCCATTCAGTTTATAGGAATTTTTACATATTACGTTTTACTTATGACATGAGACGAGTTTGACGTTTTATGACCCAGCATCCTTTTGAATTGCATGAGATTACGAAAAGGGTAGATAGATGGATGGATCTGGTTGATGCTCAAAGGAATGAATAAACTGCTCATAATCAGATGTAGTTAAAGGAGCAGAAAGCGTGAGTATATAAACTGATGGTAAAGATAAAAAGTTCTTAAAATCTAAGACTCAATTTTTAAATGCGATTTGGATTGGTACTTAATTCATAAGATGTCAACAATTTTGCAAATAGAGAGTTATCATAACAGGCTTAAAATTAAAGGGCTTTGGCTGCAGAAAACTTTGGTATACTATGGTTGACTATGGGAAACTATGAAGCGGACAGACAGACTTATTACGCTTGGTAAGTACAAAGATATATTTTAGCGACAACATAGTCGGGTCATCATCATCTGACGGAAGTCAAATGCTGCTGAAAATGAAAAAAGATCATAAACCAGATTGATGTTGAAATGCTTTGTAGAAGTACGACTGTCGCAGATTTTCTAAACCATTCACCATTCACATTTCTCAACAAGTAAATTAAGCAATGTTCCATCATTTTATTAAGTCTTTCATAATAATCCATGGAATGATTTTTTGAAACATTTTGTCTTTTACTAAAAACATGGTGTGTTAGCAGCATTCCTGAATTTATACTTATGTTCATTTCGATTGGAGTCAAAGAAAAACCTATTGCGCAAAGTATCTCATATACGGCTCGTGGCATAAAATCAGGAAAAAAACAATTTATCCGTAAAGTCAAAGATTTTGATACAAAGTGTTCTTTTGTTACATTTTATTTAATGTTTAAAAAACTACTGAGATCAATCGTTTTTTTTGTAAAGTACGAAAATAACAATATACTTTAACAGATTTTTTAGATCAAACCGATGAAAGCAGTGCAGTAGAAAGGGGTCACTAAATTGCAAAGTAATTCCGTTGTAATGTGTTTTACACTTAAAGAGTACAAAGCCGTCGAGACTCTCTGTATGCACGAGGAATATTGAATTCACTTTTTCCCCAGTTGCTTTTTTGAACTGAATGCAGTATACATACAAGTATTGGAGCTGTGTTGCATTCTACTTTTTTCTTCAGGGAAAATATAGAGAACAAGTGTAGTACTACACATTATCGTCGTGTGTGTGTGAGAATTCACAAAGCAAACACATTTTTGATAGGAAATTGTAGCGGAAATGCTACACAATGCAATCAGGACAGACGTACGTTCCGGTGTAAAATCTAATAAAATTGTGTACACTTTGCACATTTCACCCAGGTATATAAAGGAAACACATGTATTGTGTGTAGTACTAGTCTTTTTTAGCATATGGGATGAATTGAGCTAAATGTACAAGAATTTTGGGGCTACAACTTCAATATATAGATATTCTTTTTACCCTGCCGGGAGCAATACGTAAAGTAAACTTTCCCATGTCATTATAAGCACACACACACATATGTATACACAAATGGGCACATGGAGTTAGTAGTTTCTAGTTTATACCCCACTTTTCTATCTAACATGTTCTTACCGTGACATAACTACCATCACTTTTTCCTTCTTCTACTTCTTTCATCCTTTTGATGCGTCTCCATCTTTTTTTTTTAGTGGAACGCACTTCATGTGAGTACGAAAACTTAACAACGTAAGTGTATCACACAGTGCGCTATATATACTTTCATACTTTTGCTTTTTCTAGTTTTGCTGGAATGCTATATAGTGTACTTGTAAAAATGATGAAATTTGTATTCAACCGTGGCATTTTATCGAAAAAGATGCATAACATTGTGTGAGGAAATGGCATAGTTTAGGAAAGAAAATTGAGTTTTTCAATCTGCAATAAAGCTAAACATGGTTGTTCCTCTCCATCTTCAGCACCTCTCTCTCTCATCTGCTCTACCTCTACCTCACCCACCTCCACCGTTCTGTTCTCCTACTTTTGCTGTCTGACTGTCTGGTTGACTCTATTCCAATATAAAAACAGTTCCCTACTCTCACTCCTTGAGTTCCTTAATACCAAAAAAACGAATGAATAAGGAAACCGGTAGTACATTTACAATTTCTTTGAGTTTATGATTGGAAGGGCTGTTCCCTATAATATAGTGATATATGTGGAGTTTTTATGGTGCTAGGAAAACTCCTTTCTTAAATACCGCTGTAACATTAAATTTCAAATGTAAACATCTATATTATGTAATATCCGTTGGTATACACACCATATTTCTTGAACTGAGTGAGTGAACCTCTGCTCTGTCTGAAGGAAGGTGCATTATTGTGGTATGCGTCCTGTGTTTTGTATCCTTCTTCTCCCAGTATTTAGTACTTTCCCTTGGCATTTGGCACGAAACGTGTGTTTCTTCATTCCTTTCCTCTCTTTTTTGGCCGGCGTTCCTCACCGTTTCAAAACTATGATGCCAACATCTCACACACACATACAAAAAAACGAAGCTGGTGGAGTTTTGTGTGTATATACTGCAACAACTGCACTTTTTTCCAGATGGAAAAGAGCTGATGATGCTTGAGCCCTATAGCATAAAACCCACACGCTTTCCCATGTTATTCCCATAGTGTTCTATACTTTATAAGTGAGTTTTTAGGAGTTTTACAAGTCTAAAATATACACAGGGAGTCAGACTCCAGGGGTATGAAATGGTTGAAGGTAGGTAGATATTATAACAGCAGTTTAGTTTTTCATGATGACAGTTCGTGTCTTTACTTCCTTGTCGAACCTTCTTCAAGCTCGTGTCTTGAAAGAGAAAGTGAAAGTAAGAGAGAAAGAAAACAGGGAAAAGTTTAAACAAGACATTGACTTGGTTTGACTGTTTGGCCAGGGAGATATTTTTCCCCTGTTGCCGACTATATTTTTCTCTCTTGAATTTTTTTATATTTCTCTTGATGTGCGTGCTGGCATGAAAGTGCAATGATAATAATAGTTCAACAGCACACAACTTTCAAAGCGAATGTAGTAAGAAGGGAAAAAAAGAAGGTGCATTGGATTACAAAGCAGTTTTTCTCGACTTTTTTCTCACAAGAAGATTTTTATCTACCCTTCAAACACCACTTTATGTTATGATGATGATCTTATATGTACTACCGTCATCCATCCATCTACCCTTTTCTCTTTCTCTCTCTCCATCTTCCTCTTTTCTCAAGGTTGGTGTACAAAAAAAACGTGGGTATTTTCATAATGTCTGAATATAGCTTTACCTTCTTTCTTAACATAGCTCGGCTCATATCATCATCATAAAGTTTTGCTGACGCCTCCATCAACCATTCCAAAAGAAGCTCTCCTTATCCTACAAAATATATAACGTAATTTCCCATCTTTAAAAGTCATTTCCCTTCTCCCTTTGCTCAAGAGAAGAAAAAGAAAAGTACATGCCAGTTTGTTGGCAATGGAGTACACAGGTATTCTTCATATGCTTGTATTTCTTGAGTAGAAAATCAGTAAATTTTTATGGAAGTCTATCATAAAAAGTAAAAATTACGTGATGGAAAGACTTCCTGTTTCCTATAAAACCATAACATATATAATATTTGTATGTACATATCAGCTACGTCGCAAGCTGCAATCCAACCTTTTGCATCAGTTTGAGTCATATATTTATGTTCTAATTACACGATTTCTTCTGAACTGGAATGGAATAAAATGAAATAGCAAGGAAACAGTTTCTCTCTCTCCGATTCAGCTGATTTCCTTTCCGGTCTCTGCACCTAAATGTCTCTCTCCATATGAACTACACAACCTTCTTTACCACTATATAAACAACAGCACCGTCGAATTGGGAGGATGTAGGAGGCGAAATAGGAGTGCATATCGTTTCATGTTTCAAATCTTTTTCTTGATCATCGTCATCGTCAATAAATCCATATAATACGCTCCGGATGTTTCAATCTAAGAAACTCGACATAAACAGAGAGCATACTATTTCATTTTGTGATCATAAGGAAAGAAAAGAATACTCAAGTCAAAGCCCTGCTCAACTGTCCCCGATATACTTCTTGCACTCACACGTATTTAGATCCCATTGTCATTCAATAAGGATGAAACGAGGCGTGCGTACAACGTACATTACAATGACAAAGAATGAAGTCAAAATAATATGGGAATACATTTCAAGGAAAATGCATGCCTGCATGCCTTAACGCACGGAAAAGAAAATACTCTTTGATTTTAAAATTCAAACGTACAAAGCGACCATTTCAGTGATCGTGAATTTTCTGTATGTAAAATGTTTGTAAGAAAAAACATGATGGTTGTTTTTGTTGTTGCTATAAAAATTGATGCACTAGCATTTAAAAAGTTAAGGATAACCAAAAATATATTAACTCCAACGTCTCCAACATCGCTATGTATTCAATACACAGATCGATGTTCCCATTTTTAACTCTAAAGCAACCATTGATAATTCAGAAGGATGATCTATAACGTGATACAAAAAAATGGTTCACTGAAATACTTAAGTGCGACGGTATGATGATGAATCAACGGGATGAAAACCTACATTTGAAATTCTTTTCAAAAACCTTTTTGGTTATTCCTAGACTTTTCGTTGCAATCAGTACAGCATTCCTATTTCTCCAGTTTGAAATGATCAAAACTTCTCCTGGAAAACCCAGGTGGTATACAAGTATATACTATATTGATATTCCATAACCAATTGCACATGCTCACATCTAGTGAGCTCGTTGACTTTTTCACATAAAAAATATACTGAACCTAACCTCAGTGACACAGTTCACTAAAAGTTGTACAAAAAATATGAGTCCATCCTATACACGAAAGGAAGCAAATATAGACTTTTTTAGTAAGTCAGCTTAAACTCAAAATCTTTATGATGAGGATAAATATCGGGTGGTGAGAGATGATCAAAATACGAAAACTTCATGCTGATACTGAATTGAAATAGAAAACTTATAGACTCTCGATCTCGACCCAATATACTTCCAAATTCCAAAGAAGTTGTTGGCATTGGCATGGCCTTTCTCTTTATTTACCTAACCGACTTTTTGTATCATCCGATTTTTTGTAGGTACACAAACACCCGTCCAAATTTTCTACCAACAAACGTTTTATTTTATTTCGTATTTTTCAATAGAAGGCCTAAAGAAAGTGTGTCTGAGTGAAAAGACTTTCTCTTTATACTATATAACACCCGAGATTTCTTTGGAGGCGTAGGTACCGCAAACAAAGTTTCGGCTTTCGCTTGAACTTGATACTGTTGGTAATGCGAAGATGGTGATGATGATTCTGGAAGCCACATGATGACAGCCAGCTCTCTTTCTTTTGGCAATATAAACCTAGGTCTGCCTTAAATGTGAGATCAATAGCACATCAACATCAAATGCAGCAGCTTGTGCGCACCCCAGCGCACTTTTTCTCACACTTTCATATTGTGTGACCAGACCACTTCTTTGTTTTCTGGGGGAATGGAAAGGTGCTGCACTAGATATCTTATTGTTTTCACATTTTGAACAATATAAAAAGAAGCTAAGTGTATAAATAAGGCTCAAGTAAGGACGGTTCAAGTTGGTATTATTATCATCATTTGGTTACTTCATGCGGCTGAAAAGAAATATAATATGTTGTTGTACGTGGCGGTACTTTCTGTGGAACGAAAAAAAATACATGAGGTTTCTTCTTTCTTTTACTTCTGCTCTCCTCAACGACTCAAAAAAACAACACACAAAGTTTACCACCACCGCACCACACTGGTTGTTTTCCTTTCACAGAGGGAGAAAGTCAAGGTAGCAACACCAGACCAGAACAAGAAGAGTTCAGTAACTATACTTTGAACTGTTGAGTTAATAAGGATACACAAGGCAAAAAACACTCCTGCTTATTTGCTAAAGGGAAAAGTGCGTTTTCTTAACATTTTTTGTTTGTGGGTCTTCTCTCTTTGTATATCATTCAAGATACGAACGTCTCTTGCCTTCTCCAGATATATTCTTTTTGCTTTTGCAACCTACCCAACCGGTCTTTTTTCTAGCAGTCGCTACTGATAAGAAGGAGAGCTAGTGCTCATTGCTGCTCTCATCCTTCTTATTTTTTTTTTGCTTTTTTACATCACTACTTACTTTACTTACTGCCACTACTTCTTGCCCATATTATAAGTACAGTAAATCCCACACGAGTCGTTCCATCTTTATTCCCAAACGTACTTTCAACTTTTCACCATTTTCCTTCCTACTTATTTTTTCTCTTTCTTCCTCCTTCGTTCCTCATTCCAATGTTGAGGAATAAAAGGTTTTTTTGCTTCTGCTGTCTGTGTAAGTATGAGGCATGAATGCATTTAAGAAGGAAGTTAAAGGCAAAAAACCCATGCAACTTTCCAGGTGGAGCATCTAAAAGAAAGAAATAAGAAAAATACTAAAAGATTGTGTAGCAAAGCAAGAGCGTGTGGTTGGTTATCTGTGGTCTTTTTGGGCATCTTCTTTTTTTTAGTAAGAAAAAAAATAGCGATAGCGATGAAGAAGAATCTCTGCTGTTCGTGTTCTGTGTTCTTGTGTGAATATTCGCTCAGTCGGAACGATATACACCAAAAGGCATTTCACCTTGCATTTTCGTTTTTTTATACTTCTTACTCCCTATTCTCTGTTCTCTCTTCTGTGTGTAATGTGAAAAACAAGGAAACGAACAAATACACATAGACACATTGTTCTGGGCTCTTTCTGAATGCGAATGAGGGAGAAGGGAATGGCAAAAAAACTTGAGGGAAATGCATCTACAGTCAGCATATTATATAAACATTTTTGTGGACGTGGAGGGCAAATGTTGAATGAACATAAATATATATTTATATAACCTAAATCGAAGGTTACAAACGTGTGAGAAGAGAGAGTAGTCTTTCCTTTTTTCTTTCTTTTTTAAACTAGAAAGCAGCTCATTTTTTCTCTGAGCCAAAGCAAAGCCCGGGAAAGAAGCAATATTGGAGTGTGAATGTGAAGAGAAACAAAAGGATTTTTGGCATTTATAAAGATATATCAAGTGCATGACTTTTTATGCCTTTTACTTTTTCATCGAATCGTTTTTTCTTCTACTTTCTTTTCGCCCTCTTTTTCATTTTTATTGTTTATATTCGCTCTTTTCGCAATGTAGCTACTTCAACAACTTTTTTGAAGCTATCTTGTGAACCAGGTTGTAATCTTGCAAGTGTTTTCTAGCACTTTTCTTCCCTGCTTGCATTCATTTGTTTGCCTTCGTGACACAAAAATTTCTCCCAAACCACCTATTGCCATTTGCCAATTGCGAAGAAAGAAAGAGGATATATATAGAAATAACATATTATTTTTTTCTAAAGTGTAGAGGAGCTCGATCGTCTGATGTTTGTCCGCTTTAGTGAATCATACAACGACCTATTTGTATTGTGTAGTGTTGATGATGAAGACATCCAAAATTCAGTAGTTTCTATTTGACTTTTTTAGTTTCTCATCTTTCTTTAAAATATTTTTTCTCAAAAGTTTCCCCCGAACGATGCGAGATCATCTATATTTAAAATATATAGCGATTTCAAGAAAATGCCACACAAATAAAAAAAAAAGAATGGGAAAGAACGAATAAAAAGATTATGACTACGAAGTATTTTTAATGACCATGCAACTGTGTGAGTTTCCCAATTGCCCGTTTGTTGACTGAACCTGAAATAATAGTTTTGAAGGAATTTAAGGAAAGAGGTCATGAAAATCAAAAAGCTGACAAACCCCACACACAGATTGGAATGCACTCAACTTGACATTACGACCAGACCTCATTCAAACAACCACCTCATAAACGCGTTGAATGAACCAGAGAAAGGTTTTCTTTTAAAAAAATCCATCATTTATTTGATACTGATACTTATCATTCTACCGATAAAATTCCAACAAAGATGATGATAGTATAGAAGAGCACAAAAAGAAAATGAGTGAGATCGAGATGTGAAATGGAGAAAGAATGACATGTTTGTATTTCCCTTGATGGAAAGCTGTAAAACGAGCCACAACAAAAATAGGATGCCTTTTTTTACTCACTTTTTTTGTCTGTTCACTTCCTACTTCTCGCATCCAAAAGAAACGAAAATGGAATAGAAGTAGTAGGGTTTGGTAAAATGGACAATAAAAGGGATCAAAAGGATAAGGAGTGATAGCCTATTTGGTTTTAAGCAATAATCTTGACCACTCAATGTTTTATGAGCTGAAAGAGAAAAAAGAAGAATCTTTCCGAGTTTCTCTTGTTTCACCATGTTAAGCTTCCTTTTGTGCACAATGTGTGTGTGAAAAGTGTATTTTCGTCAACGCAGTAGAAATGTGCCTGTAAAGAAATCTAGGATTGTTTGTATGGTCAATGAAATGTGATTTCTCAATTTCATGCCTGTGGTGGTGTGGTGCAGAGAGCGCAATGAAAGTGAAACTACGTATTTTGTAGCTGCTACAGATGATATGATGCCTGTCTTTTAGTATGATCTAAAATCTTAAAGGAATATGTACGTATAAAAGAACATTCATCTTGTTAAGGGATGATTGAATTCGTGGGAAATCGTGGTGTATTATGCGTGATCATCAATTCTGTTGTTGACTCAAAATACATTTCCAATTGTATAAGATGCATTAAAAGTTTTTGTGGCTTTTGGTGGTGTGATAAACTGATGAACTCAATAACTGCTGGTCGAGCACTGGTAGAGAACAAGTCATCGGGTTCAATGCTCGTTATTGCAAGTTGGCACTAAAAAAAGTTCGGGTTACAGTTACACATAATTTATTTTACATTGCTCATCAACTCACTATCGTTCTGTTTGTAACAAGAAGATTATTGTGGAGTAATGCACTAATTAGAGTTTATGGTTGGCGATTCATTTATATTAGGTTTAACATTTTGTACAATAGAATGGGAATGAACAATGATGATATAATCGGATTAATGAACTACAAGGACTAATGCAATTAATGAATGTAACTTTCATTTGATTTTTTTTTCTGGGAACAGTTCCAATGTCGCATGTCGAAGGCGTCTTGGGACACCGAGTGGAAATGAATTGTAATATCGTACCGACACGCCGAGACGACTCAGTTTATATGGTCCTTTGGTTTCGGGAGGGTTTAGGAGGAAAGCCGCTGTACAGGTAAATTATAAATAATACTGCTTATTCGATGATGGCTTGATTAGTAATTAGAATGCATGTGTGTATGATTTCGATTATGTATTGTATTATGGGGAGTGGAAGGAATATTAATTTTGTTGGCCATGCTGGTATTCTGGAGTCATATTGATTTACTAACACATTAGGATAACAAGCTGTCCTCAAAAGAGACAGGATTTGTCTTGATGTCCTTCCTTTATGGTATTTCCGTCATTCATCATACATATAGCATAAGAGATGCACGTGTACTTCACTAGAATCGCGTCGCGACTTATTATCTTTGTCCTTATAGGTATCGAGAAAACGAAAACGTGTGCCTATTCGTTGTTTTGAATGACGTAAAATTTAGTAATATACATACATATGATCGGCTGGATACGCGTAATGTAATGGGAAGCTACTAGATTCGATTTTTTCTGAAGTACTTCCTTTATTAACTCTACTGGCATATGTGCTATGTGCATTTTATATTGAATAGCATTGTGAAACGAGGATCATCATCATATCAACATCATTTACATACATCAACCATCATCATCAAGCTTACATCTTCCATCATAGGACATGGTTTTTCCATTAAAGAGAAAGTTTATGGGTCTACCAAAAATGAAACCAACGTGCATTGCATTGTTGCATTGAACCAAACATGAATTTCGGCTTCAGCTTTCACCAAAAAAGGAGTTGATGTGACAAGAACGTACTACCACTTACATGGTTGTATAATACATTCATGAATTCTATACATATAACCAAACTTGTAGATTTTTTAAATAGAGAAAGCGTACGCTCATGGTTTGGTGAGCAACACTATGAAATGAATATTTATTCCAATTGTCAGCTCTTCCCTGGAAAAGGTATTTCAAAATGTGGTTTTCATTTTTTCGACAGATCTCTCCCCGTTTACATTCCACGACAGTGAGTCGAGTCCCACAAAGTCATGAATACTGATATGTACCAGCTTTCCTTTTTGTTAGTCCTGATTCGGAAAGGAACTGAATACACATGGTGTATACAATGACATGGATTGCCGTTGATCCACAAAAGGTTTAACCAACCAGCATATCAGTTTTTCTCATTTTATTAAGTAGCTTCAAATGACTTGGGCTACCTTATGCGAATAACTGGTGCGTCTATCCTAATGCCATCAATTATTATCTACTTATTATTACCATATATCTGATTTTTGGTTCAATTGTTGTAACGCTAGGTATGCAAGCACAGCTCTCGCATACTCTTTCTATGTTAAAATACACCTAAAAAGTACCTATATATAGTATACCATACCATGTATTTACCATTATGACTTGTCTATTGAAGCATCTAGTCTATGTACATGAGAAAATAAAGCCCAATCTGAGTTTGGGAACGAAAGGAACCACAACCAACTTGTTCTGCTGACCATTATTCTTTAGAGATAAGAATTCTCCATCTTGTCATTTTAGAATAGAGCATATATTTCTGTAGTCTTCTAGTAGCATTATCTACCCTATGGAATGTGCAATCCTCTAGGAGCAGATAATTGTTATATTGTTATCAATAATATAATCCAAAATTCATGATTCAGGTTCCCCTAGGGTATATGCCTTTTGGGTCACTGAATACAGTATGGTTTTTTTTCATTGTATTTTTATATCATTACTTTCCTAAAGCTACTTCGTTACACTCTGTATATTATGTTAAATTTGAATTCACCGTCACTCCAATGACAAGGAAGAGTAGTAGTAGTGGTGTAGTTCCTTCTTACCTTTCAGCATGTATACATAAAATTCCAAATAACTCTCCGCTCCAATTCCATCAGAGCCACAGTGACAGGAAGAGTGCATATGTCATTTTCAATCACATGCAAGAGAAACGAAATGAGTGTGACATGCTGATTAACAAACAGACTAATATAATTGATAGTTGTGTGGTGAGCCAATAGGCATTTTAATTGTTTCTCATTGATTTACATTTTAACTGAAACCTCGATCGTGTCCTCGTTTTGAAGTTGAAGACCGCGTACACTAGTCCATATATAGCTAATGGCCAGGCAATCACCATAATATTCCAAAATGCATTAAAAAGATTTAAACTGGAAAATATAAAAAATTAGGTAAAATGTATGCAACCATTTAATTATAATTCCGAGTGGAATAAAGTTTCGTTTAAGATTTTACTGCACAAACATTGCACCATCAAATGACAATAAATCAGCAAACTTGACATTATATAACTAACATAAATCCACCCATGTTATAAGTACAAACACAATTTTTAAAAGCTACAAAAACTTTGTTTCTCGCGTCACGACATCACAAGACCATCATCATGCTCATGTAACATTTTTTTGCAACTACAACAAAAGTGTGATCTAGAGCTCGAAGTAGGTATAAGGTCTTTCCTCGTTTGGTGACAAATGAAAAGTTGATGATGTGATGCATTCTTTTGATACTTCCCTTGCTTACCGTGTGCTTTGATGGTGCTTACTATTCTGGTGCTCTGCTGATGTGTTTGTTGTTTCAGTGCACATCCTTCCATGCTTTTGTGTCACCCAAAAAAAGCACTCACTTTACACACACAACTATGCTACATTGTTTACCTGCAGTGCAGTAACATCCAAGAAGAAAAGTGATATAGAATATTTCAGTTATAAGTATACCAAGCGTGTTACAATAGTATATATAGTAGCAGTAGTAGTACAGCATATTGTTCATCCTTTATATCACTTCACTTTAGAAGTTGAATTGAACGTGTAAAATCCAAACCTGCAATGACATCACAAAGTAGGAGCAAAAGAGAAGTGCAAAAGCAAGCGAAATCATTATAACAATGACTAGGACTACAGACTACACACACATTACTTTTTGTGTACACACACACTCTCTCACTCTGAATGCATGTTTCAAAGCTGTTGTTTGTTACCCAAAGGCATACATCCTCTGTAATGTATGGGCTCCAGTAACAAAAGGTGTAACAACAACTTTCCCTCTCTTTTCACAGAAAAAAAATGCATACATTGATGAAAGTGAACAGGGAAAATTCTGAGTTCTTTTTTGCATCATCATTTTCCTTTCTTCTCTCTCTCTCTCTCTCTCTCCATTTTTTCACGATAGTATAATACATCCGGGAAATATTACGCGTATAAATTATACACAAGGAAGGACGCAGCTTTCATGTGCTCTGCTCTTTGTATTCACTCTCTATAAACATGGGAACTCATTGATCATTAATGTATGTACCAATAATATAAGTTGGATCTATGAAAGAGTACAATATGTATATACTATTGTATTACCTTCCTTGACATGCATAGATTAAGTGAGTGTTTTTACTTGGCTGCCGTTTCTCAATTGGCAAGTGACATTGCATGACAACACCACTTCAGAAAGGTGGAGTTAATCCAAAGCTAATCGAATACTGCCTTGGGTGCAGTATAAGCTAAACGCACCATAAGCAAGAAATGAGAGAATTTAATATAATGACTACATTTACCAACATATACCTATGTATGTCTGCTTAATATACATAGTTCAGATCTTCTGATATTCAAGAGATTGTAAAGTAAACAGAATTTTAGACACACGCCAAAACTAGATACATACTTATTTTACACAAACAAATAATATTCTTATGCAAGTTTCATTGAATTGACAAACATATCAACGTAATTAAGGTGGAGGTATGTATACAAACACGTAGGCTGAAGAGATTCTTTCGCGATTCTAAATCAGAAGTAGTATATGACTAAACTCGCAAGTAGTAGACAACATTGTAGAAACGCCATATGAAGCTTGAACCTTAACAGGGCATATGGACCATTTATCTCATGATAATGATGATGCTATGGTGAGTAGAAACGTTATGTATGCATTTTTGTGTGTGGGACAGGCAATATTGCGGAATTCGTGTTGAGAAACTCTCATCACATCACCCCATGCCTGGACTACAAACCTACTACTTATACTATACACATATTATTTGACAATTCAAAGCGGATACTACAATACATTCAATATTAAATATAGGTTTCCAGGAGTGAGGCTGGAAGTGGCATTATCATTTTAGCATGTAGAGAATATATGATCAAGGAAAGAAGAGGACACCCAGCATGAATGCGTGTGATGATGATGATCATCATCATAATATTATTATGTATCCTTTACAAAGGAGGAGGAAAAGAAAGAGAGAGGAACCGTGAAAAATCTCATGTATAATAACAACTTTGCATTGATATCAGTATATATTATAGTGTAGTAATAGTGTGTAGCATCATCATCATGTGATATCCTTTAGATTGCACCTAAAGTAGGGTTTCAAAACATCTGGCATGAATCCTGGCGGAAGAATGAAAAGAGAAAGGTAGTTAACTGAGGACATGTGGTGTTCAAAAAGAAAAGAAAAATGTATGTGTAACATTTACTTTAGCTCTCTGAATGCTCCTTTTTATGTTTCGTTTTCCTCTTATGTATGTTATGTAACTGTCGATGTGGAATAATATTACATACAAACTACTACTTTTCTACTTATTTTCTTTTTTCTGGGTAATGCCATAAGGGCAGGAAGCAGACGACGAAGAGTGACTGGATAGTAGATAGATAGTAGTTTAATATTTTGAATTTCTATATTTTTTGTACTTACTGTAGCTTGCAGCTGTCTTGCATTATGATAGAATGAAACTTTTTAAAAAAAAGAAACAAGTATAAAGAGTTACCGTCAGAGTTTGAAATCAAATGGATTTATATGTTTTTCACTTTCTGCTTCCTGATTCATTCCCCTTTGCTGAAAGTACATCAGAGAACACACACAAAACTTTATATGGTTTAGCTTGCTTAAGAATCAGTCGGTTTATATACAATATAAATAAATTCCGCTTTCATTTTTCTCAATACGCTATATACTTTCTCCGCATATTTACGAACTATGGTTTTGGCAAATTCATTGTACAATAAAAAAAAAGTTAGTTTTGCACGTTTTTTTCTTCTTTTCAGCCTTTTCGTATGTAGAATAGCATGCATTATTCGACGAGAGCAAAGGAAATTTGCTTTTTCCAAAAGACTACATATTTGCAACAAGCCATATAACATTCCACTCAAGTGATATTTTGATTTAAGCTGTCGTCGGGACGTCGTGATTTCAGCAAAAATTCAAAAGCTGAAGAATTATTATTTAGATTTGATTTCACAAGCATTACATATCATTTGCGGTATTATAAAGAGCTCACATATGCTCACATTTGATGTAATGTCATGCAATATGATCTTCATTGATACTGTTTTCATTTTCATGTACAATTCTTTGTAGAACACACATGTGTGTGCATTATGTATCAGCAGATCTTGACAAAGGCTCCGATTCAATGAATGAAACAGCAGCAGCAGCACGCTACAAACCATGAACTAAAATATACGATCCTATACTTTTTTTTCATGTTTGAAGAGAAAGTGCTTACATTACATTACACATAATGTAACGTCGCCTTCAGCATTTGATGCCAGCTTGAACATGAAGGCAACGATTTTATTACGTTTATTAAGTCAGTTGAGCAGCTTTTTTTCTGTGGAAAATCACAAAAACGAAAAAGTTCCATTCCATACGTTCAACAACTTTGTGAACCAAAAAAAAATGAACGGGAAAAGCCGAAACCGGCATACATTTGTTTAAATATAAGGGAGAACAATCAAACACTCATTCAGTCCCTACACGTATGCATTATACAGTCTAAAAATACATTTTAATGGGATGGTGGCAGAGGACATGGTGTTCTCTGTACAAGTTTTGGATGAATCTAAGGAAATGGCTTATTTTTATGAATTTTGAATGCTCTTGTTGCATTTTTATGAAGGGAAGTTGTACCACCGTTATCTTCAATGATATTACAGTGTTCTCTCTCTCTCCTCTCCACACAACTAGTATCCTATATTATAGTCATACTCAACCAGCAAGCAGTCCAAATTATTACATCGTTCACATTTTTCAACTGACTTATTTTCGCTGTTTCTAAGTTTCTACTTTCTACCTGCCATGCTGTGTATGCAAAATATAAACTCTGTTTTTACTTGATCTCCACCATCAAATTTGATTTCATAGCAGCAGCAGAGTATATACTACCCACAGTCATTGCAAGAGAACCTTCTCTTGGTTGTTTAAACACTACGTAGGTAGTAGGAACGCAGTGTGTAAAGCTCCCATTTGTAAAAGTGCAATGAAAACTCGCTTATACTTTCTGCCAACATTGATACGGTTGGAGTATATTTATATAGAGAGGGAGTATATATAACAGCTGCCAAATAAGGTTGCTTAATATACATCAACCTATAGCATGTCCATATTATACATATCTGGATCGAGTTATGGAGCCCATGTAGCACTACTAGTGTCATGCAACAATAAATTATAACTGAACTGTTATTTACTTCGTGCTAAATTTCCTGTTCGTCCAAAAAACAACGTTGCGTTCTGGGTTGAGTTGAGTTGAGTCACTTGAAAATTCTTGCTAAACCTGTGAACTCACTGCCTTTATTTGCTTACTGCCATTTCGTTTGTCGTGCTTATTTTCACGTAAAATAGGCTTACCTGAAGCTGTGAATAAGCTTTGTGTAATGGAAACATAATAGAATACTACTACACTATTTCTACTACCTAACGCTTTCCTCTCAAAGATGGATACTCATAATATGGAGCAAAGCAACTCTTCCGTGTTGAATACAAAATTCCCCGGTGGGGCAAACACTGAAAAACGGCTCATAATATCGCATGTACACAACTTGGTATATTATAGATTATAGTAGAAGGCATAAGCAGTTTAGTAGTAGAGTAGCAGCAGGGATATTCCAGTAATTATAGAAGCGTGTAGGAAGTAGTGGCAGACACATCTTTAATACATCCAGTTCCATTACAGCCTCATACGATACCTACCTACTTGTGTACGCAGGAGTTGGTTGCACTGACCGAAAAATGTTGATCATTTTGTACATGATATGCACACGTTTTATCTATGGACATACTAGATTGTAGCATGTTATTCCCATAAACTCTCGGTGGATGTCACCTTTTCAGGAGTAAATCTAGTGCAAAATTTTGTCACGAGCATGAATTAATGAAAGGTCGTACAACACTCAGCTTGCATTACAGTAAATATTTCACTTTCCCTTGTGAGAGATAGGGTACTACTATATTGCTCTACTACCTACACACTTTCTACTTACCATGTAAATAGGTGGTTGCTCATGTTTTCCTGCCAAATAGAATGAATAGAGAGCCTTTAAAAATGCTTACATGCTTTACTTCAAAAGTGTAAGATGCTCTTTCTAAAAAGGTACTTCACTTTAGCTCACACAACTTGAGTAGATAGATGAATGTAGACAGATAGCTATTAGACTTTTTCTTTTTTTCTCAGGGAAGAGATGCCCAATTAAGTGTGAGGGAAAGTGCGGATTCGTGTGTGAATAAGTTCATGAAAGAAGGAGCACCTGATTGTATTATACTCTGGAGATTCATGCATACTTTAGTTGGCTCGTACAACAGCACAATGAATACAAAATATCTGAGAGGATGGGCTATTTGCATAATGCTGATATATTAGCTAGCACATTTCCCTTAAGCATGAAATGAAACCGCATGCAGCAGTCATACGGTGGTGGATGTATGTGTGTACGTACAGTATACCATACCATCAGTTCACTGCCTACTATTCATTGTGGTGGAGTGTAAGGAAACACACGAGAAATATTGCCTGCAGGACGTGTTATGTCGCATCACATCACATCACTTCCTCACTTTTCTTTCCCAGCTTTTTACCGTGTTGAACCTGATCTAGTTAAGTGTTGCTTTATCTATGACTTCATATGTGTACTTTGGTTTCTCCCTCTCATATCATCAAATAAATGTTGTTCGGTAAGCAAGCACACGCATTGGGTAATGTGAGGAAGGAAAGGTTTAGATGAAATTGGGAGAAAGAAGAATGAGGTGGCATCTGCATTTTATTGTGATGTGATGCAAGCCAAAGAAAGTGCATAAAATACATATATTTTTCTCTCAGATATTGAACATTTCATGTACCTCCACCTCACCAATAATAATATGTCGACCATAGCATGGCATCAACGTTGATTTTAATATAAAAGGTGCACACTTATGTCAGAAATGAAAAAAGCAGACGCAAGATATCTAACAGACTGGATAACAAAAAAAAATTCATGAATTTTGTAGAAATTGAATAGTAAGTCTGTTTCTTTTCATATTCCAATAACCTAGCATTAAAACTGTCTAAATGCTAAATTAAATTATAGGCTTGGCGTATTACGGGCAAATGTATATTAAATACAGTGTCCTTATCATGGCCATTGTTCATTCTTCCCAAAAGGTGTTGTGTTTGTGTTATCCTTATCGATTTATATGTTGTCATTCATTGCACTGCACAATGAGGAAAGGGCATTCGTGTTTGTGTTGTTTCCGGTTGTTCTTTGGATACTCAAGTGAAGGAAAAGAGATATTATGTGAGTTAAACTGTAAGTATTTGTCTTCCCTTCCGTTCCTTTCTCTCTACTTGTATATTGACAGTTAAGCAGGAAAGTTATAAATGGCAGGAGCCCAGCGGAACAAACTTTTTTTGTGTTCATTTTCCTCTCTCTCTCTCTCTCTTCAAATGTATTACCATTGCCTAAGTGAATAATTTGGTATGAGAGGAGAAACCGTGAACGTTATGTGATGTGAACCGCCACAACGAAAATTGACAAAGTTTAATGGGAACTTTATTTTATTGTACAGCACTTAAAATGACAGGAGAATAGAAATATAGAAAGGAAAGAAGATGCACCGAGCAAAATTGAACAAATGGAGAAAATAAGACAGGAGTAAAGACATGCATGAATACTCACACAGGCACTGCACCCAACTCGTTATACTCGTCCAAAGTTCTCCGAAAACTTGAGTCATTTATAACTTAAGCGAACCATTTCTTTACTACTCAGAACAATGGGGAGCGGCGCGGGGTGGCGTTGTAGAAGGATACCCAAGCAATTAAATGACTGTATTATATTTCAAAGTGAACACTGCATACTATCACCCTATAAAAAGCATCTTAAAATGCATGCATTTCATTTGCATACAAAAGCTTGACAATTAAAACGACAGACGAACGAACGAAGATAATTTGGACACGGTGACTGAAGGAGCTATAAAAACTTGCATGTCAAACAAGTAGTTGCAAATAAATGCAACCCCGACTAGACCTCACAACACGACCAAAATCAACCAGTATAGCTTTTGGCTTTGAGCTAAAATCGGATTACAGAATGAGGAGGAGAAAAAGTGCAGTAAATATTTTGGTTATGCATTTTGAAATGGAAGATTCAGGATATATATGTATATAAATGTATATTATTGCATAGTTCCAGGAACTTGTATAGCACGTTCCGCAATTCACAACTGCATTCTTTCAGCTATAATAATAATACTACGTAGAGGCTCTTTCGTAGAACACATTTCAAGAAAATGAGCACTAACTGCAGGGCTGTTGTGCAGAACAATGTTCATTATACAATTTCCTGAAAAAAAGTTTGTAAAGCGCATTGGTCGGGTCTGACTTGGCCTGGTGTGTGGTGTGGTTGGTTCTATTGCTCCATGTATTATTATTAGAGCCCATGAATGCGTAACCAACACGAGGAGTTTATTCTCTGCAATTTATGTTTGTTTATGAGCAATAACACCATTTACGAGAACGAGTTCATTTATCTTTGAAGCTCATTTCATTTTCCCCATTTTACTTCTTTCTTTTTTTGCCCACTAAAATGAATGTTTACATGCTTATTGCTATTACTTTACGATGCCATACAACACACATAATATCGTCCGCTCTCTGGCCTGGCTTGGTTGGTCTGACTGATGATTCCGCCTAACATTGTATTTTGTATTGTATGCTGCTTTGTTCAGCTCATGATAATTTTTGTTGCTTCTCGTTCGGTAATTCAGCTGCTTCGTCACTGTCGATGGCAATCTGCAACAGATGAGTAATAAAAGTTGTGTGTGTGGAACACTTTGCTATAAAAAGTCCAAAGAACAGCAACCTCATATACTCCATGCTACGAAACGGGGGAACGGAGTCGTCCAGCATTAAGAGCTTATACATTGTGTAAGAGTACACATAGTCAGTATGGGATGAATAATATGTCATTTATGGGACTACGACTTTGTTTTTCGCTCTCCTTCCAGGAAGCGAAGGCCGTAGTAGTATCGTTGTATCGTATAGTTACTTACTATTCCTGTTCTTTTTTTAGCCAGGGAGAGAGATACATAAATTAGAAGGGCGAGGGTTCCGTTCTGTTGTTCTGTCCTTTATTATTAAACAAATCTCATAGAGTACTGCCCCTATTGTGTTGTAAAAGCTATTTAACATTCAGCTAATAAAAGTTCCGATCATTCCTTTTATTTCTTTTTTTTTACATTTTTGGGATAAGTGATAATTACCAAGATAAAAAGTGCATAGGGACCTGCTGCAGTCTCATGCCTAGTCATTTTCTGGGGAGCAACCACCCATAAAATGTATTTTTATGAAGAATAAAGATTATGTATATGATTTCCCTTATGACAGTATTGAATTCTTTTTATTGTTGCAGTTTTGATGCGAGAGGACGAGGGTTGAAAACAGCAAAGACGTGGTCAGCAGCAGCCGGATTTGATGAGAGAGCTGCATTCCAGGCTGGCTCGTACCCAGCCCATCTTCTTGTCAATGACTTGCACGTGGGAGATCAAGGCCTCTACCGTTGTCGTGTGGACTTCCGCTATTCACCAACCAGAAATGCTTTGGTGAACTTGACTGTTGTTGGTAAGTGGAATCAACGATCTTTCATTGTTTTATATACTTTGTGGAGTTTGTCAGTAGTAAAAACAACGTGGAATAAGTTTGTCGATGATGATACTATTATGCGTAGTAAAGTAAACATGGATTATAAGCCACGCATCAGCTCCAAACCTTATGAATACAAAATCTTCATAGACTGTTCCGCGTACCAGTCATTGTCTTTAGCTCACAATGACAGTAGGGAACCCTCCGTGTATTCGTACAACGGAAGTCTTAGCCTAATGAAAGTTAACACGGTAGAAGGTAATCGGTAAAACGCGGTGTAATACATTTGATGATCATGATCATGATGATACTTGCATCTTAAGTATATTGCATGACATTAAGCTTCACTTTCACTATATTCCATAGTACAAGTGGGGGAAGTAATGTTTTTAACATCAAGTGGCGGAGGTAGTGGATTCTTCTCATCCCGGTTTTAGACGAATTAATATAGGAACAAAGCATACTCAAGCCCTTATGCATTTCTTATACGTATATTCCTACTTAATGTAGAGTTCTTAACTGAACTCATGTAGATTTTGTGGAAGTGTGCAGTTTGGTTGACTTAGCTGGAAATAAATGGAGGTAGAAAGGAGAAAATTAGCATTTATGAGGCTCAAAGAGAAAACAACGAAGGATGTAGTAAAACGCTTAATCCTTCTTTCACACTGATGCTAATGCCTTCACTGTCGTTGCATGCCACGATGAAATAACATTCTTTATGGAGGTGTGCTATATAATATATGTACATATTATGGATACTTTTAATACTACTACCAAATACCAGCTGAAGTATGTATAAGCAGTAGGTCTTAAGTTGACAGTAATGACAACCACTTGTGTGAACCTTTCTTTTCTTTCTTCTCAGAAACAATCCTCCTTCCTATATTATATATACTTTAACTTGAACACTTAAAGAGCCTCTCTAGAAGGATATTCTGTAAGAGCATTCACCTAATTCTTTCAAATCTTCTCTTGTTCTTCTTTTCTTGTTTTCTTCCGTATTTTAAGACTCTACTTTGGGAATTACTATTCTTCTCGTTCTCTTCTCTCTTTCTCTCTGTGTTGGAGGATCAAAAGCGTTTCGATTCCTGAACCTTTTTGTGATGTGAGAGCGGGTGTTTTGTTAGGATTAACAGGAAAATATTATAAATCAAAGCTATCAACGGTTTACTTCTCTTGGAGAAAGTATAAGAGCATTGATGAAAATCAGTTTTGTGTTTTTCGTTTCTCCAGCATAGATACAAGAATGGAGAGAGCTTCAGCAGCTTGAATACTTAGCTGAAGAAAGTGTTTCTCCTCTCGCAAAATAAATTCTATACCATTCCATACCAATACCACTTACTTTGATACCTTCTTCTCTGGTATCTTTTCCGATGAGGATTCCCATCTTGTGTGGAGCCTAAAAGATTGCGAGCCGGATTGTGTTGAAGCAGGAGAAGTAAGAAAAACAGTATTGTCTGACCCAAGATTTCCATTTGAAAGCTCATTTCTCCTGGAGGCAAAAGCGGACAATCAAGCTATACTTGAGAGTGGTATATCCGCTTACTTACGTACGCTCACTATAGGTATGGTATAGAGTGAAAGATACCAACACACAACCTGAATAAAAGATATTTCGTCTGACTCATTCCTTTCGATTTTTTTTCGTTTGCACGTACTACTTCTTTGTCATGCATACATGTTTATAGTGATGGGATGTGATGGTGAGGTAGTGAGAGTAATGGTGTTTCCCTGTTCCGAAATGCATTTTTCCTTCCATGCAAAACACCACGGAAATTACTTAAAGGTTCCCCTTGGATCCCCCACCTTTTAGCTAACACTTTGTATATTTCATCTCCTCTTCCTTTGTTACACTACGTATTTGAAGCAGAATCTTTCACTCAAGTAATAATAGCCTATACTTGCGGCTGTGTGTATGTATAGATATGTAATAATATGTAGATGTGTATAAGGAGTGCTAGGAGCGTTTTCAAGGGGGAAAGAGAGAATGGATGCATTAGTCTTGCTTTTCATGCATATCATCATTTCATTCAGGAGATCGTGCATGAGGGAAGACGAAATTACGCTGAAAAAAATGCAACCTGAACCGGTGCAATACCATCTGGTGCATTTATCTTCGTAAAGTGCTTTGGTATATCCTGGTTATTCATTCCTATGATATGTTTGGGTTACCATTATGTAGCTTCTCATATATACGTATCTGTACATATTAGTAGAACGGTAATGTGTGCAATTTTTATAGCAAATGTAGAAGGCAAGTATTTTAGATCCACACACAAAAAATGAGTTCAAATTTATGGCATTATATCCTTCTTGGTGACATACTTGAATGAAACTCATAAACTTGTTATCGTCAGCCCCCCTATTTGTTTGCCTACATGCCAGGTTTTGAAAGAAATGATGAGCAATATGCAACGCTATGAAAATGCATTTGTAAACATTCTCGAGTGTTTGAACAAAGCACGTGACTTCTACTGGTTAAAAATGTGCAGTCAAGCAAAAGTACACAGCCGTAAGCAATTGGTTGACATATTAAATGTTATGAGAGCTTTTATAATATTATGGGTATGCAAACATGGTGTCCACCTGTGTAATAAAACTGCAAGCGCAAACAAACACGGTCTTATTTATAGCTTTTTCTAAAAGTCAGCATCTCCGGGATTTAAAGGAGGCCAAAAGCAAAAGCATACCAACCTCGTTTTCTTGGAAAGCTGTTTTCTAATCAAAATAGGAGGTATAAACGTAGGAGTTGGAGTGTGTTATAAAGGCATATAGAAATCTTCAAAGCATTTCCGGTTCGATATAGTAAACGAGGGGAAATGAGTATTACCAGAGGAGGAAAAGTGCCATTGCTATTTGTAATGGGGGATATTCAAGGTGAAAGTTATGAAATGACAAATGTCACTGGTTTTCTCAAAGAGATCAAACAGCATCTAGCACACCACTCCGCCAGCATGGTTCTTTCATTTCAGAAGCCCACACACAACATAACATGGTATTATTATTGAAATCTATGTGTTGGTACGTAGTTCGAGAAGAAAACTTTGTACTCTGATTATGAAAATGGCTACTTAGTGTGATGTGTTGGATGGAGGGTTTGCCTTGATGTTTTGTAGTAGTGTTATGTTATAACTTATATATAAGTACAACAAAAGTTTCAAAGTGAAACCGGAGAAGTGAAGCTGGGCTCTTCTGGAAGGAAATGGAAAAGTCAGGGAAATGAGGTGGAGAGGAGAAAAGTGAGATGCAATTTCCATAATAAATATTGTACCAAGATATGCATAATATATATAAAAAGCGCCACCACGTCTCTTTTTCTACCTTCAAAAAATTTCATTCTGCTTTTGAAAACCAGGGCGCATATTAGACCCAAGCGAAAAAATGCATTTGACTAATTGAGAGATCACACGGAAGCCGACAGGAACTAACTGAAAGGAATAAATAAGGCTTTCGGTATGATGGTGGTGGTGGTAGTATTGCTGCCATTTGCTGCATTATTTGTGTACATTAGCTTTATTAAAATCCTGAAAAAACGAACAAAAAAGCTAAAGCCATTGTTTTATAATTTTTTTGCCGTTGTTACATTCATCTTGTAACTAAATTACGATCACAATATTCCATTGCGATTGTTTATGAGGAGAAATTTAGTAAAGCTAAAAATAATTCGTTTCTCTCTATAATTTTTTTTCTTCTTTTACACCAACAGTGCCACCTACACCTCCCATAATTTATGATGATCTGGGCCGTGAAATTTCTTCCGTCGTTGGACCGTACGTTGAGGGCTCAGATGTTATTTTGAAATGTGCCGTTAGTGGAGGTAAGAAAGGCATCAATATTGTATGAGATCTGCCATTAAGAAATGCTTGTCTATGTGCATTAACGAGCTGTTCTTTTTTTTGCTGTGTGTATATATTGTCTATGTCTACCCATGCATGCATGCTTTCACAACTGATCCCAAGTGTTATTTCATTACAAACCTCCCAAATCGAGCATTTATGCAAACCATTACCATATATCTTGTGTACTTGTGTTTTCAGACATCACTTAAAATCTTAATCCTTTATATTTCTTCAAACTCCCTCCCTCCCTTGCTACTTGTTCTCTAACGACATTGCGGTGTATGCAAAAAGGAGTGCTCAATTTTCATTCCCTGCTTTTTGAGACATACATAGCAGGAGGAGCCGATTTCTGGTTTTTTATCATAAGCTGTGTTTAATGTCTTTAAAATTACATCCCATCACTTTGGCAAGCAATAAAATTAAACTGATAACAAGAAAAAACTCACATACTCACTTGCATTCCATGTGTGTATGTGAAAGACTTTTTTTTGTGAAAAAGACAAAGTGCAACAAGGCACGAACACGAAATCTCTGACTGGAGAGTTGAATGAGCATGTGAGATGAGCTCTCTTCCCGATGTAATCTTAACGCTCCAAATACACTCAAGTATCTGGAGTGACATTAATGACCAGATGTCCTACAGACCTTCATCTCATAATATCCTCTAGTGTTCGTCTGCTTATACATACATCATACAAAAAATACCCGTTTTATATTGCTACTCGTTTTTTTAACAAATGAGCCCCTAAATTCATGGATGTAGTACTTGATTAGTTAAACCGTTAAACTCAGATTTCATTCATTGTGCAGGAGCTCGGATATCTATCTACCTTCTTTTGTACGAAATTTTCATGCAGCTCTGTAGAGACAGAAATCCACAAAACTCATCCAGATTATTTTGTGCAAGCTTATTTATATTACACAAGACCCCATAAAATGAACTGGACTAAAAGTATATTAGGCATAGTGTAAAGGGCAACGTAGTAATAATGATCCGGAAGGTAAATTGTATCGTATATCTGTATCCTCAAATTATAACATGGTTTTGCGTATCCCAATATTACTTATGGGTGGTTCACATGCATACTCTTCATTTAGTAGTAATTAGACCCGCCCGTCTTCACAATCTTGTATACATACATATTTGCAACTGCACCAAAAAAGCTCACTGCTTCGCACATCCGCTTCCGAGCCACGTTATAATATGCTATGCTAACAAAGTTAAAAAGAAGAGCTTGCAGTGGAGAAAAGGAAGTGGTGCGTGTGTAGTAATGCATTTTACGCTTTCACCTTTCTCCGGTGCATATAGTTTTAATCTGAAAACAGTGCCATGTTGTGTAGAAGAAGTATTCCCAACGTGAAAGTTTTTTTATCCGTAGGGTGTAAAGCACAACCATACCAATGTATAGCTTTCACTCTGGTTCCTGTGAATACAATGAATGTGGTAATAATAAATGTGATTATGTGCATATATGCATTTTAAGTACATAAATAGTAAGATTGGGTGTACCATGTTCAATGCAGAGAGAGAGAGAGAGACAGAGTAGCTTTGGTCGTAATTCTGAAAACTCGAGATAATGTGAGGCTAAGTATTGCATAACAAGATGGAATTCCGTGATAAGCAACACGCCACAGCTATTATAGTTAACTAACTGGCAACACACGACAACAATGGGATAAAACATGAGTGAAGTTTTTTGTCACTTGTTTGCAATGCACAATGAAAACTCTACATATAGTACTAACTAAGTTAGTAAGTATACGCATAAAAAGTTTTGCAACCAATCTTTTTTTTTGTATAAACCCTTTTTCAGTCTCTTTATCTATGCATTAGATCCAAAAAAAAAAGTTTGGTAGGCACAAATACTTACACCACACCACACCACCATCACCAATGCTATAAATGGTTGTAGCAGCACCCCGGCAGTAATGGATCCTTTATTGTATTTGGCACACAATGCATTATGGAATGCAGCAGCAGCAGTAGTAACTTTCTCTTGTTTTCAGCAAGTCGGGTTTTCATGATACAAAACAAATTCACAACAACTGACGAGTAGGTAAGCTAATAACTATACGTAAATATACTGGGTGAGAGCGAGAATAGCGAGATAGACCGAAAAAGAAAATTAGTGTGATACCTCAAGCCCTAGTTTGAACCAACTCGATTACACGAAGCAATCATGTTGTCGACGACCACTACCGGCACGTTATAGGCAACACATAAAACCAGGGGAAAAAACACACACGACACAAAAATATACACACATCTATACAAACAAACAGTACTTATTTTGGTCTGAGGGAAAACCATAACCTTAGCCTTGCTTTTTAAAACTCTCATTTAATCAACAAAAACCTTTTAACCGGATCCTTTTATGTGAGGGAAAATTTCTTGTATATTAGGAAAATGGAACGACTCTCTTTAATTATACTCTTTCTTGAAAATGGTAGAAAAGAAAACGAGGTGGAATGTAAAATAGATTTTAGCTCTAGTAACAAGTAACGTGTATTATATATATTATGCTACAAATACTAGGGACGGCTACATAATAACTTTACACGCGTGCATATTGTATTGTATTGTGAGTGCTTTTCCTAAAGAAACCGTACTCGGTCAACTACCATTAAGTACTGGGTTCTTTGCTCCTTTTTTTCTGAGTCACTGAAACAGAAATGTCAAATTAATCCGGTTCTTAGGAAAGTTAAGTGGAACAAAAAAATTAGAGAGAGAAAAAAAACTAGGACATAACAACTATAACAAGTGAAAAGATTAAAACACAAACTGTGGAAAAATGCACACGCATTCACATCAAATCAAATGTCACATTCCACCCAAGCTCCAATATTATTTAGTTGAAATGGAATCGTACATAGTATCCGGGCTGAATTTATAGGGACAAAATGTGTTTATGTTCGTCTGTTACAATACGACCGTCGCCGCCGTCACTGATGTATGCAATCATTTTCGTTTACATGCTCCATGAATGTCTTTGAATGTTTTCTCTTGGGAACCATAGGCTTTAAATCAACTTAACTGGAAGTTCGACGTTTTAAAGGATTTATGTCGTTTTGTCGTCTCCAACCAGCATTTCACTTTCTCCACCAAATAAATACCATGCTTAAACTGTGTTGTGTTAGGTTTTTATGCAAAAGTAAATTGAAAGGTCCATCCAGAATCCTATTTCTCCTGTCAATTTTTTTCTAAGGAAAATCGAATGGAATACATACTCTAGGACGAGAACGAGTCATATGACGATGACGGCTGTTGCGTCGCTGCTCCACACACGTCGTCGTGTCGTTTTATGTGACTTGTATTCTCTCAACTATATAAATGGAGAGAAAGGGGCTTCATTCAAATGCAATTGAGGGAAAACTAGGAGGAAGGATGCGTATACAAAAACCTTCAATATATAGATATTTATACATAAATTGCCATTCATTGTGCACAGTCTAATAAAAAGCCTCGAGACATTCATGTGTGTGCACAACTTCCATGTCAAGTTGGTTGGCGCGGAGGATTCGCCTTTGTCGGAGGATACATATGGGCCCACACGTTCTAGCAAGGATTTTCCAACTTTCACAAAATTCCTACGAGTTCTCCGCTTGTTCCATATGCATTGCTTTTTATGTGAATCAACATAACATGCAAGAAACTCACTCACACCATATATATATGTGTGTGGCATTAGCCAGTTGTAAAACTGACATTGCCATTGACAGTCAATTTACACTTGTCCTTGCCATCACCATCTATACTTTTTTTTCGCTTTCGATGCAAAGAACTCTGACGATATAAAAGCTCACAGGGTGCTTGCTCTTTGAATTGCTCCACATATGGGGAAATTGTGTAGTATTGTGTATTTTGTATAAGTAGGCGAACGTGCTGACATGAGTACATATATTGCGGTTTGGAAAATGTAGTGTAAAAGAACACATGTTCATGTTAAGTTAAGTAAACCATGGATGCATGCATGCACGCACATCACATTTGCTACCGTAATATTTTACTCGAGGTTTCTTTCGATGTGCTTGACTAAAAGTGGCCTTCTCCTCCTACTCCTTCCTTTTTCTTCCTTCGCTGACTTTTTCACTGGTCTGCTTTTCTACATGTGTAAGTAATAGTTGGCTTTGATATATAGTATATGTATATGGTGCTATATGTGTGTGATGTGGTTGATATATATGGTTTTCACATTGAGTGTTTGATTGTTATTCATAGGAAAACCTGACCCAGTGGTTTCGTGGTATGTGAATGGAGAGCTGGAAGATTCAACTTACCATGTGAATCGCTTCGGGGATGTGATCAATGAATTGGCATTTAGAGGACTGAATAGGTCCCATCTGGGCTCCCAGTTCTCATGCCGGGCAAGCAACACGCGGCTCATACAACCAGTTGAGAAGTCCGTCGTGCTAGATTTAAATTGTAAGTTATACTACTACACACTCTTTCACCACATAACTTTTATTTCCTTCCCGTTTCACTTCAAACACACTCACATTCTCTCTTTCTTCAAAAGAGGAAATAAGTATAACCCTATCGTTTTTCCTAGCCAATTTCAACCAATTCCAATTGGCCATGAATGCGTGAATGAATATGTTATCTTATCTTATCTCTCCATTTCCAAGAAAATTAGTCGACTTCTAGTTAGGATTTTTTCCTGGACGTTCCCAATAAAGCTGTTCTTACCATTCTTGATGCATTTGTTAGCAGCAGTACTTGATTTTTTTTTTACTTTTTTTTATATTTATCAGAAGAAAGCTTTTCCTTTATTAGAGTTGTTTTTGTTTCAAAACTTCAGCCAGACTGGAGAATAAATCTGAGTCTTGTTTTGTTGTGCTAATTTAATCAGACTTGAACAAACAAGACGTACTACGTTTTAGCAAACATTCATTTAACAAACTAAAACGAAGGAAAAAAGATTCAAGAGAAAACAGGAAAGAAACTCGTTAAAGTATTTCCTTAAAAAAAAGAAGAGAAAGCAAAAAAAAGTTTCCCAAAATAAAAGTCAAGTTCTTTCCTTCCGTAAGGTGTTTACAAAAGTAATTGTTGGGCGATTATTGCGCGTGACCACCTACTAATTCCATGCATATTGTTTACGTGACAAACTTATACCTTCTCTCTTCTCAAGTTCTTTAGAGGAGAATGACGTAGTAGTCAGGATAAAAAAACTAAAATAAAGAGTTAAAAACTAGTAATAAAAATAACTTGTCAAATGAAAGCTAAAGTGGGAGAAAGAACTCTACATATAACCTCTGATTGATGAATGTTGTGTTGTGTTATTGTTAAATTATTTGAATTACAAGCGAAAGGTAGAACTGCGTGGTTGTCGGCTTGTTTCGTGCTGCTATATAAAATATTATATGACTGTTTATAACTCCACAAAAATATTCTTCAAGTTTTAGCTTAAGAACTGCCGATGAAAGACAATATATCGTGCGTATTGTAATCGTATTATTTATTTCCACGTAAATCTTCAAACATTTATAGGATTAAAATCTAGTAGTAGTAGTTAGATTTCATTCCATATTATTCACTTGAATTTATTTTTTTTCAACGTAAACAAAGCCTCGTGTATTTCCCACCTAATTACAGTGGTCTCCCTAGTATATACCGTGTGTAAACGTTTTTATGACTAATTCCAGTCATAACTATATAATTACATTTAAATAAAATTCATATTCATCATGTAGCAAGTACGAGTGAAAAGGGTAGTAGGTAAGAACAAAGAAAGTATAAACTTGCAAAAATAAAGAGCATATATGTTGCAATATGCACGTGTGCAATGTCAGCTTCAGCCTTTGGCTGGCCACGCGACCATCATTATTATACAGAAATGGTGAATGTGACAAAGATGGACTTGCGCTTGCAATGATTAGTCTTATTAACTCATTTCATTTAGGGTCTTTGTCAGAGTGGAAAAGTACACCACCGGATACGGATATTGCATTGTGGAAATATATTTGAGTCACCAAACGTTGCTTATAGAGATGGGATGTACCATGTGCCTGCTCATGTTAGTAATTGCGTTATAAACCTAAATGCACATTCATATACTAATGAATCATACGGGAAAAGCTGTCAAGCCACATCACGCAAAATCCTCTTCCGTCTCTGCTATGCCGTGTCACTTACTCTACCCTATGACTCCGTCGGCAGTATAAGGACAAGCAGATTCTATATGATGTGTGTAGCATAATCTATAATCATATGAATGAAGGACCTTTTTAGCAAAATACCCTTTGTATTTTGACTTGACGTATGTATATAAGTTTTAGCTCAACCCTCGTTAGTCCTTCCTACCATTCTGACAAGCTTTTGTAGTCCCTAATAGCAAAGCCTTCATAGATTACTTGGCCCATCCTTAGCTCATGTACGGCATGAGCTGTATCAGTGGGCAATGTATAAGTAAGGAAAAAAATACTTGGCCCATCCAATTAAATTGCATGGATTTCAAGAACTCATACTCTGTAAAAATCAACAAAGATCGAATTTAACAAAGACATGGGCCAGACATGGCCCATGAATGTTAAGCGTCGCGCTCTTTATTTTCAACAATGCCCAAGAGTCGAACATGATTGGTCGATGCTTAGGACGTGCTGCTCTTCGTTTGCAGTAAGTTTACTTGTCAGGAAGGATAGTTTTATGCATAAATCAATGCTCATCCTTTTCATTTCGGTCATTTGACTTGTGCGGATGTTCGATTCCAACCAAAAAGACTTGAAAGCAACAGAGCTAAATTCTTTTTGTTTTTGTGTTCGCTTTTTACTATTTTTTGCTCCATTTTCTACCGACCAGTGCCAATTCACTTTTTGTGTTTCGTTGGTGAGGTATTTAGTTAATGGACAGTTTTGAGATTGGATTTACAACTTTAAAGTGAGTGTCTCCAAACAAGTTTAGCTGTTCCACGGGAAAGGAAACGATCAAATTTATTTTGGTAAGTTATAATACATTTCTTATTGTCATTGTATACTATAAATATGGAAATGGTTTAGCAATGTGGATGATGCCATACTCAGGTGATCATGTTTTTTCCTCTTTTCTAGCTCAAGTAAGTCTACAAATAGCTACAACCGTCAATCAGAACATTTAAGGTGAAAATACATTACACATTGTAATTTATATTTAATACAACTCTTAATTCAATGTTATTTTTTAGGTTGATAAACAAAAATGTTCTATTGCTATTTTCAGAAATATCAAACAATGACTTCAAAGCCGTATGCTATTGTAGACTTTCCACCTGAAGGAACATGTGAAGTGATACTAACTATATGGCTAATCAACACCAACAGTTGCCGGTACCCGAAACTTGCGCCGTTTCAAAAAACGAAGCTCATCAAGGACTGTACACCCCCTCCATGCGATGTGAACGATGACAAATGGGAAGTTTACAAAGTTCGTGTGTAAACATATGCAGGTAAACCAAACAAATTTTTTACGGAGTGTGTCAAAACAATTATAATTAAGTCAATAATCATTACTTTATATTGCTTTAGATACCTATGCTAAAGGAAGGCAACCTACGCCGAAGACGTCCAATTTGGAATCTGAGGTCGATGAGAATCGTTTGCGCAAGTCCCAAAAATGAGTGTACAAGTCTCAGACTGAGGCAATACCTTCGGTAGGAATTCGAAAGAAGACAACTCAACCGTACGGAGGAAATTTTTGCCGTCATTTGAATTTCAAGATCCTCGTAATCCATTGATCCAAGACTTCCGTGAAAATTCTACGAAAGGTAATTACTTTTAAGTTAGCTAACAATTGATTATTACGTAATTTACGAGTAGTTATAATATACCGATTTTTTTAAAAAATTTTAGCTCAAACTGGAACACCATCATTATGTTTGGCTCCTGGCTCGGGAAAAACAACAAAATTTTGGAGGCAGTCGAACCAGGATTGAGCCCGTGTGTCACAAACAATACCGCTTATCAAATCTTTCCAAGTTCTTCACAGTTCTCAGTAACTCGTCCCACGAAAGTTACAACGGGGTCTTCACCACTGCCAGGTTCCCCAACCGAAAATACACCAGTCAACTCGCCAGTTAACTTTGCGACTCCCACTTCACGGTATTCTGGATCAAATGCACGGATAGCACCTGTGACGAACCCATCCCCAGCTGACAGTAAGTAAAAATGATTACTTTTGTATTTACTTATGTTCACTCAAGAAAATTGCACATTTTAATTTCTTATAAATGACAGAATTTCAGGCAACAGTTTTACGAGCGTTAAGTGGACTACGACAAGATGTGCAAGCTCTTCCTTCGGCGATACTACAACGTCCAATTGGAAACGAAAAGGATGCAACAGCTGGAAATTTAATTCCTGTAACAATCTGTAATTGTTTTTAACCAAGAATGGTAGTTATGTTGTAGTCAATAGTATAACTGGTGTTAAAGGCGATCCTTTAATTAAGTGTCAAGTCCTTAAAATTAATCCTGTTGATGTGTACCCTTGTAATAGCTTAAATGTAGGTTTATGTTTCGTTGAGTTAAGTACCACAGAAATAATTTTAAGCTGTGAACAAATTTTACGTGTGTCATGTTACCCTTTGAAGGGAAATACTTATGTATACCATTCACAAGTCATCTGTAATAAAAATGTTTCTGTATTATTTTCTGTTTAATTTTTACCTTTCTTCAGCATAATTGATGAGACAAATGTGTATTTTAAAAGCATCAAATCGATTCTTTTGAATGAAAAATTAAACGGCCGAATTATGGGCCATGTAAGGCATGTTGGGATTTTAACAGTAGGATTGCATGGCCAATCTATGGGCCTTGTGTGAAACCTTACTTATGTCAGGCCTATGTATGGCTGCGTGGCCAAAATGTAGAATGGGCCAGACATCATGGCTTGGATGGGCCTTACATCAGCCAAACACTTTTGCTATTAGGGGTTGAGGTAAATTGCAAAATTATTTTAGAGTAATTAACTACAATCTAAATACTTCAGGAGCAGTTGCACTAGCATGAACTTCACCATTTTTAAAAGTATCGTGAATATTAAAACAGTTCTTCCAGCTGCAACATATATCAGTTATCGAAAACTCAATCATAAAATTGTATGACGCATTGGGCTGGCCCACGTCAATGTTATGATAGCTCATTATTTGAATTTGTTTCTGTTAGTATATTGCATTGTCATATTGTCAAGATGCAAATTCAGACATTTCAAATCATGTACTTTTAACATTGTTGTGGTTTTGGATTAAACAAGGATTGTTGCTAAAAAGTAAAATGTTACCTTTCAAAAAAACGACTTGCAATTTTACTCTAATAGCAGGGTACTCAATAAGCGTAGTTATAATGGACGTCTTTGGGGAAAGTGGGAGGACACATTTCTTGGTCTTTGACTGTAAGTCGCAAAAGGCAATAATAAATGATATAGTTGGAAGAATTTTGGATAACAAAATGTAATACCAAGTCAATAAGAAACATATAACTCTGACATTTTGTTAAAATATTTATGAGAAAGGGTATGTATAATTTGAGATGGACACGTGATATATGGAAAATTAAATCAGGATTGGAAATCTATTTTGTCCAAGTGTTTTATCAAGGATTTCCTCCCCGTTGTATGTATGTAATAACAAGGATTTCTTCGGGGAATGAGAGTTTCTGGTTGTTGTTACGAACGGAGAAGAGGAGGAAGCAGAGGGAGAAATTTAAAGACTTGGCTTGACATCCTCTTTCACTCGCTTTCACTGGATGGCATATCGTCGTTGCGTTGGTTTGATATATGTGTACACTATGTAGTTTTGAAGTGATTTTGGTTGGTTTGGTTGAAGTGTTGACTCCCTCGGGCTATACAAGACTGCGTAAATTATGTAAATAAGACTTATTTAATTTCCTATTCGGATCGTTGACAGCTACCTTTTATTTAAACGACAAAGACAGCATAAACGAATTTGAGGGAATTACGGTGGTGTAAGTGGTTGACTGGTATGTGGGATACTACTACACGCATTTACACGTTATGCTAGATTTATACTGATTCAATGTGCAATAGTGGCTATTATACACCTACAACCAACGTAGAACGTGGGCGCTTGATTTATGGACTTTTGAACACGTTAACCCACGCAGAAAATGAATCATCACGCATGCATAACTCAGTTTGGATTGGCTTCTTCGTTGCAGGATACGTTGTAATTAGTTATACTTAAGATATTTCGGTTCGTCTTTACTGTACTGCCTTGTTTTGCTAACAAGAAGAAGTACAAAAAAGTTGTTATTATATAGTAGTAGTCGGGGGAAAGCATCCGGAATTGCACAGCTTCGTGTAAACTTGGCCCTTTAATTTACGCCGGATTGTTTTTGCACAAACTTTCTACGTGATACCTAAACATTTCCTTCAATTTTACACGCGAGTTTCCTTCAAAGTGTTGAGAAAGATCTCAAATTCCTCCCACACAAAAGTAAAATAACACATTTTGTATGTTTGATACTAAAACTAACAACCAAACAATTTTTTCTTGGAAAACATATTTGTTGGGGCAGGAAGTCTGAAGATGTTATTATTTATAAATATTTTGTGAGATGTAAAATTAGAAAAAGAGACGGATAGAAATGTACGTTAGGGTCTCATTAGTATTCCGTATATGTTAAATTAGACCTAAGTCCCGTATCCGTATCATGGATAAATTCTTTTTGTCAAGGTTTAGAATTTATTTTATGGGCTCATTCGATGTATAACCGTACGTTACGTGTCCTGTTAACTTATCAAAATTTCTATTTAAATCCAACTTGGAGTTCAGCCTTATCAAACCTTATGCATGGGAGCAACACGTCAAGTAACCCGACAGCCGCATCATGCACGTAACTTCTTACCGTTGCCGTATCAACAACTTGTTATGATGATATCTGCGTTTTCTTGATTTCTGCCGCACGCTCGAGGTCATCTACTTGTGGATCAGGCGAGGATTGTTTTAGTATTGTATTATCGATTATGGTGAAATGGTAGAATTTTGTCTTGTAATCAAATTATGGTA
The DNA here is from genome assembly GCA_964034955.1 of Orchesella flavescens. NCBI lineage: Eukaryota > Metazoa > Arthropoda > Collembola > Entomobryomorpha > Orchesellidae > Orchesella > Orchesella flavescens. The sequence goes on along the minus strand of OZ035957.1, from coordinate 15,645,191 downwards.
AAAACGCTTTTACTGTGTCTAAATTGTACTTGAATTGTATTAAAGTTATATCAAAATTGTAATAGTAGTCCAGTGGGTATTTCATTGCCTAATATTTATATAAATTACATTGCTAGATTTCTCCAGTCAGGAGCTTGTGAGTTGAACTAGAAAAGTGCTAGGTTCATCCAGATAGGGCTTGCAAGTATAATTAGCATTGTAGATACGTTTTCTTAGAAGGAGTAGTGCATTTAGTTTTTGAGCTATCGTAGGAAGTGCATTGCCCCTTCAAAGTGGTCCTTCGAACAAAACCTGAACAGCAAAATGGAAAATACAGACAATAACCAAACCCCTGGACAAGTTAATATGAATCGGACAAGAGTGTGGAGCCGGGCGACTCATGGAGTTCCTCCGCGACGACTTGGAATGCCGTCACCAATCCCGCACACACGGAATTATGAGGTACCTCCAGCAGAAAATTTAACATTCCTTGGAACAAGACAACCCTTTTTTGAGAGAAGGCCGCCAGCTGTTCGTCCAGATGGGTCGTCAGCCTCGGTAGCAGATTCTAATAGAGCGACAACACCTCCGTTGGAGTTGGAGGAAGATGATTTTGATGATGTGGTCTCGTTGAGACAAAGTTTTTGGAATGAAACCCGCACTGTGCCTTCTGAGAGATCTGTACGTAGTGGGAGCAGCAGAGCAAGTAACGCTAGAAGAGCAAGGCGCAGGATTGAAATAGCAGCAGTTGAAGGATTGGCAGCCATTGAGCTTCAGAAGCTGACGGTGAAAGAAAACTTGCTAAAGAGAACCACGGAGTTGCATTTGGAAGATGTGGATGAAGAATCTGATGACTCACAACGACTGAGTGAAGACGAAATTGATGGTTTTCCAGTAAATGTGAATCAACAGCAGCAGCCTCATCCGCTTCGGACAATGGATCCAACACCTGTAAATGCACCGTGGAATGAAAAATCACCTCAGCCTGTGAATGCACCTTGGAATGAAAATGCACGCCAGCTTGTAAATGCACCTGTTGACGGGGTAACACAGTTGGCTGAAGCAATAACTCAAGCCATAAAGAAAACCAGTGCTCCAGCCAAGAATAATGCAGCCATGGCCCGATTGAAGATTGGCAAAGAGAAGATTCCAGCCTTTGATGGAAATCCATTGGAGTGGCCAGCCTTCATTAGCCAGTTCACGGAAACCACAACTGAGTGTGAATATTCTGACGCGGAGAACATAGTGCGACTGCGTAACTGCCTCAAGGATGAAGCTCGGGATTGCGTTCAGGCTCTGCTCGTGTCACCTGCAAATGTGAAAACCATTCTGGAAATCCTAAAGATGAATTATGGACGACCAAGGATGATTGTGAAGAGCCTTATTGACAAGGCTAAGAAGATTGCTCCTGTGAGTGAAAACAAGTCTGAAGACATTCTGAAGTTTTCAAACATCGTGAGAAATTTGGTGGAGACTGTCAAGACGATGAAGTGTAATCAGCATCTACAGAATCCACAGCTATTAGACGAGTTAGCTGAGAAGTTGCCTTTCATGTTCAAGTTTCAGTGGATGGCACTTGTGAAGAATAATGACGACAGCACTCTGGAAGATTTCAGTATTTGGCTATCCAGCGTAGCGGAAACAGTCTCCCTGCTAAAGGACAGGTTACCTGTCTCTGGGGAGAACAAGAAAAAAGATCATTCCTTTGTATTGAAGGATGCAAAAGACTGCTATTGCTGTGGTGAGCCAGGACATTGGATATCAAGATGCACGAAGTTCCTGTCACTTACGGTTGATGAACGTTGGAAAATGGTGACTGAGAAGAAGATATGCTATAGCTGCCTCATTCCTGGACACATGTCTATTCAATGCAGAAGGAAAACGGAATGCGCAGAGAGAGGTTGTAATCAGTTTCATCATAAATTATTACACAAAAGAGTTCCAGAAAATGAGGAAGAAGAAATTGAAAGCAACCATGCAATTGGCAGCAGTCACTGTGCATCCCTTCTTCCTATCATCCCAGTAGTTCTTTCAAATGGAAAGAAAGAAGTCAAGGTGTTTGCTTTACTTGATGAAGGCTCAACAGCCACATTGATGGACCAGTCTCTTGTAGAGGAGCTGGAGTTGAAAGGATCCAAAGACCCATTATCGTTGCAGCTAGTGCAAGACTCGAAACGTGAGGACAAGGAATCCGTGAGAGTGAATTTGAATATTCGAGGAGACTACCCAGAAGCGAAGCGGTTCCGGATTTCGGGAGCAAGAAGCGTGAAGAACATTGGCATATCATCCCAGAGTTTGGATTTTAAGAGGCTTTCTGCTGAGTTTAAGTATTTAGAAGATTTGCCAGTGCAGTCATACCACCAAGCAAGACCAAAGCTGATAATTGGACAAGCTGATAAGTTGCTTACTTTGGCTCGTCGATATCAACATGGAAAACGTAACAACCCTGTGGCGTACAAGACTTGGCTAGGATGGGTCATATGTGGAAGATTTCCAAAGGACAATGGTGATAGCGTTTCATCATATGCAATACAGGATGCAGTCGACTCAGACGAATCCTTTTCAACTGAATCGTTTGGAGTAAGTGTCAAAGAAGGAAACACCCGTTCCAGAGACGACCAAAAAGCACTAGTGATTATGGAGAAGACTACGCAGCGTGTTGAAGGTGCGTTTCAAACTAGCCTTCTCTGGAAAGATGACAAAGTTGTACTTCCGGAGAGTTACCAGAACGCCTTCTTCCGTCTGCGATGTCAGGAAAGAAAGATGGATAAATATATTGCTTTTGCTAAGCTGTATGAAGAAAAGATTATGGATTACATTGATAAGGACTACATATGCAAGTTATCTGAAGACGAAATTCGCTGTGGAAGATATTTCATCGCCAACGAGTTCAGAAGAAAATATTGGATCATTGGAGTAGTAGCAGTCGTTAGAAAAGTCATCCTTAGATGTAAGCAATGTACAAGAAGGAATGTGAAACCGGTTTTGCCTGAGATGGAAAATATTCCAGCCTGTAAACTGGCAGTAGGACTACGCCCATTTACCTTTACTGGAGTCGACTGCTGGGGACCTATGGAAGTTACTATTGGAAGATCAAGACACAAGCGTTGGGGTATGATTTTTACCTCATGTGTTATGGCGATTCTGAGGATGAAAGCAAGGCGAGGCTGTCCAAAGGAAATTCATTCGGGTAACGGAACGAATCTTGTTGGTGCTAATCACGAAATAGCTACAGCTGTGGAAATTTGGAAAAAAGAGGACTTGAACGCGAAGCTTTCGAAGCAAGGGATTGTGTGGAAGTTTATTCCACCTGGTGCACCTCATATGGGAGGAAGCTGGGAACGACTTGTACGTTCTATGAAAACAACTATGAAGATTATCTTGAAGGAACAAGCACCAAAGGAGGAAGTGCCACTAACTGTGATGATTGAAGCAGAAGGAATTGTCAATAGCCAACCGTTGACTCAAGTACCCGTGGACCCAGGAGCTCCGTCTGCGCTAACGCCAAATCATTTTTTGATTGGACCAGATAATGTTTTGGATTTGGATTATACACCAGATGACTCGTTACAACTACCAGTACACGATGGGAAATACCTGCGAAAACAATGGCTCACTTCTCAGTTCATAGCGCTGCAGTTTTGGAAACGTTGGAGAACTGAGTACCTACCCACGTTGGCAAGAAGACAAAAGTGGAATGAGACTAGACGACCTATTGTGATTGGAGATCTGGTCATCATTGTGGAACCAATTGCGGACAGGAATCAATGGGCATTAGGACTGATTGTCGGAACTGTACCTGGAAAAGATGGAGTCGTTCGGATTGTGGATTTCAAGATTGTGAAGAACGGTGGAAAGCAAAATTTCAAAATTATTCGTCGACCGGTATCCAGAATATGCTTGTTGGACAAAGCTGAGGATGTAGTACCTACATCGGGAGGAAGAATGTTGGGGCAGGAAGTCTGAAGATGTTATTATTTATAAATATTTTGTGAGATGTAAAATTAGAAAAAGAGACGGATAGAAATGTACGTTAGGGTCTCATTAGTATTCCGTATATGTTAAATTAGACCTAAGTCCCGTATCCGTATCATGGATAAATTCTTTTTGTCAAGGTTTAGAATTTATTTTATGGGCTCATTCGATGTATAACCGTACGTTACGTGTCCTGTTAACTTATCAAAATTTCTATTTAAATCCAACTTGGAGTTCAGCCTTATCAAACCTTATGCATGGGAGCAACACGTCAAGTAACCCGACAGCCGCATCATGCACGTAACTTCTTACCGTTGCCGTATCAACAACTTGTTATGATGATATCTGCGTTTTCTTGATTTCTGCCGCACGCTCGAGGTCATCTACTTGTGGATCAGGCGAGGATTGTTTTAGTATTGTATTATCGATTATGGTGAAATGGTAGAATTTTGTCTTGTAATCAAATTATGGTAAAAACGCTTTTACTGTGTCTAAATTGTACTTGAATTGTATTAAAGTTATATCAAAATTGTAATAGTAGTCCAGTGGGTATTTCATTGCCTAATATTTATATAAATTACATTGCTAGATTTCTCCAGTCAGGAGCTTGTGAGTTGAACTAGAAAAGTGCTAGGTTCATCCAGATAGGGCTTGCAAGTATAATTAGCATTGTAGATACGTTTTCTTAGAAGGAGTAGTGCATTTAGTTTTTGAGCTATCGTAGGAAGTGCATTGCCCCTTCAATATTTGATTCCAGTAATTCGTTTATTTAAAGTTTCCACTGCGTCAGACATCAGGAAAAGTAATGCAAAACTTTAATTTATAAAGTTCATACTCGATTCGTTTTCTGCATTGATGAATAACCTGATCATAATTATATAAAGTTTTATTATTATAATTTTGCTACTGACTCAAAGTCAACAACGATATACATACGTTTCAAAAATAAACGAAAAATGGAAAATCTAGATGGATGTTAAGCATCATCCTATTCTCATTATTTATGTTGTATATAGCGTTTTAATACACAAATGAAAATGGTATTATGATGAGGTCGGAAGCGGAAGTAAATCTTTTAAGAATTCAGCAGAGTCCTTCTGCGATATACTTACCACATCAATGTATTTTATTTACGTTAAGCAAAAGCCAAATATGTACATACATTATGCTGCAATGAGCAATTCTGAGCTAGTACATAATTTTGTAAAACCTTCGGCATCCTGCTAGTAGACCCAGGAAACAGTATATAGTAAATGAGAGTGGAAGGAAAGGATTTTGAATAACTGCTGACAACGCCGGAGAAGAGGAATTAATGCTGCAGGAGATTATGTCACAACATGTTAAAGCTCTAATAAACAACTCCGGCAAAGATGATGATTATGGTGACAAGATGACGGCTCTGATTTAGTACGCTCGTTTATTTAAGTAAGATGGAAGCAACTAATACCATACCATCATCATGTTTGCGTTGTACGTTGAGATAGACGGCTCAACCATCACCAGTCTTTACATTAGCTGGCTGCAGTTGAGGATCCTGGATCTTCAACGCTACTAAAATGTTGCAAAACTATACCATATTGATTCAAATGTGTGAAGAGAGCAGTAGTATACATTTGATACTGAAAAGTTTGTGCCTTTATGTATATTATCAGTAGGTCTTATTTTGCCCCTTAGCTTTAAGTCTCAGTAAAATAATAATACTTTCAATTTTACCACACGACCCTTGATGTGTACGATATTACATTTGATGTTTTTTTCGTAATGTTAAGCCTTAAGCCCAATGTTTCTTGGAAAAATTCTAAGTGTGGATATTTTTTGTTTTGTTTTATTTTCCAGTAAAACCACTTTTTGTCCGAATGCGGCAACGCCATTCAGAGAACCTCCAGGCCGGCACGGAATACCGGCTTGTTTGTGAAACCGCAGGGTCCAAACCGCCAGCCACTCTAAAATGGATCAAAGGAGGGAAAGAAATCACCCAAGTTAGCACACAGGTCACTCCACACTCATTTATTACAAGTAGAGGAAATTGAATATTTTAAATCTGATCATGATTATCATTCTTTTTTTTCACCGTGCGCATAAAATATAGTACACCCATATATTCAATTTTTTAAACCCGACAGCAATCTCCTCCAACCCAAAAATATATAGGTTTTATGCTTAAATATATCCTAGCCTATAGTCTCCCATGAAAATCCCTAATGTTCACTTCTGCATTGCATCAAATCAGAATCGACTTGCTGAAAGTACTTTTCACTCACTACTACACACAGTAGAAAAAAGAGAGCTATTTTATCTATAAAAGTACGCCTAGTTGACTCCCATGCATATGTATTACATCGACATCACATAAAGCATATCGTCTTAAAGGAAACAAGTCAAGTTCTCTCTCTATATATAAGGTATAATCTCAAGGCGATACATCAATCGTTTCATGAGTCAAAAAAGGAAAAAGCCATTCCAATTTGCAAGAAAAAGCTAGTTTCCTGTCTTTCTGCTACTCGACATGCATGAGCATATTTAAGTAACTACTTCTCCACACATATAGACTTCCAACTCTAACCAACATAATGCAAGAGTGGGAAGAAGAGAAAAGAGTGAAAAAACGAGAGAGGAAGCTGGGAAGCACTTCATCTTCACGGAGGGCCAGGCATACAACAGCCGTTCCATATCAGACAAGCAAAAAACTTCTTGGAGTGTACACACACATTACATGCAGACTGTATTATCCGATTGAGCACTTCTTTTACATAAATTACATGAGCACTACATCACATCACAGCCACAACCCTATAGAGAAGCAAGGGAGAGAGAGAAAGAAAGAATCTTTCAAAAAGTCAGTGAACATTATAAGAACATTATAATAATGCATTGCACACACATTATCACATAATATCGTATCAAATTTCTATTCAATTCATTTTCTCTCCTCGTCCAACCAAACCAAACCAACCAATCTTAAAAGTATATGCGGAGCAGCTAAGAAAAGTTGAGAGTTTTGCTTTATACTTCACATTTTTACATGTACTTTCACTCTCTCTCAGTTGATGATGGGAAATAAATGTTCAATGTGAAGTAATTTGGTAACAGTCAGAAAGGACAACGTTATCGATGTTTCTCAAGCTGTGCAATTGGAAATCTTTGTGTATACACACTACTAACCATAGATCAATAGGATATCATCACCCTTCCCATCATGTGCCATACCAAAAGCCACATACATATAATTATGGGACTACATATACCATAGCGCCAGCCATTCTTGCCTTGCAATGAGAATGTACATACTTTGAAAAAAGTTTTTTGAGTGTGATAAGTATGATTAATGGAAACTAGTAACGGAGGGAGAGACTAGTATCTGATCTTACTGCAAATGTATTTCCTATTCATACCAGATATGAAATGGAGAGACGAGAGAGAATGAACGCATGAAGGGTGATGATGGTGATGCTGATAGGCAGTACTTACTTACTCTTCCAAGTGCTCGCTGGTAGCAGTCAGAACAGCAAAGCATACTTACTTACTTACCTTAGGTATTTTCCCGATACGAACAAAGTACACACATATATATAAATCGTATCGCATAAGCCAACGAGCAATATCCTATCTTTCACCACAGGCTTGACCAAATTACCACATGAATTTAGATTTTTCCCTTTAATTCTAAGCGACGCAGTAAAGTACACGGGAGATGACAGGAATGGTGCAAGTGTGTGCAATATGGATGTGTATGGGACATAGACAGGCAGAGCTATAGCTAGAGTTGGGGACAACGTTTAAGTGGTGTAATCTCATGAAAGCCCATTAAGGATGGTCCCTAAAGGACCGGACACAATTTATTTCATCACATACATACATTGAGGGAGAATCGCACTGAATGAGTTAGTACAGTACAATGCATGGGAAAGGAAAGGAAGGCTATCAACATCAACGAACAGCTCGATCTCTCTCGTTCTCTCTCCTTCTTCTCGCTCTGGGTTTTTATGTGCTCGCTCTCGTGCTTCATTAGATTTACAAACGAACCGGCATTTACAATTCATTCGAGTTAGATGACTCATGTAACCAATTCACTCTAACAAATTCTGTTGTTTCACTCTCAGGACCTTGATGCTGGCAACATTACGCAGAGTACTTTTCTCTTCATTCCAACACCACAGGACAACGGTGCGTCCATCATTTGCAGAGCGGAAAATCCTTGGCTCAATAGATCCCACATATTGGAGGAAATATGGAGCTTGAATGTTGTTTGTAAGTGAAAAATCATGTAATTCCTACCACATTTTTCGCAAAGCATTTCTCGTTATATCGTAAAGATCAATATTATCCTTTCTACGTTGGTATTATACTTAATGACGGTGTTGGATGGCATGTTACTGTGAAATACTCTAATAGAAAGCATTTTAAGCAACCTGTTTTTTAAAGAAACTAAAAAAAGACTCATACCAGTGCAATACAAGACTATTTTTACCTTCAGCCAGCATATTTAAACAAAATAGTTAAAAAGTTGAAGAGGTACACAATATACTTCATATTTATCCACCTTGCGTGTGCGCGCTATTACTTTCGTATGTCGCCACGAGGGTGATTTAAGCAGATTTAACTTTCCCCACACAATGAATAGAATTTGAACATGATAATCCTACCCTTCAGTCAATTTTGACTTCTCAAAACAATCTCCGCTTCATCTATATTTATATTGACTGCATATTTTGCTACTTAAATAAGTACCCTACTGAACAAATACAAATATACATAAAAAGGAGAAAAAAACCAACAAAGTTTTCTTTGATTACTCACGAAAATGTTATACGTATTCCTTAGAAATAGTCTGTCTATGTCTATGACTTATCATGTGCGTGTAAAATATCATGTATGTGCTTATTTCTATCGGTGCATGTTATGTTGCTACAGTCCGTGAAATTCGATCTATTTTGTTTGCTTCTGATAACGACTTACATATTGAACCTGACTGGGACTTTGACTTTATGTGTACCTCTTCCAAAAAATAAATGTTCATTGTTCGTACGCATAAAATTTGCTGTTTTCTCTGAACCGAAAAAGCATTCCAAAGATGGATTTCCCCTTGCAGTGAATTGGTCAAAGGGAGAAATGGGAAAGGGGGAGAGAAAGATCAGAAATTCGATGCATGTATTATTGTTATAAGATTCTATTACCTTTGTGTATTCCTTTTTTAGTGCTTCACTCTTTTCTCCGGCGTTCTATTGTATTGTCATGCAATGCAAAGTAGACAGACATCATGTCTATGAAATGGGAGTGCGTTATTACAATTGTTTCCCGTCTCATGTGGATTTTCTAGAATTTCATAGTGAAGTAGCATGATTTCTCCCTCAACGGTAATACTATCAACATCTCACTACCAGAACAGAGAGAAGCCATGATGATGATGATCCAAGTAGAATAACTTTTTCATAGAAAATCAAAGCATATTTCCGCTCTTTTAAAGGAGTTTCAAGTTTCAACTTTTTCCTTCCGAGAAAACAAGTCAAGAAGAGACAAAATCAAATGGAAAGAGTTTCTTTTATTTTTAACGTGATGTGATATATAAACTTAAATTGTATGCAATGTTTTGAGTCACGTATCAACCAACCTCATCAAAAGCAGTCTACATGTTCAAATACAATACTGAGGTTTGGTTGATATGTGATGCAGCTTTAACTAACAAATATATAGGTGCAGCGTAACTGTTTAAGCGTGAAACTTTACGAACGGTAATATTTACCGAGGGAATTTTGGTCGTTGGAAAAAAAATTGTCAACCGTATGCAAGTTAAGGAAAAAACGTAACAAGACGAGATACAGAAAAGAGACTGATAGAGCAAACGCAGTATCAGCGAAATTAAGTATGTATAACTACGTATGTATGTATGTATATGCACATACACTTTCACTCCTGATTTCAGGGTCAGGTCTGAATATTCCCGTTGGAGTGATTTGAAACCTTGAATGTTTCAAGTTTGAGGTTTTACTATCGGGGTTGTTTTACAAAAAGTGGAGATGGATGCAGGATTCTTTTTGGATGTGCTCCCGGTCCTTTTAAACAAGTGCTCAAGACACAGAACATATATTTAGCAAGTTAAGCAAAACCAACGGAGGAGAGAATCAAGCAGTGGTGGTGGTTGGTAGGGTGTTCACTAATATTATAGTCAACGACAAATAATACTACTTGGAATGGGCGGATGGATGCTTGGTTTTGTTAGGTCTTTCCATGATTGCACTTTATGGATGTATCCATATACATATCTCTTTTATATAAACTCACAAAGCTCGTTTTTCTTTTTGGATGAAAGTACTCAACACACGACAGGGAGAAGTAGGGACGAAGCTTATATCATCTCTAAAAAAAGCTACATACTGCACAACAGTGCACAATGTTTCATATAGACTTCTTGCATGATGTGGAGAATGTGCTGTTTTATTTTCTTGAAAGTTCAGTCGACTGAGTGAGTATATATAAGGATATCCACAAGATAGAAATAAGAGAAGAGATTAGAATGAAAATCACGTTCTGATTTGTCTCCTGATGAAGACTGAAGAGTATGTGGAGGAAAAAAAAGTTTTTTGTTCCTTGCTTCTTCCTTTCTCTTCTTTGCTTTTGTTCCACCAAAATGTAGCAAGTTTTAGGAGAGTACCATACCATGCATGCCTTTCTATATGCTGCTAGTTTGACTCTTCTTCCTTTCCTCTATCATCATCATCATCATATCGTCAACGTTTTCGTTTCTACATCTCCCCATTACACGTTTCATTCCTTTCTGCATCTATGGTTTCACTCGAACTCGAGCTCAACACGGTTTGAAACTGGAGAAGAACAAGAAGAAGATGATGCTGATCATGAAAAAAAGAGAAGGAAAAGGTTCCTTGAGTTGACTAGTTCACTTCTTGTTTTACTATGTGCTTTTTGGGGTTTTAGTATTTAGTTTTGATGCTTTGTGTTACGTCTTCTGTTATTGTTGTTGTTGATGTTGATGATGATACTACGATATCTATGTAGTTGTACAACATATATAGAACAACACACAGTTTCTGCACATATGCATTTTCATCTATAACAAATAAAGCTTACAACAAATGTACGTGCTCTAATACGGGCTAAGGCAGTGAAATGTCTTGTAAAAGTATAAGTTGTGTACGTTGGATTTTCTCTCTCACAATCTTAGGACATCTTAAGTTCATTTTGAAACCAAATCTTATTTACCACGTTTCCCAAGCTTCAGCAGAAAGTCATCTCAAATTTTGTCCACGACAATAATGAAAGCAAAGTAGGAAACATGGAGCTGATTCTTTTTTATAATGTGACGTGTTAGGAACTCTGGGATTAAGTATATTGAAACTTGAATTTTGGAAGCTTTACTTGATGATACTACCAACCATGTACGTTGGGATTTTGTCTTGTGAGCAAATAGCAAATACACATGATGATGCTGCGCTGGCATACATACGTTTTTCTATTTATAGTCAACAATATTCATTTGAAGTCTCGTGCACAATTCTCTTTCCAGCAGTTAGTATAAGAATCATGGCATACATACTGCTGAGTGGATGTCAAAGAAATCTTTGCAGTAAGCGATCACAAAAAAAAATTGCGGAAATGTGTGTCTGTCAACCAACATGCATAAAGTCGTAATATTATGCGTGGAAACATTTGAGCATATCAGCATCAGCCATCCGCAGTTCTTTGGGATCTCTATCAGCTTGATTTCCCCACTGATTTCATTTATTCATTCATATACACACACAATGCTTCAGATATATTTATGTAAATGTATGTTTCATTGAACCACAAAAGTTCCCCATATTTATGTATGTTATATTGTTGTATGCAGAAAGCAGAAGCAGAACGATTTCCCATAGAAATTTTTTTTTCAATGCATACTTAAAGAAATATGTGACAAATCAACCATAAAATCATATTCTTTTTTTTCTGTATTTCCATCTTTTAGATCCGCCTGAAGTGAAGCTTTCGTTAGGGAGCACTTTGAACCCGATGGAAATCAAGGAAGGAACAGATGTGTATTTTGAGTGCAAAATCCATGCAAATCCTAAAATTTCCCGGTTGGTTTGGCTCTTCAATGTAAGTACATGATTTTTACCTATCTTTTTGTGATTCAGTATAGCATATGATTGTATTGTTCGTACCGTACTTGCTCATGTTGCTTCCCATCAAAGTTTCGTATGCTAAACATATTTTATAGAGTTTATACCTTTCCACTTTAACCTAATAAATTGAATTCATTGAAAAAGGTTCTTAACTGAAAGGAGAGGTTTATTAGATCCTTTTTACAAAGGATTTGTAGATTTTAATGATTGCTAATGAGTAAAATGCCAACTAATTCCAGCAGATTTGAAAATTTTGTACTAATAGGTAAATTGATGGCATTGAAGCCTAAAATTGTACTCCACTTACAGACTTAATAATATATAGCTTGGTTATAATTATAAGTTATTGTTATGTAATTAAGAGTGCTCTTAACTCACGTCTTCCTTATGCATACTCATATTTGTGTATATTTCATTTCGAACAAGGAGAATTACTTAAAATTTTGAACTAATGAATCTTATAATTGTTAATTAGGCTCACGTCCCAAAATCTTATTTCTAGTGGAATAACGCCCAATCGCATAATATAATTATTGATAGAAAGGCAAATATTGGGGAATCTGTAGTACTACCTGTAAGACGTAATAATAATGGGCGATAAATTTGATGCAAAAATTTATTGTCAGAAATTTGTATTTAAGAAATTTTTCTTGGAATTTGCTCCAGTTGGTTCTGCTCGGGGAAATATATTCATTTCTAGATTCTGACATTAAAAACCGCTATAAATAAAATTTTCTATTACTCACCCTTATCATATCAATAATGGACACATTGGAATTCATGTAAACATTTATGCAAGCATAAAATTTGACTGTTTTACGTACAGTGCAGTCCAACCTTAGCATATGATTTTTCCTGTATTTTGCCATTCGATTCCAGAATATTTTTTTTATCCTCCATTGCACTTCAGTAATTCCATTCCATATGCAATTGCCAAACTGTGAGAAAATGGAGGTATGATTGCATTTTCATTTCATACCAATAGTCAAGTAAATACATTTAAAGCCATTATTACCAAAGTCAAACATAACCACGGACAGTAACTACTTTGGAAATGACTAAAATCCTTCACACAAAACCACATTTCCCTACATTATTTCCCCATATTATTCCCCAATAAAAATTTGTTCAACGTGTGCTAGGAAAGCGCAGCAATGCATTGTGGAAGAGAAATTTTAGAGGGTAATAAATCCTCCACTATTTCTCATCTTCATTGCATCATATTGCAAGCATGAAAGTTATAGTGTAGTAGTACGTTAAAGCTGTTATGATTCCTTCCCACCTTCCTGCTCCACTTGGTTCTATATTTTATGTATGTTGCGTAATATGAAGATACATTCCTTTCTCCGTATTCTTTGCGGTACATACCGAAGTTCGGGACGGGGAAGAACACCAGTGTGAATGAACTAAGTAAAGTAGATTAATGCTCAAATTGCCTCTTGTGTTATCAACCAACTACAGCAGTCAAGAAATCTTAAGTGTCACTTTGCCAAACCCCAAGTAATTTATGAAGTTTATGATGCATCAATTATTCAATTTTATGTCGGTTCCGTTGAAAACAATAGATAAAAGAAAGGCAAGGAGACCACCGAATGGAGAGAGAAATTGAGAGGGGGACGAGAGGCAGGACAAAAAGACAAAGAACTTTCTGAGTGAATTTGGTATTTTCCAAAAAAGGAGATTGGGGTTTAAACGGCAAGTATAAAAGGAAGGAGAGGAAAACTCGTTTAAGCCAAAAGCTGAGATGAGATGAGAAGAACAGAAATATATATATTATACAATAATAAACTTCTTTATTGTACACTTTTGGTGTTGAAGAATGAAGAAGTGCAAGTGGCAGGACTTAGCAGGCAGCAGCAGACCAAATATATGAATTAAGTACAATATATTTTTGTTTCAATTCCAACCCACACAATTTCTACACATATATATGATGAATACACGAATGACGTTGCTTCGAGTTTCGATACTTTATACTTTCAAAAATAAAAGGAATAATTCCATCAGACAAAATACTGCGTTCATGGGACTGTGAACAATATCCAAGTAAATGGGTTGGTTCAGGGGGCTGTACTCTTCAGAGAAAAGTTTTACCTCCTACTTTCCCCAAGTCTCAACCGGGTGCTATGTTGAATTCCCCAATGTGAGATTTTCAACTAATATTCTTTTAATAGACCGATTTATTGGCTATTAAAAGAGAATTGTCAGAGTCGTTGGAAGTTAAATCTATTGATGAATGAACAAAGCCAAGATTCGAATACATCGTCGTAAAGTATGTTTTAATATGAAAGGAAATGTAGCATATAGTCTACTATTAGTAGTATTATATAGAATATAAGTGTCATATGTATGTACATTCATACGATAGGACCACAATATGGATTTATGTACCTATTCGCGGAATTTTTTAACTTAAAAACTAAACAGGGTTTATAATGGTATGATTACCTAATTTCATAAAATTAGGAGAAAACTTAATCAAACTAGATAATTAAGCTTGTGGGCCTAGCGATCAGTATATAGTCGGTGTACATTTCATAAAATTCACCACATTATATTTTCGGTTCAGATTGAAAAGGAAAAAAAGAAATAGTAAGAAGCAGCACTATTGAAAAACATCAATAGATGAGCTTTTTTGTTCTCTTGCCAAAAGCCTAGTGAGGTCATCTGATGGAGACCTAAAACCGATTGAGTTGGTGTATTGGATTGGCTTCCCACAATTCTGTTACTCACCGGAGGCATTCATGTTGAAACGTTAGAAATTGTACGGTCGATGGATATGCTGCGGAGTTCAGTGGTTTTCCCATTCTAGCAAATTTCTTACAGAAAAGTGAAGTGAAAGTATACCTGCTTTTTTTCATTCCAAGTGAAGGTCTTAGCGCAATGTAGGACCTAGTACCTCAGATTCAGAAAGTATAAAATGCTGCATTACGTAACTAAACTTGCAATTAGATGCTTACATATAACAAACAGGTGTACATTGGTATTTTTCACCAAAATCACAGCTTCAGGAAGTAAACTTAACTTTTTTTACACTTCTTTCTTTTCCGTTTCCCGTCACTTCTCGTGCACATATTCCCAGCGGAAATGCGATGAAGTGAAACACCTTAACAGCCACTTAATTCCCGGTTTACAGAACTTACTTACAGCGGCTAGCGCTCGACAGATATTTTCTTCTTTCTGATCATTTGACAAATAAACATCTTGTAAGCAGGCCTAGAAACGAAGCTGAACACATAGAACTATTACTATCGAATGCAGGAACGACATTGGAGGATCTTTGGCTACTGGTGAACCATTAGAGGATAGGAAAGGTCAAAACTACTTGAATTTTCGAGCTCAAAAACACTCTAAACTACATGAAATACTATGGATTCAGCATGTCAAATAACATCTAAATAGTTAAATTTAGTAAAATCGGACGATATTTAAATTTTTGCGCGCAAAATGTTCAAATGGTTTGACCGACCTGGCGGAAATGTAATCCCAGGCCCTTTAGGTGTACTATCTACAAGTGAGCTTTGGTTTTGGCAAAAATCATTCAAGGGTATGTGCCATGTGGTCAGAAGTTTGGAGAGTGGGGACAGACAGACAAACACAGTATAGCCTATACTTGTTGAATACAATTGGGCTTCATATGTAATAAAAAAGTTTTTTTCCCGATTGTCTGTGGTAGACTTAAATTCTACTTCAAAACTATGGTGGGTTACAGCAAAATCGTTCTTAAGCTTCTTGTATTGTTTTCGTTCATTCTGACGCGTAAGTTGTTTGTAATTTGTAGTAGTGTTGAACATTTCACATTTTTGCCTTTCAATTTGTTGATGTTTTTGGTATCATGACTTTTTTTTAATGTTCAAAGTCAGGCAAATGAAGCTCAAGCTGCATATTAGACGGTTACCAAATATCAAAGTTGTCATTCAATGTAAATAACGTAACCAAAAGATTAGGTTGCCTTATTCTTAAAAGCAAGAAGAATTCACAACATAAGAAGAAGCAAAAAGAAAAAAATACGAACATAATACGATAGGAAGGCCGCACAAATGAAAAGTGGTACTAGTATTGGAATATAGAAAAGTTGCTTGTTATATAAAAATTTTGATATCACTTTGCTTTATATAGATAGCGTTGCTGTAGAACAGAGAATATCTTGAGATTGGCTAAATTGCACTTGGAACCATGATATAGTGCCGAAGACTGATCCTTCAGTTAGTGGGATCTGAAAGCGTGTCAGAAATGAAGCTGGGGTTCTCTCATTTTCTACGTGTGCCGCATTTTTACTACCACCTATTGAATTATTAAGTCAGGCTTAGAGTGCACATTGATAATAACAAAAAATGAAATGATACGTAGTAGGAAAGCTGAAAGTGGGTGATTTTCTTACATAAGTCACACAACCTTAAACCTCCTCATGATTCAAAGGGTAGGGGGCAACCCTAATGCATTTTGTATTTAACTAATTTCATACTGAATAGGATTGTGCCTCTCAAATAAATTGAAACGTAACAAAATTAATTTTATCACAGCTTCAAAATCAGAATCGATCGAGTCTGCGGCAGATACATTGCATCACCAATTAATGCCCCTTTAAAAACAAATACACTGCAAGTCCATTAATGAGGTAAATAAACCTTCAATTCACTTCATGACCGGATTTGATGCATGTATATAGCCATACCGAATATGTTTGCAGAATTTCAGGAAATGTCAATTTACTCAGTTGCAATGCAGCTCAAATGTGTACATGGAACAACAGTAACGAGAAATCGTCATCGCATCGTCGCCATCTTAGTCTTTTAAATTATTCATTTTCCAGTAAAATCGGTCGCGTTTACCATACCTTATCTTTTCTCTTTTCAAATTACGTGGGTTTTCCCACTGTCGAGTAGTTTATATATATTTTTATTTGAGGGGTTTTCTTTTACCTTTAACTGAAGTCGTTATCTGGCTGAAAAAGAATTTAAGAAAAGTTATCATTCTCTTTAATTGGGGTGAATTTTAGTTTACTTTATGATTGTTTTCCATCCATCCTATCATCCACATCTATTACGATTCTGACATTCGTTTACAGTTAGTTCGACAGGAAACTTGATGCCAGGCTGAAGTTTTGTTGTGGTATCATTAACAGCGCGTGTGATGCTCGTTAGCAGTTCGTGTGAAACTAAGAAGAGTCGTGAAAAGTTAGGATTTTCCAAGAAAACATACTTTGTTAGTAAGTTAGTAGTTTCACAAATGAAACGCTTGTACTCTTTAGTTCATGTAGTGAATGCTCACTAAAAAGTAATTTTGGCTAGTTGTAACAACGAGAGCTTGTTTGTTACGTGGCTTAAGTATGCTAAGGTAAAAGGAGAAAAGGAAGTTGTTTCATGCATTTTTACATAGTGCTAACAATACCACCTTAACTATACTCTAGCTTTATTATGACGGACTTGAAACTTTCCTCGTTATACTTTTATGCTGACAGCCTCATAATTGACCTTCAGTCTGCTAAACCATCACAATCCTTAGGGACTTTTGGCAATTAATTCACATGTACAATTTATGTGCTGAAGACATTGAAGGCTGAGGTGTTAGATGTATGCATCTACCCTCTCCATTGTTGCTACCTTAATCACTTTGTGTGGAAGCAGATACTTGTTGCAAAACTGGGAACAGCAATGGCATATTCCGTCAATACTTTAAGAAACCGTTCAAATGAAAGTTCTGAAACTGAAAGGCAGCGCAGCAGTTCTTAAAAAATGTGACCAACGAAAGGGAAAAAAGACTACAATTTGCTTTGGATTCTTGTTCCCAACCAACCAACCCCATGCCAAACCATTAGAAAGCCGGAAGTCCACGTGGAACAGAGAAACAAGCAGCAGGTCTTACAATATTTCCAAGAAGACGGTTCTTAAGCTCATATGACCATACATTATATACATGTATTTCTTCCGAGAAGGCAAGCTTCATTCATGAGTAATTTTATACAGGTAGCCATATACACTTAGCATGTTCCAGACGACATTTCACGTTTCCGGATGGACAACTAGAGAAAAGACACAAGTGAAAAGAAATGGCAGCTTCACTCAAGTCATTTGAACTCTCGACATGAAATCCACTCTCTGCTTTTCTTCTTACTCTTACCATTTCTCTTGTTGTGCTTCTGCATCTGACTACTACCCATACTTACACTCACATAAGAAGAAGAGGAAAGAAGGGTTAAATGTTGAGCCAGTTTAAGCCTAAAGTATTAAGAAAAGCAAAATTCGTTGATTCCATTCCATCTTGTAAAGAGGAAGTAGAAGACATTCGAAGGATCCTCTGTAATTCCAAAGAATAGTTAACAAAAAACTTCAAGTAGTGCTAGCTATAGCACTATATACTACTGGGGAGACGGGTTGACGACAACGAATAAGTATACGGCTGAGCAAGAAAGAGAAAAGGGACACAGATGACTTGTTTCGTTTCTCCTTGTTGTTAAGCTACACACTGCATGCATTCATACGATTTCATAACATTCAACATGGGCCAAGACACACATACACATCGGCTGGAGAATGAAACATGAAACATCGGAACTGCATCAGCATCCAAAGCAGCATGATTATTATTGCCTTCAAGAAGCAGTTTTAGGTTTTTGTTGTTCTATTCTGTTTAGTCCTTCTAAGTATTTCGGTGTCATGACTTTTGCTCGACTTTCTCACTCCCTCTCATCTTCTTCCTCACCATTAGGAAAAACTTATTGGAACTACTATGGGTTCAAAAAAGTCACTCGGTTTCCTCTTGATGTTGCTGATGAGAAAGATTCAAGTAGAACAAATATTATTTCTCATGTGATATGTGTGTTGTTTGATGCCTCTTTCTCTTACTTACTTTTGCGACACACAATCATGGCATGCATTTGTCGGTGGTGGTGACTTTAGCTTCCCGGAAGGCTTTCTTTTAGTTTACCTTTACTAAGCTTTTACATATACCTACATATATATTGTATTGGAGGTATCAACTACATTTACTTTTTTCTAAACAATACTCTCCCGCTATCACGTTACACCATCACTTTTACTTTCTCCTGTAAGTAACAAAAACAAGGCAAAAACCAATTCATCTAACAATATCCAAAGTATAAAGTATTATTAGTTTGAATAAATGAGGTAGGATCATATACACATTTTATGTAGTTTGTTTGGGAAGCATTTACCCCGGACTTTTGTGAGGAGGAAGAGACTCGTTGGTTCGGACGGAGTGAAACGTGCCGTTTCATTTATTTTGTTAATAACAACTGAAGCCGAATAAGAAAGGAAGAAAGTGTGAGATCAATTTCGTGCCAAATGAAAGTTTGACTTGGCTTTTACTTTTAGGAGGAAACCAAGAAAGGGTGTTATTGTTATTAAAGTATACTTACTTGGTCGCTAGTTTCTATACATTTTACCACCTATTTTACAACGTACATGACGTACATGCATGTACTATATATAGTATAAGGGAATTACACACACAAGCTCATAAAAGTATGTGTGCACGCATGAAATATACTTGTATAGTAGCAGGCCCAGCTCACATCTTGGAGTATGTATATGTACGTGCTTATGTACTTATCCTACTACTACTGCCATTTACTGCTGTGACTGAACAACTTTCTTATTTCTCCAGATCGAATGAAATGATGCATAGTGTTTGAGGTATTAATGTAAACCTATACTTAATATATATCTTACCTCCCACAACATTTCTTGTATTACTTGCCATCAAAGGTAAATCATGCATGGAGTTTAACGAGAGGGAGATGAAGTAACCCCAATAACTGACTCTCCTCTATATTGAGACAGACTTTCATTGGGAATTCCAGAAATTTGTTAGCTACTCAATACATTTTTCTTGTTCTGTTTATAAAAGCCCACATAACACAAATACATACGTAATGAGAAAGAAAATAAGCGACTTGTTTGTTTTCTTAGAGTGAAATCCCAAGACATGGATGGCAAAAGCATTTACTTACTGAAAGATAAGGGAGAAGTAAGTGTATAGTCTGCAATACTATATCTCTATTTGACTCGTTAAAGTCACACAATTCGAGGCTTAAGTGGTTGTTTGTTTGAGTGTAATGTAATGTACATAATGTAATGCAATGTCAGAGACGTTTTGAAACTTGTCTTTCTTTCCTCCTTTCCTTCCCTTCATCTTGGTTAATATCGTCGAATCCACTAACGCAAAAGAAAGATCTTTTGCAGTCGATGGATCAGCTAACATCAGCACAAAGAGAAAGTAGTGGAGTGGAGATGCTGTGTGTGTGTAGCTAAGATAATGTTGCTATTACCACGTATAGGAGACATGATCATGGGCCATTGGAGTTGGATAGGATCATTGCATTAACTACAAATGCGTAAATTATGAGCATTACAGGGTATATAAAATAGCACATATCTTTGTAGAAAACTAGTTTTCATCTGGTTAAATAAATAAAAAAGTGTACCAAACAAAATGGTGGTGTTGGTCTGGCATTTGAACTATTTGCTTGAACTTTCTCAAAAGTGTTGCATTTATATGTGAGAAGAATTCCGGAATGTTTGTGAGTAATGAAAGAAACATACTTAATATATTTTAGAGTGGGGTAACGGAAGTAATATTACGTATATTGATTACATAATGTGTCTTAATATTTCTTTTTGTTTACTAGGATTTTGTATTTTAAATACTTAATATTACGGCAATGGATTACAATATCAAAAACAGCTCTGTGTAGAAATGAGCTCTCATAATGTCGTTTGATTATTGTTGTATGGCTAGTTAGAGAGTTTCTTAACTTCCTGCTGAATATATAATAATAATGAATTGAGGTGCCATTATATCCCCCCCTGCTGAAGAATTTCATTGATACTTCTCACACAGTTGTGGAATGGTGGAAAAGTTGATTATGTACTGGCTAGAATTCTTGTCTTGTTTTCTATTTTTTCCTGAAACCAACACTTTTTTTTTGCGTTTTTACTCATTGTTGGGGGGAAAATGGACTCATTTTGGATTTGAATACAGTTTATAACATAACCTGCACCTCATTTCTTGGGCTTACACCTTCCCTTTGTATTTGAACAAAACACCACACTTTTACCAAAAGGAAATATTCTGGGGTTACCGTTACATATCGAAAAGGAAATACAAATTGGCAGCAACATACATTACAACCAACATGTGTACATATTACTTACTTAAAAGAGAGTAAGGATGAATGAATGTTTTTCGGCAAAGGTCTGGCATGTTATTTCCTAAAGGTAAAGAATTCTTTATTGTGGTATCATATTTTTTCTTGGCCTTTGTGCGTTTCCCCTTCCAAAAAGAAAAATGTGTTTTGATGTATCAGTATGCATGTTTTAGGAACATGTCATATGTATATGTTTCGCTTTGTTTGTAATGTGTGTGTGTACTCTTCTTCTTGTTGTGTTTCAAAAACGTCTGCGGCTCCAGTTTGAATGTGTTTGTGTGTGCATGCCTAGACTTTATTTTGTGCTTCCTATTGTTTGGAAATTTTCTATGTGGGTTACCCACTACCGGCAGACTATTATGGTATTTTGATGAAAACGTTGTGTATATATTATTAGCATACGAAACAACACAGAGCGCAATATACATATATGTGGTACGAAAAGAAAGGAAAATGGGAAAACCCCATGGAGAAAGTTAAGTATGGTGTGTTGGTCTCTAATGGCTTTCTTTTCTTCCTTTTTCTAGCAAGAAGAGTTGAAACATACACCTGCAGCTGGGATCATTATGAGTAACCAAAGCTTGGTCTTGCAAGGAATCAATCGGAAGGCGGCTGGAAACTACACTTGTATTGCAACTAATGTGGAAGGTGCCAGCCCAAGTAATGCACTTCACCTCAGCGTCATGTGTAAGTTAATTTTAAGTATTGTTTAAATCTCAATCGGGTTAAATTTAAAAAGACTAAAATAGAGTAAGTGGGGAGTAAAAAATATTACCCCCCACTTACATATATTATATCAGCCAGCACTAGCACATGTTTAATAACTTAATATCGGAAATGCGTAGATAAGTAATGTACATACATGCCTCTTGCAAAATATCTGATGTAAGAAGCAAAAATAAAACCAAAGCTATGAATGATGATAAGTGGGAAACACCAAGAAAAATTTTCATGTCGACAAATTCTAATCCAATTTAATTTGATTCCTCCCTCCCACCTATTCATTGACATGACGTCGTCGTCAGCAGAGTTATTTGTGAGTTGGGCGTAACCACTTAATCTGGCTCATTGACAAGGAGAGCGAGAAAAAGTATCATTTCTTGCCCTTCACCCTCTCAAGGCGATTACGGTTTTTTTTGCAACATCACTCACATTACCTTTATATACTCACGATGATCAGATCTATTTTTGAAAAAAAATGTACTTACGTGTAATAATAATACTCAATACTACAAAAAATATAGATTTATTCTTTATAATGCATCATAAAACAAAACCTTGCCTGTGGTTTCCCCTCCTGATCATGTAGAAAGTCATTGGTGGATTGGGGAAAAAACTTTCAACTTGCGTTTCATTCCCATATTAGTTTCACGAATTACAGACATGAGACTGAGCTTTATTCGTTTATCAAAAACACTCTTATGGTTTGTTTCCCTGAAGCTAATAAAAAAAACCTTTTCCAACTCTTTTTTTGCTGTACAAATGTTGAATCCGGAGATTCAGTGTCTTTCAGAACTACATTTGCTAAAGATACACACATTTCTTCCTTATTCTTACGAAAGCTAACTTGGATGATGCCTATAATGTGTTGGAAAGTTACGTTTTACGTTGTATATAGCTATACATATCCACACACAGGCACACGCAACCGAAAAGTGGGTATCTTTAACCCTTGCTACTAATAACAATATAAAGGAAAATATAGCAACTATCATATCATCCAGATCAAAGTGAAAGAGGCAACGGCAGCTGAGCAAGCAAAGCAAAAAGAGAAAGAAAAAAATACCTTATTTCCCCCAGTTTTTTCCTCTCTCACTCAGTCCTTTTCCTTTTTCTGGCTCATTTTTACTTATCGCCTTGCCTCATAAATCTAATCTACTTCACCAGCCTGGTGGAAAAAGAGTAAGTGTTCCGTATACTCCATATTACTTTACACCTTAGAGAGTGCGACTCAAAGCAGGGAATGCATTTGCCACCTATATATTTTATATAAACTTACACACAAACAATATATAGACATTGATAGTGCCCTATCCTTTTTTTACTGGCTGCGTGCACAAGACAAATAAATTTTGAAATTGTATAAAAGCCACTTCACGCATGCATACATACATTCCTCTGGCATGTTATTCAACCGTGTTTTATCGGTATATGTCATGTGATCCTCTTGTCTTATGTGCGGTATAGAGGAATCTTTAAACAAGTAGTATAATTATACCTAATTCTTGCTGCCAACTTCTGAAACTTGCAGTTACAAAAGAGCAGTCGGCAGTAGCAGTAGTAGCCCCAACCTCATGATTTTTTCCCCGTGCTATTTTTATATAAGTTGTTCATCTGCTTTAATGAATTAAATGCCTCTGCGGCAAGAGTATATATATGTTTTAGTAATTTGTAGAAGTGCTGATAAACACTAACTACATTGGTCAATGTAGGAAGGAAATCAGGGCAATAGGTTAGGTTGGTTCAGTCAAGTCAGTGTTCGAACTATCACCATTCTTTTAATGAAAGAAAAGCTTCGTGGAATGAGATAGCAGGGACCCTAAATTTTTTGCTGCTGCACCTTGCAGTTTCTTAAAACCTAAATGGTTACTAAGTTCTAAGTAAACTGTATGAAACTTGACAAGTTGAAAGCATAATACCTGCATAATGTAGTTTACATAATTTTTTGTTTTGACATTGCTGCATTCTATGATTCTTTTAAAAATGATTAAAGACAGTCAGGTTATAGTTGTGTTTGGTCTTGTGATTTCCGCTGCATTTCACATCATAAGTGATTTTTATTCATTTATCAGAAAATAATTTCAGCAAACAAACTCAGCTGAGCAGAAATTTCAATCCTTTAAAATTTTGTATGAAACTTGTAAAATCATGCGCTTTGGTAAACATTCGTACTATAATTTCAAATGAATTGGGATCGCATTTATAGTATACTTTCATTGATGCATCTACTAAAATACTTTTTAGGACGTAGAGACATTTTCCTTTGTAGTGAAAAGTAAGAAAGAATCATTATTTACACATTGAAGTATTTATATGTATGTATACATATATATGTGTATTATTTACTGGCGAGTTTTGCAAGCAAATAGTAAAGTCACTTTCCCTCCAAGCTAGCTTCTTACTTTTGTGTAAAACGAAGAAAGTTTTAAGGAAACTGGTTAAAGAGCAATGTTATTGTGCTAGTGCAAAAACGGCTACAGGGTCCTAAGGCCGTTTGTTGTGAAGAAGGACGGAAACAGCTAAAGGATCCTTAATGATATATGGCGTGGCACATGGTGCGTGTTCTTATATATATATATATATATATATAGATGACTGCAAAGCTAGTTTTTAAAACTCATGTTCTACTTCCCCGTATTTTGTGTGATGTACACGCAGGGCCAATGCATCACTTGTAACCTTACGTAATATATTTCTCACTATAGTTTCCTATCGTAAAGTACATAAAATATATATATATATGTGATATTATTGTGATAGAGTCACACGGAGTAGGAGTAGAGTACCTACTTTGGAGAAGGAGTGCGTCACCATTGTCAGTAGTAATCGCTGTTTCGGTACTACTTTAAAACTTTGTTCTTTCCTTTTTACTCCATTATGAGGAGAAGAGAGAGAGAGTATGTGTGTGTCTTTCTTCTTCATTTCAAACTTTTCTCAATTCTTCCTCCATATTTAGTTTCACTGCAGCTTGTTTTTGTTGTGTTGCTCTGCTCCTGCTACTTCTCCTCCAAAAGAAAAAGTTTGAGCACGAACAGAGAGAGCAAGAAGAAGATGGATATATATTTATTTGTATGAAAAACTTGCAAATCTCCATCCCATTATTGTCTGACTCTTCTACTACATCATGGATGCTCATATCATACGTCATTATGCCAGATGAACATTATTATTAGTAGTAGTAGCCATATTATTTACTACAAAGTTAGTTGACTGACTCTCTGAACTCAACTCCTCTCTCTGAAAGAGAACAACGAACTGTGTGTAATATAATAGGGGCACTCCACCCATAACAATAATACGCCGACCACGATGTCAAGAATTCTTGGTAAAGCCCTCTTTAAAATTTTGGGAAAATGAAAATAATCTTGGGTCTAAACATTCTTTAATTTTGCGAGCGTTGCACAAACCATCAACAACCAATGAAAGTATCACTACAACGCAATAATGCAATGATGCTAGGTCATCTAGTCTAAGTCTGGTGCTGATATTCCACATAACAGGGGCATTATACATTGGTATTGGTTTTCACAAAGTTAATTTTGATGAAGACAGGAATTGCATTGCAATGCTAATAGGAATTCACGGATGAAATAATGAGGGAGCAACGACAAACAAACAATGGTGAATGGATTGGATATAATATACCAAACATGTACTTTAAACTGCTTATATTTAGTGTATGGAAATGAGCAAAGGATTTGGCAATATTAAGGAGCAGTAACAACTTTTAAAATTATGCAGCATTGGAGTTTACATGCATATTATCCTTTTGAGGAGCGACTCAAGGGCTGTTATTTTTGAGTTGGGCCAAGCCAGAGTCAGCCAGACACATTATACTTTTGCTGTTTGTGTGTAGACATGAGCTTGAGCAGTTGATGTAAACATTGTTATTCCTTTTTTTATATTCATAGCCTACAAGACTACACTACAGTACATATTACTACTACTAGCTAGTTCTTGGTACAAGGGTCGTTAAGAAAATGAGGTTGATATAAATAAATGTATCCTTGATTACAGGATAAAGGAGCCGTAAGCATGTATTTATGTTTATGATGATGTGATGTGACTCGTGCAAAAGGGGTATTTTTCCCCTTCCTTTCTTCATCCTGCTTCAACAGCACTAAGCACTAGCACTACATTTTCCTTTCCTTTTCAAAACTCTGGAAAATAGAGAGGCAAACAGGGTGCTTAAATTACATAGCCGTTATACGTATGTGTATGTAAGCTTGCTACTTTCTCTTTTGTGTGGGTATTGGAGAGACGAGCATGGGTCATTTGCATTCTTTCATGTTAATGTCATATCTTGGAATCAAAGCTTTCTTTTTATTATGAAAACTTTGTGAGCTTTCAACGAAAAATAGAATATATCTAGATGGAATTATTATGGAGTACGAGTAGAGTATGTCTGCATAAAAATTAACTATATATTTTCCTATTTATAAGCAAAATTTTCAAGTTGCTAGATAGTTAGATTTCATGCACTCTCTTTGTAAAGGAAGTAAAATTCAATAAAAACGATGGTCAGCATAAGCAATATTCATCACATTTTGTAGATACTTCTTGGATAGATAGATGAGCAGATTTAAAGCCAAAAAGACATGCACTTGCAAAATGTATATACTTATAAATGTACCTTTACTATTTTCTTGACTCTCAGCATAATTTTTAAATTATAACAGGAAACCACACGGGGATCGTTTTTTCATCTCAAATACTGTATCGCAATTATATTTCTGTCTATTAGTTCAGTAGACTACAAAAAGTGAAGATTATCATCCAAATGTACATTATGTATAGCAAGTTTTTTCCCTGAAACACTGGACAGAGCTAATATTTCTACGCATGAAAAGTTATTCCCATTGGGGATGGAAATGCTTTACTACAATGCTCACAGACTCACTCATGTAAAACCTCCAGTTTTATACGTCTAAAATAAATACCAAAAATATGAACTATCGTAATGGAGAAAATAATGTCAACACAACTTTGTTTTGTTTACAGTCTCGTCTCATACAAAATACATTTAAGTACATGCACACAAGAAACTCAATGTACTGTCATGTAGTTTCGCATGTGTCATATTGTGTGTGTCGTTTTTTCATGAACCCCCTCAAGTATCCACATTTTATGTAAATGATTCCGTCAAGGGAATTTCCTGTCGTACATTACTCCATTCACATTTTCCCTCTCTCTCTCATCTTACTTCTCTCCACCCATTTATTTTTGAAAGAGGGGTATAATGTACTTGTGTCCTGTACATTTTTGCACAATGCTAAAAACTACTACTACTTCACTTTGAAATATTTATGGGACTATTTGCAAGACTGCTATTTGTATATCTATGATAATGTCCGCTCCACGGACATTTCTCTCACAATTTGCACACGCTATGGTAAACTACACACCATTACAATGTAGTTAAAAAGAAATGCAGCATAAAAATCGGTTGTTATTACATTTTTTAAGGGTGAAAGTAGGTCTTGTCTTGGTTTATGTTTTGAATGTAGTAAACAACCCTTTTTTTGACAAGCACAGCATAATATGTACTTTAGAAAAGGAAACAGTTTGTTGTTAGCTGTCCAGGCGCAGTTAACTATGTGATGCCTTGGGTTTTGGTTCTTTATAGACGCTGGAAACAGCAATAGCAAATATAGTGTGTGTGACTATATGATTGTTAGAAAAGTGTTGGCAGTAAGTGATCCCATTTTCCCTTGTGAACAAAGTCCTATTTCCTCCGGCTAGTTGTCTGTCTCAGTACTTCACTCACCAAACCAACATTGAACGTACTAGTCTTGGTTTATTACACAACGGAAAAGTTCATAAACTCTTTGGGATAACGTGGAGTAAAAGTACATACGACCATAGTATCCGGTGTGGTGTTAGATGTTATGCTTTTGATATGATGACATGAAGTTGTTATGTTTGGCCGTTTAGAAAAATGAGATCCACCAAAAAAAATTTGAAGTGGGAGTAGCTCTAAGATATTGCTTTCAAAAGGTCAATTCAAGTGAAAAATGTGCTTTGGCTTATGACATACTTAATCATAAATATCTATTTTGTTCCTTCTTTTAGTAAAGAGTTGTTTATGATTGGGATGTTTCTTTATGTGTATTTCAGATGCTCCTGTTTGTCTCACGGAAAATGGGGTGACAGTAGGGGCGGCGAAAGGTGAAAATGTTGCACTTCGTTGTGCCGTAGCCGCCTACCCGACAGCTATAAGGTTTGACTGGGAATTTCATGGCACTGGTGACAGTGTTGATGTTGTCGCGTATGGGAAAATGCAGTCCCAAGGGAATGTCTCAAGATTTTTCTACACTCCACAAACTGACTCTGACTTTGGGACTTTCCTTTGTTGGGCCTCAAATGATATTGGACGACAAGTACAACCGTGTGTTTTTCATGTCGTTGCCGCAGGTGAGTTACAATCACCACCGTTTTGTATATACTACATTAGTAAGGCTGGAGTAGATTTGTAAGTTAGTACGTTTCCCTTATTAAACCAGATGACGAACTTTATTTGTTTGAAAAACATAATTTAGATACAAGATATTGAAACATGTTCATGATACCAGCAAGGAAAATAAATGTGCATTTATCTGCTGTGTTTTATTGAGGGAAGCAGTAGTTCAGGACTACTTTAAAAAATAATCCAAGGCCAACTTCTCAGAAGAAATCTACGTATATGAATTTAATATCAATGTTTCAGACACTTGTGTTTCTCTAGCCCCAACATGAGGGCTAAAAGTTTGATTTATACCTGGAATGTAATGTATTTTCGATTTGCCACTTTCACATTGCATCAATTTACTGCACATAACAACAACTAATTCAGGACTTAATATGTCGTCATATGTGATGTGTTTAATGCATGGATTTGACTTACCATGCATTCTTTTAGTTGAATGAGCATAAATCTAGAAATTCACTTTACATTTCCTTTTTCCTTGTGCCTTGTATTACCGGCATTGCCTGAAATGTTTGCACATACATATATTATTATTATTGTTGCGTTCACCTAACCGGTGTTACGACTTGAGTTCGAAGAGTAAAAAATGTTTTGTAAGGAACTGGACGAAGATGATAAAGACAAGATGATGTCACTTTCAAATGCACTTACAGTAGAATGACAGGACTTTTTGGATTAAGTTAACAACTTTTAATAACCAACAAAATCCCACTTTTATAACAATTCAATTACTATAAACTTTATACAATTTAGAATTACTGACTTGACCTGATATGACTTTTAACTTAAACTGACTAACAAGATGGTGGATACTTTGACTTTGACAAGAAAGAAAACCCGTAGTAAAACGGCGTGAATTTAGTAATGATCTGATAAACTCTTGTAATATTTTTGTAATAATGAGAAGACACAGGCTTTCACTCTCAGGTTGAGAAAACGGTAAAAGGTCAAACATGAAAATAACCAATCACAAAAAAGTATATATCTTGGCTGGCGTTCACTCAACTAACTATGGCAACTACATAAAATGTGCATTTTCTGACAATTATATACTTTGTTACCAGTTGAAAGCTACCAGTAGAGACGTAGGTACAGAGTGATGGAATTACTACATGGAATTTGCTTATTTCAACATTTTTACATTACGACTTACTACTTCCAGCCTTACGCAACAGAACCATAAATGTAAAATGGTATTATTCCTCTCTCCTTCCATCAATAATACAGAAGAGGTACAAATTCGGGGTGGTATCCTATGCAACTTCCTATTTTTAGGCATTTTATAGTACAGTCGCTCACTCACATTTAAACAGCCGATTCTGACAATTAAACAAAGACTCAGCTTTGCGAAGAGTTGATTCCCACATCCACGTATGGAAGCTTAGCTCCTTCTCTCATGTTCATATATTCACAATATTCACATTGTCCTTTCAACGTGAAAGCTAGCAAGCAAACCACGTAAATTAATTAGCTTATTTTGCATAAAGGATGGATGAGTAACATTTAACATGTCTGTGCCACTTCTCTTTCTCTCTCTCACATGCTCAATGCTTTTGTCTGCTCTCTTGCATCATGTATATCCCAAGCTTACATGCATACATAGGTGCATTCACGAGCATATATATTGCCTTTTAAGTGTATTTGGTGTAGATGGTTCAAATAAATTGAATTCAGAGAAAACAGGAAGTAAAAGTGTTTTTGTAGCAACTAATTTGCTACAGGGGTTACGCAAGATTTATTTATGAAATGTGGTGAGGCTACTATCACTCACTCAAGTTATATATATTCAAAGTGATTGTTTAAACATCACATAAAACGTCTGCAAAAAGACGATGAACACGATTTGCACATTACGATATAACTTTTGAATTATCCATCAACCAAAAAGTTGGCTATCAAAAACAAAATCTCTCACACTTTGTCTATTCTAATCTGGACCTAAAATCTCTCCATGCGTCGAGTAGTTTAACAGGTAAAACCATATAGCTATGAAAGAAATGGCTCTAGTAAAATTTGGTGATGTGGATATCTATTGTTCCTTCATGTACGTACGATGCGTGAGGAAATTGAAATAATAAGTAGGGCAATATAAAAAAAAGTATACTTACACTAACCATCTAATTTCTTTGGTATAATTTGCAAATGGAAAGTTGGCAATAAATATGCCTCAACGAGCAAAAAGAAAGTAAGTTGCGTAGTAGGCCAATTTAGAAGATAAAAGTTGACTGTTGTCATAAATTGGAAAGCTTATAATGGAAATACTGTGCAAATTGCGGATACTAAAATATAGAAACATTTAATTAAAAAATCATAGCATATACAAACCATGTTATACTTACCTTTCCGTTATTGAAATAAGTGGGTATGGAATGGGCAACATGAAAAACTGTGATCATTTTGTGACTAGTGTGATTTTAATGAAGCAAATTCTTCAAAAACTAGAAAGAGGCTATGACATATATGGTTTGGGTTGTAGGATAAGGTATGACAGGTTGAGAAATGTCATTTTATTCCATTAATTTTGCAGGGTCAATTTTTGCGATTTCTTCCTTGCCAAATAATAATTACCGTTAAAGTGTTGTTTTCTTTTTGTGTACGCTACTCATTATTTTCAAAAATGCGTTGTTTTCACGTGTTTTATCAAAAGGAGTATTTTAAATTTTGCGTATAACCCTCAATATAACCTACATATATCTCCCTGTGGGTAGGCGAAACGCAATATTCTGTGGAAATAATTATTTATGTTAATAACCGAGAGGCTAACTTGCAGTAACAAAGGTAGGTAAAAACATTACTGTCGACAATATATTTTGATGTACATTTAGAATTTGACATCAAGTAAACCAGTAATACTGCTACTGGTTATGTGTTGGTGTGTTGGGTTGCAAAAGTTTTCACCGGCCCACATGGATCAAATTTCCTGCTTAAACATATACTTTGGCTTAGGAGCAGATACATATTTGGAAAACCAGATGTACGAATAAACTTCCGCTGCGATTGTGTCACATGTCACATAATATTATATTCATACGAGAAAATTACACTGTTACATTTCTAAATAACAAAATACATAGGGTGTTCGTATTATGTAAAATATCTCCAGCTAGACCAGACCAGACCCCGACCCGTTCAATAGCACAACGAATGAGCTAACGTATCCAGTGAGTTGACAGGAGTGTGACATACATAAAAACGGGAGACGGCTAATTTACTTTTATGACAGCGTTTCATAGTTCTAGTCTAACCATCAAGATGTGTTATTACTAAATACGTTTGGGCCTTCTCGTATGATTTTGCTTAACAAAAGTATATAGTCATATGTATGTATGTGCTTAAAAAATACATAATATAAAGCATATAAAGACAGGTATATATGGTATGACATCTAGTCCTATATATTAAGGTCATTCCAAAGCTTTTTACTGGGTTAGTTGCCTGCAAAAGCTTTCACATTGTATGAGAATGAGAAATGAAATGAGTAGGGCTGTACGATTTTAATTTAAACTCTTACCTTTGACAGCTTAGATTGGGATCGGGTGTGTCTGAGTAATACTACGTAGCAATCCTTCTTTTTAAGTATTTTTTTCCTTGCAAAATATGACAAAGCTGGTCCAAGTGGCGTACTTAAATGTGTTATTTCAGATTCACGTAGATATATAAAGACGATAGAGTTACATGTAAAAATGGAGTCACTGAAACATACGAGAAGGGTGTTTTGCTCGGCATATAAGTATCATATTGCAGTTTGAATGAAAAAATTACTAAATTATCTTTCACTGATTTTTCAGATTGTGTGAGGTCATGTAATATGTATTTTAGTTAATGCTGAACTATTATCTAGATTCTATTACTTTTCTACGTTATTTTTGAAACTGAAATCATTTCATGAAGTGTTTTGTAATATATTCGTGTAGTGTTCCATCTAACTATGAAATTCGAAAGGAAGTCTGTCATTACGATAAAACGTATTATATTGCTTCGTCAAGTTCAGCAAGAGCCCAGTGCGTAGTATAAACTTGTAATTACTTAAATATGCGTATCATAAACCGTATGCTAAGAGTATAGTGCCTATGCATAAAATTACACATTTACGAACACGGCTCCCCAAAGCGTTTCCTCTCCAAAGACCTTGTTGACACACATACTTACAAACTTTCTCCCTGCTTATATACTTTTTACTTTCTACTAATCCCAAGATTATGGGCATTCTTAGTGACCCTCTTAAGTGGCCGGTTTTATGGCTGGCATATCAAATAAAACACTAAACTACTGAAATGAAATTTGCTAATTGACTTGCTTATGTTTTCTCTCCTCTACCATTTACGTTGACGTTAAAATATGGAGCATAGAGTTTGCATAAGCATATTATTTTACTGAAAATTTAATACATTTTCTCCAAAAATCTGTCTAGATTGCATGCACAAATAAGAGCGAGCGTCTTGACTTTCATTTCGTTTCATCATATTGTTGTTGGCTAAACTTATGTAATTTTAGCAACCAAGTTCTCGTAAAAGTGAAGCATGTGTAACTAAAATGCAGTCAGGATGAAAGGGAGCACATGGCATGGCACATCCCATTTATATATATATATATATATCCCCACCACCATAAGTATTTCCAACCACAAAATGCAATGCCCTGGAAAATGAAAATACACGTATGCAAATGAGACGGGGAAAACTATTTGTAAAATATATATGCAAAGAAATTTTTGAACTGTGTGGCAAATAAGCATGGCGTGGTGAACACAGCTCTAAGCATTTTGAATTGAATGAATGCCGTAATGTATCTTAAAACTACACATGTCCGCCCACAACGAATATAAATCCATTTAGTTTTTGCTTTCACTCAAGTCAGTTCCTTTCATTCCTTCTCCTGTGTGTGGTTTAGCTGTTGACTGAGTGACTGACTGAGACTGTGAGGAATATTAATTTTGCTTCGTGCCATGGCTTTTGCTGAATACACATGTGTAGCAATAAGCACAGAGAGAGAGAGGACTTGTATCGTATCACTCAACTCATTCTCTTTATCATTTTGAGAGAGAATTATTAGGTTGAACATGTATTCATTATATAGTAAAAATTGTATGAAAATAAATAAGTACCTAGCTCTAGTTCAAGACGAAATCATGATGACATTTGGTTGTACACAATGAAAAAAAAGAGCTCAGACATTCATGGATGGAAGGAAAGTTGACTGACTGACGACTGACTTGCGAACGGAGAAAATGGAAATCCATATATGAGGCGGTGGTATGGTGGAGGCAGCAGCAGCAGCAGCTTCTCTCATTTAGATTTAAAGCATGCTACTTCTACTCCCTACTATCCATCTCATAACGTGTAATATCTAAAGAAATAAGCCAAATGCAATTTTTAAGGTTTCACTTTTCCATAAGCTTAAAAACATATTATAATAATATTCTTTAGTATCTCTCTCTCCTGTTTCTGTATGTACTACTACTCATGATTACATTTACAAGGAGAAAGTGTACTTTCACAATCTTTTCAAAAAGACTACTGCAAAGCAAATTCCATCGTGTCATGTTTATGAATATGTGCACCAGCAAGATAGTGATGGGAAAAAAAGTTTACTTTCTCAGCATGAGAAATGCATCCTTGTATTCCTTGTGTGCGTATATATGAGTATATATAGATGTTGATTCTCATGAAATCACATTTATTTTCTACTGCATAGGCATTCATGTCATACGTTACTTTTATGCAATATCAGCACCATTACTTATGCACAAGGGATTTTGCCATTTTTTTTGTTGGGAAACGGGGAACATAGACATAATATATATTTTTGGTTCTCTGCCTAAAAAGAACATTATTGTTGTATGATCATGAACATGGGGCTCAGCAGCTAAAAAGCCGAGGCAAAAAAATGAAATCATAAAATCATGTAACAAGAACGAAAGAAATATTCAGTCAAACTATTTTTGACTAGCAAGATCACACACAATATGCCGTGCGTTCTGGTTGGGTTAGTAGGAAGAAGGACGTACAATATATTTATGTGTGTATACGTAGGTGCTTGGAGAAAATGGAGAATGATAATGACAATATGTATATTTTAGTTTATATGTAGTACTTTTGAGTATACATTATTTAAAGAGGGGCATAAATAAACATAGAATGTCCATATGGTTGTGAAAGCTCATGGAAGCAATAACGCTCTAAGGGAGATTGATATTGATTTAGCTGTTGATTTGAGCTGAAAGGTTGTTGAAGCGGAAAGGATTTGTTTTGAGTTCTATCCTGTGTTTTTGTAATCAGATATTCTCTGGTTTGAGACAGAGCTCAATCCTTCCCTTTCTCTATACATTTATTACATAAGAATACCAAAATACCAATATCAGCTAGAGCTAGATGATACAAAGCATAACACCAGCAGACTACATATAAGCTTGGGGTAATAGAGATTTAGTATGCATTCGAATCTTTTCATGCCAAATGAAAGACGTGTTGTGCATATATTGCTTTTTTTCTCTCTCTCTCTGTATGTGAGAGGGGATGAGCAAGGTGTATGGTGTGTAATAGGTAATCTAATCTAATGAAAATGTGGTAAGACGCAGCAGAACAATAGTCGCACTTTCAGAATGCCATACCATGCCACACCACACCACCATCACAGTGGTTTGAAAAGCCTCAAAAATTTCATTTTGAGGAACGTGATTTTCTCATATTACATAATATCCCCCATAGTCATTTCCCTTGTCCAATCTTCTCTCGTCTTTTTTTATCTGTAAAGATAGTAGTAGTAGTAGTAGTAGATCCAGTTTACATTAAATTGTAATCAATTTCTTTTTTGTAAACAGTGAAACCGCTTCCGCTCGAGAATTGTACGGTGAATCAAACAGCTACGTTAATTAATGTGGAGTGTAGCTCACACCGAGAGCCACCACCAATTCCGGATCAGCCTCTATTTCGAATCATGAATGGGGATGGGAATGGTGGAAATGGTGGAAATAGTGGTGACCCATCTCAAGCCTACCACCATGATCCAGCCCAGTACGGAATATTTCCAGAGTATTACGTCATGGAAGTTTGGGACATGAAAAATCGTTCCGTTCGGAGGAACCTTAGTGCTGAAACTCCTGTATTTACGCTCAAAGGATTGATACCAGGCTCTTGGCTCAAATTGGTTTTGTATGCTGCCAACTCTCATGGAAAGTCAGAGTCACATAGTATTGAAGCGGTTATTGCTGGAGATGCAGAGAAACATACTTTGGGTAAGTCAAAGAAAAATTGCTGATTTTTTTCTGGTATTAGAGTGAAAAACAAAAGACTGACTAGTTGAGATATATTTTGTATGTCGTCATGTCTTTTGATATTTTTACTATCCGTATTATTCATACTTATTGGAAAAATTGAACAGCATGGGGTTATATTCATATACAGACTTTTTATAAATATGTCATAGTCATCATGAGCATAATGTGCATTATATTATTCTCCGACGGAGACTAGCTTAAAGAAGTTCTCCATTGATATGGTGAGTCAATATGAAATATGAAAAGTCTCATCGTCATCGCCAAAATCGAAAGTAGGCAGTCCCTAAAGTAATCTACGATTAGGGTTGCTTGCCCTTTTTGTTCGGTCATTATGAAACAAACAGAAAACGTTTCCACATTCTTAAACACAACTCTCAGAGTTGAATCAGAATCTGCCATAAGTTTTGGTCCTGTTGTTCTAAACTATTAAAGTCACAGCAGTATTATAATTTTTCAATATATAAGTATAAGTATATTTATGAAATATCCATTTGGATGAAAGCATATATCATAGTCATAAAATATTCAAAACTTTTACTTTATATTACGAAAAACAATATTTTTGGCAAAATTACAAGCATATGAGTTCTGAAAAAGTATTTAAATCTGAGTTCAAGGCATTTGCTTCAAGGAAGAGAAGGAATAATAATACTTTTCTATTCATCTTTTTAGTGTGTATACCTATAGTGCTTTTACTTTATTGTATAAACTGGGATCTATAATTTCGACTAGTTCTTCTTCCTATCCTATTTCTTTCGATCCCACGAACAGCAGGGCTATTAAGATTCAACTTGCTGGGTGGGATTTGAGCATATTTTTCTTCACTAAAAAGTTGCTCCAAAGTCTTGCATTCGGTCCACTGATCATACGACGCAAACCCAGTTGTGTATAACACGATTGTGTTGATACTTATTTGACAAAATTATTTTGTATCTGACTTTTATTCAGCAGTTGAATCAAAGTTCATAATTCTTTTTAGCCTGTAAGTCTGTATCCGGATGATTGGTACATTTTTAGGGGTAATGTGAAACTTAACTAAATCGATTTATTCAGTCTGGAAAAACTGTTAAGTGCAAAACACAAAACGGTGCAATGTCTTCCAATTACACTCGCTGTACATTCTCTAAAAAATATAATTCTCCCTTGCTATTTTTACAGCATTCATTTTATCAAAATTTCCGAATGAAAATATGAATTTAATGTTTTGTTTAAACTAAAAAGATTTGGTAAATTTATGTATCTGATGTTCGTTAACAAGCTTGAAGCCTTTAGTATACAGTTTAGATCTCTATAGTGCTAAAGACAGACAATTAAGTTTTTCCATAAAATTGTGTTCAAATGAATAAGTGCAATTTGCCGCTAAATTGATTGTTGTACTCTTGGAAAGGGATTATTATAAAGTAGCTAGTACCAACATATGGATTTTATGTAACCTTTTTGTGAAACCTCTAAAATCTGCAATAAACACAATAATAATAATAATAATAATAATAATTCATAGCAGCAGCAGCTTTAAACGCATTATATTATGGAGGACGGGGTGCGTATGTATCATAGAAAAGTTGAATGGGTGCTGCTATATGCTCCAGCTTGCCTCAGCAGTTAAATCTTCTTCTTCTTCTTCTCCTCAATCTACTTCTTCTGCTCTGGGAGGAATTCTAAAGCGTTTATGGTTTATTCATTTCAATGAAATGTTAATTTGGTTACTTTACATTAAGCACACTTTATAGGCGTGGTCGGTATCTGGCACTCACTGCTGCATCCCTCTATTATATTGAAATATAAAAGTATTTCGTTATTAACGTTGACGGCTGGTGGTGGTGGTTGGTTGGTGGTAGTTTCTTTGTTAGAAATCTCTTCAATCCTCTTTTCTTACTTCTATACACGCTCTTGATTTTGGCTTGGCATCTTCCCTTTTTCTTCTGTCTCCCTACTTATTGCATTGATGTATAAAAAGAACACACCAAAAGAAAAAGCGACAACAACTTTTCCTTTCTAAAAGTACATTTGACAATGCACGGATTCAACATAATATAATATGTGCAACGGGAAGAAATACGTACATATTATATATACTTTTGTGTATATAGGATGACGACGGTGAGAGATCGAGTTTGGTCTTTTGGTCCTCTTCTTTTTGCATTGCTCTGCCTCTGACTCCTATTTTATGAGTCTATTCTTGGCTCCAGCTTCTGCTACTTTTACCACCACCACCAACCACTACACTATACTATACTCACTTGCTTCTTTGTACGAACGAACACACAGGTCTTTAAGCTCACATTCAGGAGAGGAAATAAATGGAATTAGGAAACTCAAATTTATGGAGGAATGGTTCAGGCGTGCATACTCGATTTTTTCTAAAAGAGGAAAATAATACAAAGAAGCAAAAGTATATACATATTTATACTAGCACACACACAGCTTTTCACTTTATGGTATACGAGAAAAAAAGTGAGAGTAAGTAAATGAATATGAAGGAAATGGTGTCAAAAAGTATGAAATAAGTCGAGACATAAACCTAAATCTTGGTTCTCATTGGTGTGCCAATAAA
Organism: Orchesella flavescens; assembly: GCA_964034955.1. Taxonomy (NCBI): domain Eukaryota; kingdom Metazoa; phylum Arthropoda; class Collembola; order Entomobryomorpha; family Orchesellidae; genus Orchesella; species Orchesella flavescens. The sequence continues at coordinate 15,606,935 of OZ035957.1, read as the reverse complement.
AAGAGTGCACGCGTTACAAACCAGCAGCGGAAGGAATGTAGTGAAAGGTGAAGCTGTGAAGTCAAACGTATGTTTACGTACATTAATTCATTCATATGTATGTACGACTGTTATCTTTTGCTGCATATTTTCTATTGTTAGGCATGAACGCATGCATACGGTGCATATCTCATTCATTATATATACACTATGAGTTCAAAAAAAGGGAGAGACATGCATACATATTCAATGCGCAGAAATGAAACAAGATAAAAGATACAAATACAAAAAAGTTTCCACGTTCATATTATATTTCGTATTAAGATAGGAAGATGATCTTTTTATGACTGAATGATGGCGAAGAGCAAAAAATTGATGTATGATACAAAACATAAAAACATTTGATGAAGCTTTTGTGAGCCGAGACCTCACACGTGAATAAGACGTATGTGTACTCCGCCAAATAGATGCTTAAAAAGAAAGAGTATAAATGAGGAAGGGCAAGCGCAGCAAAGCGGCTGCTAAACTAGTATAATCTAGTTGTATAAGCACAATGTCAAGTAAGGGGGAAAACGTCTTTATTCATTAAGAAAGAAGTCTGAAAGATATAAATTTTCACGTAAAAAAGACATTTTCACCGCGACCCCAGCCAGTACGAGACTACAATATGGCTACTACACTATTCCAACCACTGCCGGTTCTTACTTATTTTTTTTTCAAGTTAGACACCACCACCATGCATAACACTGGTAGCAAAAAAAAGTAAATTTCACTTTTATTATCATCATCCTTCTTTACATGTAAATATGCACGCGTGGTGGTGGTGATGTATGTATCAGCATCAGTCTGTATTTTAAAAGTAGCTTTTTTTTGCTCCAAAAGACAAAACAGTCGTGCTTTCATTCTATCCTTTTGCTCCCTTGTGTTTTCATGGCTTACTACAAAACACACTCAGTCACTCGCTGCTCGGTTATTTTTCTCAATTCAGGAAAAAAGAATTCCTTCCGTTTTTATGGCAAGTTAAAAGGAAAACGTTCTGTGAGAATAGTAAAAAATATTAGATGAATAAAAAAAAGAAAAATCTTTTTGTTAAAAGGTGGGATTCAAACTAATACTGCTGCTAGCTACCACGGTACGGTACCCCACGACTGGTCTGGTCTGGTTGGTGGTGGTGGTGAAAACAAGAAAGTATCTTCCTACTCGTAAAACTACTTATTACCCAAATATTAACATGCAAATTTCAATATTAGGAGCATCTGTGCCTTTCGTCATGCTCCTCCATTATTATTTTTGGATCCAATTTTCTGGCAGCCAACATGGAATACTTTTTTGTGTCGCAAGACAAGAAACTGTACCAGGAGATGATGATATGATGGTGATGGTGGTGCCATACCAGTGTGTATATAAATTCCAGATATACCAACGACCTACCGACTCCTTTTTGTCTTGTGTTTTTCTCCCCTTCTTTTCCCTTGATGAGGAAATATCTAGAACAAAACCACCTTCGTTTTAGTAATCATGGGGTTTTCCTTGCGAACCAATTTACCAACCGCAAAAGCAAAGTGTATTATTAGTAGTGGGCTGCAATATGGTGAGAGAATACAAAATGAGTTGAGTAAGGGAGAGAAAGAATAAATTGAAAATTTCCATTTTTTTCCTTGTCTCACGTGATATTCATGTTATTCCGCAAACAATTATTATTATTATTATAAAAACTTTCTTAAACTTCTGGCACTCTACGATACTACTGTCATCATTCCGGTATCTTTTATATAAAAGGTGTGCTTTCACTTTTCGAATAAAAATTACTTTAGTTTTCTTTCTCGCATCTTCTATTAAAACAAAACTTGTCATCACACAAGAGAATAGAAAACTACCTGGTTGCATCTGCCCGCACGATTATCAGCGGGATGAGGAGGAGGAAACGAATGAAAGTGAAACTATTATTCAAAGCCGGGTGCTGCAAGTAGAACCATTTCCTCTGAGCTTTTTGAATAAGGAAATTTATCGTGTCCAAAAACACATCTGGACATTTTGTCGCCTTTTGTTTTTCTCCATTTCTATATTCCTATTCGTGCTGAGCTTATCAGGAGGTTGATGCTGAGCTGATAGACTTTCATATCCAAAATAAACATAAATATACTTACTACGCATAGTAGCAGTAGTACACACACATTTTACATCATTTAGCATTGCATCATCATCATCTTCTTGCTCATCCAATGAGTCGTCGTACTACTATGTTTCTTGCTGTCGCCTGTCTGTTCCTCTAGATTACTATTTTGCTTTGTCTCCACACACATTACGCTGGCTGGCTTGACACCACCACCACCAAAATGAAAGTGAGAAAGAGAGAGAGAGAGGTAAAAACAACAAGGGTGTTAGGCAAAATGTACGCTGGATTATTTGACTAAAGAGAGTGGGGAGTCAGGTTAGAATTTCTCGCTTTAAAAAGCAATCCCTAAATATCTTTTTGCTCATGTATATTACGCTGTTCGCCACACTCTGTCCTCGTCTGTCCATTTTCATTCTTGGGTTGTCGCCCTTGTCTGTCCTAGTGTTAATTCTTATGTATGGACATGGAGGATGACAACGACGTCGACTCTCTTCTTCATCATCATCCGGTACGGATGAATAGGCGCATATAAATAGCTGGTACAGTCACATGCTAGCCAAAAAAATGAAAAGAACTAAAAAAAACTGTTTTTCAACTGCATATATTTAAAATAGCGAATCGCCATTCTCCTGCTACGTTTTCCCTAAAAGTTGATGAAATTGTTGAGTTGAGGTGGTCGTCCTCACCAAGCTGCATCATCACATCAGCATCGTCATGCACTCTTCTCCTGCTGCTACAAGCAATAGTGCAATGAGATTACATGGGAAGCAACTGACGCTCCTCATAAGTTTGCATATGCATGGAATATTATATAGTACTTGCAGCAGCATCAGCGGAAACCAGGGTAAAAACTCTCTTCTTGTAAGAAAATTAATGTTCCCATTCAATGAATAATTACTTCCATGTTAGACTCTAGTGAAATTTACCTTCTTTTATTATTTTAGCTTTTTCCTCTATTAACTAAGAGAAAGTGGATACGGAAGGAAAAGAGAGAATGAGTGGAGAGAGTAGATATGTATATACGTGGATATGGTTTATGGCTGCTTTGTGTTGTTTCTCCAGTTTAATATTTACTTTCATCTCTTTTTTTCCTCCCTCTCCCACCAGTCCTCAGCTGTCGGACCCATTTACTGTTTTTTTCATTATGACCATATTTTTTGCATATTACTTTTCTACGTCGACTACCGCCTTGCTCAACTTTCTCCACACGACCAGCACTACTTACACAACTGGTGAATATAAGTACGTACATGGTGTACATACGGGAGTTTCTCCACTGCACTGCATCATCGTCATCATCTTCTGTACTTGAGCACACACACACTCACATATACATATACAGTTTCTCTCATGAGGAAGAGCAGAAGGATGAAAAGCAATAATAAACTTGATATTTCTTGTTGGCTTGCTATTGCTCCTGACTGCTGATCTTGATGCTACTTACTTTCCTCATGCCAAAACCTATGTACATTACGCTACACCTCTTGTTGACTATCTGTCCGGGGTAGTTACCAACTGGAAATGAGAAATTCCCCGTGGGATTAAAATGTGCAATAAGCCTCACTCACAGAGAAAGAGAAGACAGAGTAATATGGGCTTCCTCCGTGTTTTAGTAAGCTGATATATAAGACCTCTTACTTGATCTTTTAGTGTGCGTGCATGAAAGTGTTGTGATGTGTTTAGTTTTCTGCAGACGCTCCTTTTCCACCATACACCACTACTACGTACTTCTCCTTTATTTTTAGGAGTGTATGTATTATATGTGCATTCATTCTCTTGATGGATAAACATGGTTCCTATACGTATTCCTTGTATTGCTTGAGAATTCTTGAATGCGTTTATGAGAATTGCGTAACGACACTGCCATGCCATCATCATCCTATTCTTTAATAGGCATTACTATGCATGTACTCCTTGTTTTAGCCACTCACATGCCAAAGCTACGTGGCTATAGTATTTCATGCCCAACTGAGTTTTATTTATGCATAAAACCTCCAAGAGTAATGAGCCCTTGGCTGTGTGTGGTGCAATAATGGACGTGGTCTGGTCTGGTCTGTGGCAGTAATAACCACTGCACGGAGCAAACACTGTGTTCTAGGTACGTATTATTACACACACAGATCCTATTCTCTTTGGATTATCCCTCCGGATTGTATGAAATGGTGGGGTTGTTGTTAGCTGTGCTAATATCATATCATCATCCATTGTATTGTGCCTTCATATTAAATATGAGTTGCATTACATGAAGTGAAAAAATTCCTTGCTGTTTGTCTTCATTTTAGTAAAAGTAGTAATATGCTGCTAACCTTATATTAAGAGATTTTATCAAAATGACTAATAAAAATTTGTCGGATCTTAAAACATCTCGTAATTCGTCTTCTCCCTGTGTATGCAGCATTGGCAGCTAAACAACATATATAAATATTATATATATTATATATCATGACCACAGGAGTTGGTAGTAAGTAGTAATACAGCGTTGTTATTATTATTATCATCAACATATTTTTCAACGGCAGTTTCCCCTTTTGTTTTCAGCGTAAATTTTTTACGGCTTATTTTGCAACAAAAACAACAAAAACAGCATACTGTACAAACACAATGCAATAACTATCTATGCGTAGGTGTCTCGAAACCTTCCCTCCCAAATTACGGTAATGTAAACCAAAGTAAAGATAACTCATAAAATTTAAGTCAAAGAACAGAAGCCATGTACTTATTACTTTACTTTACCAAAACCCACGTCAGATAAGTTTCTCAGAATCATAATGTTTTTGTTACTCATCCTCCTGTTCATTTCAGTTTCTTGAGTGGTTTGTTGATTACTCGTGGTAGTTTTATGAAACATTATTCAGAAGGATATGACTTTGCACTGTGAACCCAAAGCTGTGGATTTGATGGGTAGTAGGCAGGGTAGTGTGGTGGTATAATAAGTAATTCGTAATAAATTAAATCTTCCCTTTTATCTTTATCTAACAACATACATAACATGGCTGACTTAGTATATATTTTTTCCCATCTTCTCCTTTGAAGATAAGCTTCTAGTTTTTACCTTTTGTGCGCTAACTGAAGCAACGGAGTAATAAAACCTTCAAAGCCATAAGATGTGAAATAATATCATCATGAAATACGTAGGTTGTTGGGATGTGATAAGATATGATATGATGAACATATTGTTATTATTTTGTACAGAGAAAGTACGCGTGTGTAAGAAAGCTCTATACAATATAAAGGGGTACGGTGATTTGTTCGTCCAGAAAACCCTTTTGTTCACTTTCCCTCATTTGTGGAAGAGCAGCAAAGAAGGTTCACAGTGTGCACTGAGATTCTACGTAACGTTATTATTACTCATTATTTATGTTGATATGATTTGATATTTGGAACGAGCTTTTCTCCAGCTTTCATATAATATGTTTTATTTCCTATGGAAAAGGGGATCTGATATGATGACGATGATGATGATGATTTCACCCTTTAAGCCCCTCACGGCGAAAAACATGTGGCCCAAAATTAGGTATATGCAGGCATTTGCAATACAAAAGGAAAACGTACACATAATAGAATTAATGTGGGGAGAATACAGAAGGATAATAATATTTTTCATGACGGGATTGCATTGTATGATGTGTGATGCGATGCAAGGAAAAAGTGAGAGCAAGTTTATGATGCCACTGATGATGATGCAACGGCCCATTATCGATATTATTTGGGAGGAGGGAGAAACAGAGAAAGGAGTATAGAAAATGAAAGGAACTAATGTAGAAAATGAGTGAGCTGCCACAACACTATATCAATCTGGAGTAGAGTGGGGGAAAAGAATGAGCTTTATCGGCTTTATGTTGTTATTACTTCATATATTCATGTGAATGTAGCAGAGACTAATAGTTGGAAACAAATGTTTACTTGCTTGCATTGTGCATGCACTTTGCAAGAATTACTCTAGGATCTTGTCGTTCATCCGAACCCAACTCATTTTTGAGCAATATCATTACTCTCGATCCTCCTGATATAAGGGTTTTTAGGGTATGGGTTGATGTTGATTTGATACACGCACCAATGCTCACAACAGAGTTCATCCTGCTGTGATGCGTGTGTTTGTGTTGTCTGTTTCAGTGACGACAGGTAATATATAACATAGTATTTTGCACAGAAGTTTTTACTTTGACTTCTAATCTCACTTTTTAAGCCTAAATTACATTTATATATGAAATGACACAGATTGATAATTAGAGAATTTTCATGGTATGTACTTCCAATGTTTGTCGCCATCAAGGATTTCCCAAGGTCTAATAACATTGAGGTGTTTGAAGCTTGGCGTTTGTAAAGCTACAGAAGTAGTAACGTAGGTATTGCGGGGAATTCCAAGAATGTTAAAAGTTAAATTAGGTCTAAATCGATGACTTTGCCAAATTATATTAAGTTTACGTGAAAATACTTTGAGGGTGTTGATGAAAATCATTGAGTTTTATATTCCTAGTAGTAATTAGCACTCAATTCACGCGCATGCACAATATTAAATTTTGTCCTATTTTGGAACTACAATCTCCAAATCAGCAAGCAATTTAAAATTTGGGAATTTAATTGGTTAAATGATGTTGAAATATACGGTTAATGCAGACAATGAAGTGTCATGCTTTTGTGTAATTATCTGAAAATTGCCATTTATGACAATATAATTGCCCAATGGGTGGTTGTTATTTTCTGTTGTGGCTACAGCAAATACAACAACTATTATTCCCTATATTATTTCGATTTGTTACACATGCGACAGATATACACACATTTCATCGTTCTCCATTTCCCTTTTTAACAAACTGTTTTTCTGGTTATAAACGGCACATTCAATTCCTACCAACACCTGTGCGTTTTATAAACTGTGAGTAAATGAATTTCATATTCAGAGCACATGTTGACTATTATTTCTACTTTCTACCATTCAATCATTCATATTTACATACGTTACGGTTACGAGTGAGTGTGTCCATCACATTTCAATGAAAATAATTTTAGGATTGCACAATAATTTTGACTTTCTCCCAAACTGAATGAATCCATGTAATTTCTAAGTTTTTTTTTGGGATGCATACATGCTTACATTACGCTGTCACAAACCTGTTTCGGAAACTATCAATATTATTCTCTTGAATGAGTTACATAAAATGGGACGTTTCTCATGTAATTCTGTACTGCTTATTGAATTTCTACGAGAATCAGGTCATTTTCTTACATCTGTATGTGAACCCCTTCTCACTTGATAGTATTAATGTAACCAAAATGTTTGCCCAACTCCCTCTAGGCATATATAACAGTTTTCTTCGGCAGAAGGCAGCAAAGCAGCTTAGCTTGGCTTAGCTATGCAAATATGTACTCTTATACCCCAAAATTCCTTGGAGTAGTTCCTCCCATATCATTATGACTATCTTAACAAATAATCCTCTGTAAACCCAAAGTGATGCTTCATTCATGACATGACAGTCTTTTATTTTCGTCTTGCCCACACACCCAAGCTCTTAAAAAGCAAAGTTTATTGTGTTTCAACCACCTGAATTATCTATTGAAAGTAAAAACGTCATCTTGCTTAAGTACATGGTGTCGCTACCCAAGAGGGAAAGAAAAAATATGTGTAACGAAAATATTGACTACGTTACTATACCATGCATATATATAAATATATATGGCTTACAAAATCTCCTCATATATATTTACAGGAAGTTTTGCTTTCCCCTGCGTAATATTCATGTGGTATTATTATATGAACAAACAAAATGCGGTTGGAAACAACAATGTGTCAAGAGCAGCTATTGCACTCTCTCATTATAGCTTCAGGACGCGTTCCGATGCAATCCTAAGATTAGACATAGAAGCAATATATCAGCAGCCCCCAACAAACGAATTATACTCCCTTGTGTATGGAAAACGAAATGATGATGATGATGATGATGCAACTAAGATGCAGCAAAATATATCGTTAAAGAACGAAACACTACGGTGCAGTTTTATTTAATACAAAATACAAAGAGATGCTGATCGTAATGCAAGACGGAAAAGCATTCTATTTACTTGAGCATCCTTGATACCCCAACCAGTACAACTCATTAGTGGTTTGGTTAGTCGTTGCTGATGTAAGGTATTATAATCACACTGATTTTCATTCAGTTTCTCAAAACCAAAATCCGCAGACTTAAGGAATATATGGGATGGCTTTGTTTGGAAAGGAAATCCCCAAATGCATGCATGCCTCTCTCTATGGAACCAGTTCTTATACACGCAATGCAATATTTTTACTACCAAGAGAGGAAACGATGGTAGCAGCAGTCTCGTTGAGTGGGGACAAACATATAATTCACGACGAAGACAACAGTTTTTGGCTCGTCTTATTCAAACCGTTTGTAAAGAAGGGACGAAGTGGGACTAGAAAAGGAATAAAGAAGAAAGTACAAAAGAGAAAGCGCACACAAACAATGCGAACAAAGAAAACTTGAATAGAACAACCGTCGTCATTATTGCTTGTTTGTATGATGCACGTGTGTCTAGTGTGTACGTACGTACACTACTCCATTTCACAAAGATATTAAAAGTTTTATATTCATTGTAAGAGAATGCATATGAAATAATGAAAGCATCCATTTAGTTTACACCAAAGCTGTGTTGTTGGCCACTCGGAGAATTTTAAGAAATGTCATAAACCTGAACAATTCACGACTTGGAAATAATACTTTCACGTTCGATACCAAACTACCAACCTTTCTTTAATCCTGATAATTGCAAGGAGAAGCTTATATCGTTTATACATTTCATTATTGATTTTAGTACTCATCGTTTAATCCGATAGAGACAATTTTCCATACGAACATACATTCTATTCTCCTACCTCTCCTCCACTGTTGAATCAAGAAAGGGTGGAAGCATGGAAGGGTTGAAATTAAATAAAATCTTCTGCTCCTTCTTTCAAAAGCATCCTTAATTATCTGAAAATCAGAGGGCAGCAACTAACGAAATCAACCTCTTTTAAGCAAGCTCCAAAATCTTTAGTAACCGACCGACGAAAATAATTGGCGAATCAGGGCAACAACAAACATCTAAGGAGAAAACCTGTAGTGGTGGAGTGTTTCTTTAGATTCCTTTTAACTTACCTTCCTGTAATGAGAGGCTCTTGTTTTCCTGTTTGAGAACGGAAGAAAGGAAGCGCCGAAGCAACAAGGGAAGAAATCATGATGCTTTAATATGAGCAAATAAATCAATGGCAAATATTTACTGAGATCCTACTGATCTATTGGTAATCAGCTCAAGCCAATCCTAGGAAAACTAGTTCTCTGGTCATCCTTATTTCATACATATACCTAAAAGGCTTCCATGGATTGCGGCTATTCAATTGAATTTTAAACCTTTATCCTTTCCCTTCTAATTTCTTGAGGTCTGGCCTCAAGGATTCTAGGGGAACAAATAGCGAGCTAGGTAGAAGATGCTTTCCTTCTTTGTACAACATGTTATGTTTGAGTAAATGATGTTACGGAATAACTAAGCATGAAGCGTTTCGGCTAAACCATAATCTTATTCTATCTTATTTATTGGACTTTCTTCGTCTTGTCCCGATGACAAATGAAACTTTAGTGAAGTAAAGAGATAGCCACATGTGTAGCTAGTCAAGCTACCTTGTCATTCCGTTTTTTTAGCAAAGAAAAGAAAGGCAGAAACCGTAAGGTCTCTCAAAGTAATTGATTTTTTTTACCCCAACAATTTTTCAACCAATCGAAGATGATAACCTACACTACACCTGGATTACAAATAAGAAAGTTACTGAAAAGAAAGGTGAAGCTAGCAATTTTTTTTTCAACCCACCACAATAGAAAGGAGAAAATGGTCTTCTGAAAATACAATATTGAGGCTCAGACTGGTAGCACTAAACATTTTTATAGTGCTCTTGCTTTTCCCCCTTGAAGAAAACATGTTTGTCTACTTCTTCAAACGTTGCAATAGCATCAGCAAAACCTACCCACACCCAAGTAGCCAAACAGGTTTTCGTACTTTTTCATCTGTTCCGTCTGCTGTATGTTTTTTCATCTGCCGACGAAGATAATAGATTGTTCTAAACCATTTTATGTCGAATACGTACTTACCCTCATAAGATGCACATTTACTTCGACCTTAAGTATATGATGATAATGATGGTCTTAGAGGATAGTTTAAGGAATAAAAAAGCGGCTACCTTTTTCCATTCCCCCTGTCTATTTAACTAAACTCGTAAAGAAAAGCAGGAGAGTTGATTCAAGTTGCCCTTTTCTTGTCAGTCTTTCAAAGAGGATGTTCTTCGAGAGTGTAGACTTTTTTTTCTGAAAAAAGCAGGTTATATATGCTTCTTATTTGACGGGAGTTTTTTTATCCTTGTGCTTGACGTAAGACGACCAGTGAATGATTGCTCTTTACTGTTTACCACAGTCCCCTACGGTCATTGCTTCTCATTCTTTCTTTGAAAAGCCTATACTACCAAAAAGTTGTTGAATACACTTGGGCATATATGTATGGAAATGCGTTGTGAGAAAAGAGTTGTTGGAAATATATATATATATAGGTGGTTTAGTTTAGTTTTCTCGGAAAAAGTACTTAAAACATGGGTGATGTGTGTATGTAGAGCGAAATAGAATGTAAATTGTTGCCTTTACTGTCAGGAAATGTATTGAGGTCAGTGGTAATAGGAGAACGGGACGCTTTTCAAAAGAATGAATTCCTTGGCGTTTTCCATGAATACAATAGGCAACCTACACAACATAACATCGTACAAAATCTACTTTGAATGACTCCAAATTGGTTATATTTTCTTAGTTATGGTCAATGGATCAAAGGATTTTAATAGCGTTTGGTGTTCTTTCACATTCTGAGAGTTTCCAAAATCATTGCATGCATATATGTATGATTATAGAAATTGCAAATCTGTCAGATTAGGAAATGCATTTATGGCTAGTATTTGATTTTATGTATAGCTAGTAACTGTGCATAATGACTTTTGTTATCGTATCGTAGTGGTTTGCTTTCATACACAACATGGTGTGGCAATATCGATTAACAAGTGTGGGAACGATTGCTTGATTACAAACCTAAAAATGAGAGTTGAGCTAAAAGTACAAAGCAATGTAGAGCATAAAAGAGCAACACCATAGAAGGAAGAAATGAGATATGGAACTGCTCTTTAATAACTCGAGTAAGCTTTGATCATTCTCTCCTCATTCGGTTCATTTTCGATAATAATGTCATAAAAAAGATGGTACGGATGGAGTCAGTTTACGAGCTTTCTCTCACCACTCCAATGCATTCAAAACAAGACGGGGGTTTTCATTACGTGGACTGTAGACAAGAGAAAAGAACATAAAACGGTATGTATACCTACAGTAAACAGGCAATATATATAGTTTCATATCAGAGAGCATATGTATGTGTGTCATGCCATCATATCATCATAGTTAAGAAAGATATGGCAGTAGTGGCACACATTGAGTGCATTGAACGCATTTTTGATGATATGGCTGTTCTTGTTCAATATTTGTATATGTGTGGATATAATGTGAATTAATGACATGGAGCAAAGTCTCACACGTCTAATTCTTGATACCTTTTTTAATTGGAATAGGAGCGAGAAAGGGCAAGATCGAACTATTTCCATTGGTCGCAATGGGAATTGGCTTAGCATTTATTGGGACTTTACTCGTTCTCTTTGTGGCCATGCTATTTCGCTCACGTTTCTCTGGAGCTAGTCACCGGGGATCGGGTCCGTCGGGAAATTCTCATTGTGAGAAGCCAAATTCGATGATGCTCACTTCTGGCATCAGTGCCACTAACAACACCACCACATCCGCTACTGGTAACAACACGTCAACGACCAATAATTCTTCGCGAATGGTTGGTGGCTATCGACCTATTCCACAGTCAAAGAATGAAGCAGATGCCAACCCTGATATTATCCCTGATGCCAATAATTTCTCAACAGGTAAGCAGTACCCTTTTTACTTTACTAAGATTTTTTTTTTACATAAAAAGGTTCTTTTTTTGCTAAAGACACGACGCAGCTCCAACTCTCTTAGTACTTACATTGCAGTCTCACACAATCAGATAATGATGATAATGTTACGCTAAACTGCATGAAATGATACGCTCTTAAAAAATGTTCTCCAAGAGGAAGTCTCAAGTTAATTTAGGTCAATGGGCTCTTGGCTTTCTTGTACAGTTTTTTTGTGCAAAACAGCGAGTTTTTAAAAAAAAAAAAAAAAAAAAGGAAAATGTAATGTGCAATGCTAGACTGTGTGCCTTTGCCTCAAGTTTTGCCTACGTAGCCAAGTCATTTCTAGATCGATATCGGCACTGAAAAGTCTAATGCGGCTCTAATTTTCGCAAAAAAAAACGCATGATCCGTTTTAAGCATATTATCCACCAATTTATTTAGAACGTGTTACAAGCAAACCATTTCATTTCGGTTATCAATGACATATTAATCCAGTTAATACTACATTAATGTTTTTTCCAGATTACAAAGAAGAGTTAAAGCGAAATCTGACTCGGAAAGGTCTCTACATTCCCACCGCTACATCCGATGGAGATGTCCAAGAGAATGGGGGCAATCAAAATCACGCCAATTCATTCCGGAGCCATGTAAATAGCACATTACCTCGTCCACACCACAATAACGGTGGTGGTGTTGGTGGAGGGGGAAGTATCATGAATGGAAATGGTAATAGCCATCACCCCTATTCCAATCAGTTCAACCAGCCAAATCATAACCCATATCAGACACTTCAACATTATCACCGTTCTCCACCTCCAGTCCCTCCTCCAGTACATCCTCGTCATCCAGGAACAGATTTTTCCAATGAGTTTATTGGGCCTGTTCATCATCACCACCATCCTAATCATCCTCATCATCCAAGTAATGACTTTAATACGGTGTACATTAGGGATAAGCTTTTACTCGATAGTGATATTCCTGAAAGTTGTGTTTGAGCTTGTTAAGTGCAAACAAAAACCAAATGAAAAACAGTTTTTTTCTTTTCGTACTAAAGTATAATAATGTATGTGTCTCGTCAAAAAAAATAATAACGGGTGAAATTCAACTCGGGTATTGTGCAAGAGGAGCATAAACATACATATAATATGCTATTATATGATGTAATTTTCCCCCCGGAAGTCATGTATTCATAGAGATTCATAACACATATAATACTTACCCGCTGGTTATGGCTAATGAGGTAGTAGTATTATGTACTTATATATCCGTATCTTCTATGTGAGGGATAATAATTGACCATTTAATGTTTAGATACCTATGCACAAATTACATAGATTAATTTATTGTACAGCATATGTACTCATGAGGTAGGAAGCATGTCAATCCCAAAAATTAAAATATATTGGATCTGACAAAGTATTACCTGTTTCCACACACACACCAAAAAATACACTCCTGCAATATTATACATGAGCCATTGTGTGTTTTTACTCAATCTATACATGCTGATGGCCTATACATTCCAAAATGACTTTGTTGGCAATGTAATTAAATCTCATTTCATTAGTTTGATTGGTTTAACAATAATATAATAATTATTATTTCACTACTCAAAAGTCAGTTGTCCTTTCAATCCCAAACTATAATCGCTGCGGCTTCCCATATAAAAAAACGTAGTCCACCCACGTAGAGTACATAATTATTAATATTAAAGGATTTCTAGACGCTTTTATTTTTGCACATTGTTTGTTTCCAAGTTTTTATAATACATATAAGACAAATGATTCAACAATCTGTCACATGGGTTAAAACACATTCTACAGAGAAATTTTCACCATAATCTTTAGGTGAGGATAAGTACGTAATGTATCATCACAAAGATGGTTTTAAAAGTTGCCAATAAACTATAAACAACACAACCACAAAAGGAGCGAAACAGAAGATTTTCTTTTGAGGAATATTATAGAAAGTAATTTTGTGAAACGAACTAAGTAAGCATAACATGCCAAAACAAAATGTTTGTAACGTAAAAGTAGTTAGACTATTAGAGAAAAAGTGTGTGATAAATGTCGTGTAATGTACGTTCTAACCTAAATATATTTTCGTTTTACAATCAAGAAAGGAAGCATCTTGTTTCTTTTTGCAAAAATTCTATAATATATGTATAATGATTTGTTTGATATGTGTGTATCTGGGTGAGCTATCTACTTAATGTAATAGGAAAAAACGCGATATATTTGCTTGCTTTTTCTACCTTGTAATCATATTGCATGGAAGAAAACACAGAGACAAGTCAAGTAATGACAAATTCGGATGATAAAAAATATCAAAATAAATTATATCAAATTATCATGATAAATTGTATTTTACTTTGCATAAAAATATTATGGCATCAAATTTATTTTCGAAATTGGAAAAACTCCCTAGTTTTATCATCATCATTCCATATCCTACTAAAACGTCAACCATGGAATGAAAAGGAAGACACGAATTCTAAGAATAACCTGCCTATAGCAAGTCAGACTCCCGCAATCAAAACAAGATATTAATTGGGAAGCCACAGAAGCAAACCCTGTTCCACAGCGTATAGCGTGGGCATCAGATCTAGACAGATAAAATTCCGGCTGACTGGGTTGGTAAAGCTGGTAAGTATGAAATGAATGTGTATAGGTCGACATTAGAAAAATGGAATCCATATAAAAATAATAAATCCATTAAGAATGACAACTAACAACGAAAAAAGTTTACTTTTGGAAAGTATTATGCATTAGAAAAACAGAAACTGTAACCTTGTCCAAGCCATCCATCACATTGTATACAACTAATAACCTGAACCTTGTTGCGTAAAAAAAAGTCTTGTTTTTCCACATTCTCTCATTCATGATCATCAACATTAACCCCGTTATTGCCATCGTGTATAAACGTTACACACATTATTTTTCAACTTTTTTTTCATTAATATATTAATCTATCACATCACGTTCATGCATATAAGCCTTATATATATAGTAATACCTACAATCACAGTAATATGGATTACAAATACAACCAACCACGCAATCTGTGTATGCTGTAATAACTTTATCAATCCATCACATGGTAGCTACTGGTTCGTAGGCTTGCTACATTGTTACAGACAAGCTAAAACAGTGAAAGGAGAAGAGCAATTTTTTTCTGGGTCGGGCTCACTTCCTTCGTACCACTCACCCGTTCACTCAATTCATTCATTCTAGCTCACTCACATGTATTTTTCCCTGGAGAACATTGGGTGGGTATTTGAATAAAAATGTACAATACTTAGGGTCAAATACGTAACATACGACTGTGTGATATCCTCATAACATAACATAACTTTCAGCGATAAGAATAATTCCGTAAGGAGAAGAAGAGAAAAAAAGGGAATTTGAATGACTGTGATAAGCTTTATCCTTTGCATGCATGTATGAACAGATTGGTTTCTCTGTTGAAGTATAAAAATGAAGTATTACCTAGATTTGCGAACAACACATTTCTTGTTCTTGTATGTTAAGCCTATATCACATACATGGCGTAGGATTAAAGGGTTTCCCTTTCCCTTACTCACTGTAAATGACGCGCGGTTATATAGCCTTTCAGAGAGAAGAAAACGGAGGACCCAACCCTCTTTTCCCTTTCCATTTCGCCAACCATACATTAAGCTGTCTTTTCTTTGTTAGTGAAAAGGAAAGAAGAATGGGCTTTCTTATTTTAATTCATTTCGTATACGCAACCATTCATATTATATATATCTGTGTCACGAACAATTTGACGGATGTGGAAGTGCACACTCTGTGATTTACCCGGGCTATTTAGCCATCTCAAGAAAAATACCAATTTCCGTTGCGTACATGTTCCGTGAGTTGTACGCTTAATTTTTGGTTGAGAAAAGTAGACGCATATATAGTATTTTGGACTACGTAATACATAATGAAGAACATGGTAAGTTTGATTAAGCTATGAAAACACGCAAAAAATCTACAATTGCTCAATTGCCTATTAAAAACTCGGCATTTTAAGTCAAGGTACACCACCACCACCGCTACTCACCACAGTTTCTACTAATAGGATAAAAGTGAAAAAATGCATTATGATATCATAAAAAACGTTGCTCGTCAAGAAAAACCGTGAGTATCAAAGGACCCCGGTGAAAGTTAACTATGCACACTCTTGCCATGCAAGGTGGGTATGTATAGTAGGTAAGCTGTTAGTTTTTATTGTAAGTGTAAGTACCTAAGCATACATTCAAAGTTGAACAAGCACTAAACTAGCACTCGTCGACATCCCGCTTCTTTTTTCTTGCGAAAAAAAAATGGGAAAGAAGATGGAGTTCGCAAAGAAGTGCTTTCATGTTTGTATTATTACACTTAAGAAAGGAAATTTGATTTGCATAATTTTAGCAAATGTCAATTTTATTACTGCGAACAAACCACGGGCATTCATGCATGCAAAATATATTAAAGAGGTTGCAGATACGGAGTATTAGTGTAGTAACTGCATGAATATTATATACGCAACAATGCAATACTACTCCCCGACATTCCAAATACCACACATAATATGCAAAGCTACAAGGAGAAAAGATGGGTACACAAGAGTACAGACGACGAAGAAGGTGAATTGAATGCAATATTTTAACATAGGGTAAGAAAGGAACAAGAAAAGAACTTATCTTCAAGTCAAGGATGAGTTTCAATAGAAATAGGAACGAACGAAAGAAAGAACTCAAAAAAGTGTAGTTGGAAACCTACAGATTGTGTCCTGCTCTATATTAAAATATGTACATTTGAAAAGAGAAAAAAAAGTTATGGGTTTGTGCAGTATATTTAGTATAACATTCATGGAAAAAGTCAAATCTTTAATCTGACTTCTTTTCCTCCCTTTTTTCTACTCTTCTTCTCTCTTGACTTCCTCTCTCCTCTTTTCACTCCACTTTCTCCCTTTACAGGTCAAAGAGTAGTGGTTGTAGTGCCAGTAGCAAGCTAAAAGCACTGTAGTATGTAATACAATACATACACACGCAACACTTTCTCCATGTATTTTCAATTTATATGTATGTGCACACGGAGGATGTCATACATAATTCCTTTTTTCGCCGTTTTCTGTAAAAAAAAAAAAAGAAGAAGAAGAAAAAGCCAAGGCAAATTGTTGGCTTACCCCGAAAAAATGAATGAATATATCAACTTCTTGTCCTAAACCTGAGTAACCTATTTGAAGAAAGAGTAGTAGCAGGGGAAGAAGAGCGGGCGAACGAAAAGATTTTTCCGTAGTTTCTTATAAAAACGATATAGTGTGGACTAAGCTAACTCTCGTTTTTACTCGTGTCCCATTTTTTGAATTTCTCTTTGCCCTCTTGCCTCTTTTATGGTATAAAAAGTAATAATAAAGTAATAATCATGGAAGTAAAGCACAGTATAATGTTTGGCTGTACGCGTATAATAATAAATATAATGGGACAGTCAGTATGAAGGCTCAACTTTAGAAGCATGATGTCAGCTGTAAAGTAGTATTAGAAGGAGGTAAAGGGAAAGCAGCTGACTTCAAAGGAAATAAAAGTGTCTAGCTTGTGAAAGTTGCAAATTGAAGGAAAAAAAGAAATGAAAGCGGATGCCACACACAAAAGAAAACCTGTCTCGGGAGAAAAAGTCAAGGCAAATATGGTATAAGAAGAAGACAAGTACAAGTAATATCACAGCAGTCCACGCTCACATCCATTCTTCAAAAGCTAAAAAGAAAGTAAAGTGGTGAAAATACATAACCAAACAGTAAGAATTTAACCATAATAGGAGCATCTGAACTTAATGATCTTTTGGATATTTACCATACCATAACGAATTCTTCATACTTACTCAATATTCAATGGGCAACCTCTCAATTTGATAATAATTTAGTTGTCCTATGGCCTAAAGAAGGAATCGCAAACAAAATCCTTTATAGCTGAAATTACGAACTTGTCAGAATTAAAACAAGTCTGTTTATGTAACCTCCAAATGTCTTAAAGCTCGTAACAAGTTAATGCTAGCTAGATCATTTTAGGGAGTCAAGTCATCAACAAAAACAAACGCATGTCCCCACAATGGCGACATTGAAGGACAAATATGATTACGCCGAGTACATTTCTAGTGCTTCTGTTTCTATTGCTAACTTTTCTATGACTTCTGCCAATAATGCTGTCGTTGCTGCTCTTTGCGGTAAGCCCTTAATGCGACCCAACTGAATTAAAGTACACTATACACTAGAAGAATATTATTTCAATCACTTTTTCCGTTTCATACCGTCGCTTCATTTTATTTCGAAATACATAGATGTAGTTATGCTCAGAGTTTGTATACAGCACACAGCACAGTCATCATAAAAATTGTAAGCGGGTTGTGCTTACTATTATAGAATGTACTTTTAAAGTAAAGGTGGATGGAACCAGGAAGTCATTTCTCTGAAAGGGGAAAAAATAAAAAGGAAAGTTGTGGAATAACGTAAAAAGTTAGTACAAGTAGCAGGTTCCATCTTTTTACTGTCATTTACTGCCTTTCAAGAAAGTAGGAGTGCGGTCCATATCTCAATTGCATTTCACGACTTTCTCGGCTCGTGCCGAGAAATACCCACACGTACAATATAAACTATCGAGAAGCGCTCTATGGTATTAAGTTTACTTACGTGTCAAAGAGCAAAACCTGGTAATTTCTGAAAGTGGCAAATAAAATTCTACAATATATACTCCCCATCGACCTTGCCACTCAACTTTGACAATCATCATAACGCGCATATAAAGTCTAACTTGATATCTTAGATGAATCAACGACCATCTTGCAAAAAGCTGGGGATGAAAATCATCCTCGAGATACATTATCTAAATGTATACATACATCAGACATACGCAAGGCATTTAGATACACGATACATGCCTGAGATACAAGTACTTGTCTCACATGTCTGTTTCATATTTGGCAAATCCTTAAATTTTGTCGAATCTTGAGACTAATAATTGAGAAAACGCAGTTATTCATTATCAACGAACCATACAAATGGTTTTTAACAAAAGTTAATTAACCAAGAAAAACGCTTAAGTCAACACAGCTAATTTTTCAATGAAAGTAATAACTTTTGAGGCTGTCACTGCCTACTAATTCTTATATATATGTAAGTAGTAGACATTTAATACGTACGATTGCATTTATTCAAAGCATACTAATCTTTCCCCCCAAAGTTTCACAAGAGAGGAGAGAGCAAACAAGTGAAAACTGAGATGACAGGGAAGATGAAGAGATTGTTGAGTTGAAGAGATGAAAAGCTATGGGGAAAGACACTTTGCAGGCTTGTTAGTTTCAGACATAAAAGGTTGCAAACATGCTGAGATTCTTCACTCGACAGGACAAGAGAAATTGTACCTAAATGCTATAAATATGCTTCTAATATGTTGAAAACTCAGACAAATAAACTAACATCATAAAAAAGTTCCCAATGGAAATGAATTGGACTTTCATTCCTATTTACTTATCCATATATTTATGAGGACAAAAACCCCCACTTGAATATGCACGGTTTAGGTTTAAGCAAGCTACTACGTTGTTTATTTCAGCATTAGCTAGTGTGAATAGTTTGTTTCACACAAGTCAAGTTTTTTAACCCTGTCACAATATATAACACTCAACTGGAGAGTGACTGTCAGAAAACCCAAGAGTGTTGAGAGAATCATGTATCATATACTCCTGCTATTCTCTTTCACTGACGAAGAAAATATAGAGTCACGGTGGCACTACTCACCGTCACCACTCCACTCATACTGTCTACCAGACAAATTAGACATACAAGCTATAGCATTAGATTCACATAATGCATCATTCATCACATCACAATGCTGATTCGATGCAATATTTACATTTAACTGTGCATCTGTAGTAGCGGTGGATGAACTGTGTGGACTGATAGAAACTAAGAAGCATGTATGTATATCACATCGTCGTAAATAAGTACTTATATCGTTGGTGCAACATTACATTACATTGTAACACTACACGACCGCAGTCATCTCATCTGTACACCATAGTTTGTTTCCTTACATAACGTAACACTAGAGGAAACTATGATACCAGAGAAATAAATCTTCACTTTCTTTGGTTTTGTGTTGCAACGAAGTCACGTCTGCTTCTATACAAATTATTCACAACTGTATTCAGAGTTTCCCGAAATCATGCATCATTCACCGTTTCTATAAAAACACTACCTGAGGCTATAAGCTTCAATCTAAACCGTTTTAGTGCAGCCCACAGGGACTGCGGAATACCTTAGGAAAAGCTAATCTGCAATGCCAATTAAGTTGGTTAATTAATTATTCAAAACTCGTAAAGAAAATAAGAGATTGGAAAACGAAATTGATTTTAAGCCTGTTACAAAATGCATAATCTTATCAGTTTCAATTAGCGATGCGCTTCTACAGATGCAAGATTGAAGATAAAGTGACATGGAGCAACAACCTTTACTTTTAGACTTCTATAAAGAGTATAACTTGCATTTTTCAGATATCATAGCTGTACAGACAGATGACCGAAACTGGTTTTAAATGTTTATTGTTCATGCTTCATAACATTTTTTACTTAATCTTTGGTCCTACATTGCAACCGAAAAATATTCAAAACTTGTACTTTTACTCTCAAGACCTTTCGAAGCTGATCACAGGCTTTCCTTAGAGAAAGTTTGAAAAGTTTTTATCACTTCGAAAAGTCAGAATTTTCGACGAAATATGAAACTAAAACAAATTTTTAAGATTTAAGTATCACAATTAATTGAGAATTGCCTGTACAAGTCGAAAGCACTTTTCAGCTTTGTTTGATGAATCATTCAAAACCAAAAATTCTTAGGTTATTCATCTTTTGTTTCTGATTTAGTTTCTCAATTCCTCGTCGTAAAATTACAGTTTTGTGGTTCTTTTTATTTTATTTCAGTTGGTTTCCAGATCTGAGATTTCGATTGAACTAAAACAAAGTTAAAAAAGAAGAGAAGAGGGGAGAGAAAATAGAAAATGGGAATATTATTGGCAACGGATGAAGAAAAATTGGATACAAATATGTATCTTATTCATGCAGTAATACATACTGCATATTATAAGATTCCATTGCGTACCCTTCTATGTTTAAAAATGTGATTGTTGTGATTATGGTCTACGCAGGAAGTTTGGACTATAGTTGCTTCTTTTCATACAATGCCTTGCCAAATCCTTAAAGAATGTAGTTTTTGTCCCCTGCGTAGACATATTTTTGCTTATTGGATGGAATAAGATTTCGATAAATTATAATTCCTATAAAGAAGCATAGAGAGAATGGAAATATTAAGCGTCTTAATGAATTGAATATTTCAATGCGTCTTCTTTTTAGGTCAACATAATTCAGTGTTTAAATATTCCGGCCAAATGAAAGCCACGACGGGTATATTAAACTTTTTATTTACAAAAAATATAGTCTCTATTGGATTGATGATACTCGATATCCCTTTCGTATGACTGATTTATAAAGAAAGCGTCGTTAATTATACAATTTTTTAAAACAAGAATGCTGGAAGTACCTATAATTTCTTTTTGCATTAAAGTTTTATTCTTAACATTTGGGCTTCTCATTTATTGACGAATTTTATAGTTTTATCCACAATTTCAAAACTTCATTGCCTGTAATCTTATTTCATTAAATTTAAACCACCATTTGTACACATCTGCTCTCACATTTTAATCAAACTCCAATACCTGAAAAATTACCTCTTTTATGTCAGCTTCACTTACCAATTTAATCTGTATCCGTTATATTTCCGGGTAAATGTAAGCCAAGCGACAGAATTACATAGCTCAAAAGGCTCATACAATTCAATCGTTTCCCCCTTCTTTTCGTTCCACTGACTGACTACTAGTTGTTACTAAACAGTGTACATCCTGTCAGCTTTAATCAAGGGAAAACCAAAAGCCTGACAAATATGTTTCGCTTTCCCTAAAAAGCTGAGCAGACACGTGCATACCACAACTTTTTAGGCAGACGTTTGGTAAAGGGGCTCGTCTCTAAATGAGTTGCGTTTGCGGAAGTGCCACGTATCGATCATATTTTTACTTGAACTGATAAGTTGGAAATCAACTAGCAGGCTATAGTGTACTCGCCGGAAATTTGTCCCAAAGCGGAGGTTAAAATGTGGACATAAAAACAGATGGATGGAGGAAGTAACCTTACATTACACATGTTATTTCCTTCTGGTCACTTGTAGTGGCAAAATGTCTTTGTAGCAAACATACATAAACCTTCATGTTGTAAATGAAAGAAACTTTTTTGTAATTTGGTGCCTTCTACTGATCCCGTAAACCACTTACCTTTACGTTTACCAGTCAACCTAATCTATATCCATCTTTTCAAGCATTCATCCATCTACCCAATATGGCAGGACAGAAAATGAGAAGAAGAAGAAGAAGATGAAAGTACCGCGTCTTGAACGCAACAGCGTGCTAAAATACTAACGAAACTCCCATGTCACTGGAGAAACTGTGGTTAAAGGGGGGAAGTGAAACGGGAAAAGTAAAAAAAAAAATAAACTTTCTTCCTAAATTTTACGAGTTTGGAAAAAGAGCGAGTGGGAGTAAATTTGGTTATAAGATCGTAAACTCCTACTGACTCTCATTTAGGGGAAACGATAGAGTTAAAATGAAGACAGCTTTACGAACTTGTAGCTTCCCTGTTATTACTCCTATTAGTTTTGGAAACTATACCACTTTCCCCTTATCGTCACACACGCTATACAACCAACCAACCAAACTTATTGTATTTTTTCGACGAACCAATACATAGACACATATCAGATGTTCTTATAATGTAATGGAAATGCAACGTATGTTAGCAAATAACCTTATTCATCGTCTTCTGCATTTTTCCTCACTTTCGATGATAGCGTTAGGAGGAGGGTTGCTGGCTTGCTGGTGGTATGGTGTTGGTTCAACAAAGTACAAACATTGGATATTTTATGCTTCACGTACTTTCAGGGCTCTAGCAAAACTAGTGACATGTTTACCAAAATTCCACCAGCTTTGCCACTAGTCCCACACATAGAATGTATATATATACCATGCATGCATAAATACATGAGAAATGGAAACGGAGAACAATGGTCATTTAAGTTCATCACCACATGTTAAACCGAAAGCGGGTTAAAACTTGCAGAAAATTTGCATGACTTTTCCATTGAGTCCTCATCTTCTCTCTCTACTTTTCTCGTATATGTGTACCCCTTTTTTTACATTGCTTCCACTAAAACACAAGATAAGCTGGAGAACATGTACCATATTATACTCGCACTCACAGCGTCGTTGTTCTTTTGTAAGCAAGCGAGCTTTCATCTTACTTTTCACTACTTTCACAATTTACTCCCTTTTTCCCCTCTCCAAAAAAGCTTTCCACTCGCAAAAGCAACGACCATCTCATTGAAATGCATGCCTTTCTAATACATGTTCGCAACATGACCAAAACAATGGTAGAAAAGTAGCAGAATAAACTGCTTTCCACTTCTACTCCATATATTAAGATGGTCGTCGTCTACTCTTTTATGCATGTATATTGGTGGCACTGGTGTGGTACATACAATACCATACCATAAGCTCTCTGGCTTTCTCCTCTTCTTTTTATACTCCCTTCGTCCCTTTGCATGAATACAAATATGGACAGCAAAAACCTAAAAAAAAACGAGCGGATAAAGGGGCAGAGACGAAAAAACGTAGAGGATCATGCATGACTAGGGTGTCGGTTTGGTGGATGATGTGATAGGACGGTAGTGGTGGCTTCGTTTCGTTGTGCTACTATTATTTAGGTTAGTTTCGTGAGGAGACCAACTAACCAGCTACTAAAAAACACAAGACCATCATCCACACACCACCAACCAGATACAAAAACGAACCCCGGCATGGTATGTATGTGCACATTCTTTCTTCTTCTTCTTCTTTTTTCGCTCCTTTTTCCTTGTCATGATCACGACGATGATGATGATAATGATGCCAAAATCTACACAGTATCATCATCGTAATAGACTGCTTGAGTAAAGTGACTGCGTACTGTAAATGTATCTATATGAGATATTCCATACAGCGAAAGAGACTCGTTCTCAATATATTATAGTACCGTATAGATTGTGTTGTAATTCTTCTTCCTAGAAGGAAAAAAAAGTTTTGGGAATTGCTAAAGCTGACAAAGTGTAGGCTTTGCAAAAAAAACTGACTGTGTCTAAGTATATAAGAAACTGTTAAGCAGAAAAAAAGAGCTTCAGTTTCTTCATGTATTCTTTTAAAATTCACACGGGAATCCGAATGAAGTATCCCGTCGTATCAGCTTCCAATGTTTTTTCTTGTTCCATTTTTTCGGCCAAAGCAGTTTAAAAAGCCAGGAGCTCAAGTTGAACTCCACACAGAAGATATAAATTTTTGCACACATACATAATAAGAGAGGAATGTATGGGAAAGTAAAGAAAAACAACCCTTCTCCCCTTGCTTTCTCTTTTGATATCCATCTTTGCATATCATGTTGTTTTACGTACGTAAGTAAAGTACAATTTTACGCTATGCGACACAAATAATACACACGAGCATGCATGCATACATATTTCGGAGAAAAAAGCACAATCAAAGAGGAACACACCAACCAAGTACCAAAAGTATCAGGATAGGTGAAGCCGTGCATAAATACACAGTATGGGTTCTGAGGTAGTTGATGGCACTCGTTTAGTTTTTCTACTGCATAGTTTATAAACGAGACAATGCAATTTCTCTTCGTGAATTACGAACCTCATAAAAGTCTTTTCCTGAATTTCAGTTACTACATTTTCCACTCTTACACCACAACCACTATATAATACATAATATAAATTTTTGCATGAATACATGCTTGCACGTGTACGCAGTACACAGCAGTAGTAGTACACTCATACATATATTTAAAAACATAACGGTTGAAAGTGAGGAAGCGACAAGAGATAGCAAATATTGTGACATTCCTATGTGCATTCCACCACACACACACACACCGCCTTTTTTGCCTGCCTGCTGCCATCCACCATCAAACCCAGCATCAGCATTTGTGAAGCCCTAGCAAAAGTAAATATACTTGTAACAGCACCACCAGCAGAAGACTAGTGGGGAGTGCAATGCAACTTTATATCTCACTTTTTTTCTGCTGTCGAGTTTCATATGACTGTTGCTTTTCCCTTTTCTCTGTTATTCATACAAGTTCATTCCAGGATGAAAATGTTTTGCTTTTCCTTAGAGTTTGTGGTGGTGGTGGGGGCTGTGATAAAACAAGGCCAAACAAAATAAGCAAACATATTACGAACCAAGTTTACTTTTCGCCACCCATGACGCGACGTTCCTCTCTCTCTCACTTTCTCTCTTCTCTTGGTTGACGTTGCTTTCACATTTTTTATTATTATTTTAACAAGGCATGTGTCTCTGCACCACTTGGAATGTGTATCACCCATAAAAATTAACTCACGTTTATATTACTTTTTAGTTTTGATTTAATTTAATTACCCTCAACATGTTCGCTGAGTAAACTAATTAAAAAGTACTACTTGCCCGACATTGTGTACCATATTATTATGCTGCTCCGCTCTGCTTTGGGTGTTGATGAAAATGACGACACACTCTCAACTCATCGCCACACGAAGCCAAACAACTGTTTATGCATTATCTTCAACCACCAACCATGTGATGTAACGTGAAATTACTGAGGATGCAAAATTAGGTCTTAAGAGTGTCAAATAAAATATGAAATAACCTAGCTTCTCCTTATGGTTTACTACAACTCTATTTCATTTTTCCACATAATGTCATGACTAGTATTTTGCATAGTCCATTTTGTCAGATATCCAGCATCGTACATATGGGGAAAGTATAATTTCGTCAACCCAAATAAACTCATAGGGTGTTGTCAGCAGACAGTTTTTTTCTGACTTAACCTCAATATTATATTTCTAACCAAATTACGCTTCGTAATGGCCTACACAAAACGGCATTTTCAAGTGTTTTTTTGTAAATTGGATAAGCTCCACATATCCTAACCCAACCAAACACATCATATTATGATGGTTGCTGTGTGTGGTCTGGTCAGGGAAAAGGAGAAGAATAACGTATATATATATATACGTCAAGAAAATCTTGGCAATTTCTGATTACGATTCTTCTCTTACTGTGCTATGTGTTCCACTTGAAAATTTCAGCATTTTCTTTCATTTTTTTCTCAAGAATCTCATGAAAAGACATTTTGTACGGAAAAAAATGAAGGGAAAGGAAGTGAAAACAGATGAGAGGGCGAGTGAAAGAGGGAACACAAAATTTCCTTTAGATGAGAAATCTTTCTTTTTTTTCCTTACAATGCTTTTCCCATTTCCTGAAAATTCACGGATTCGCCGTTGTCTCCTCTCATAGTGTGTCTCTCGCTTACGTTGGCTAAAAGGAAACAAAAAGAAGAAGTGGCAAAGCCTGCTGCAATAAGACGAGCACAGAGGAAGTCTTACATCTGAAAAAAGATGATAGAAACTCATTCTAATGTTATACATGAGATTTGTAAACGTGATCGACATGGTTGATAACCATCATGATCATCACTGTCATCATCATCTCTTTCTCATTCCTTTTCCATCAAATTCTTTATGCCATATGTTAGGAGAAAGAAGCATAAAGTTATAGTCGTGCGTTATGCCACTCTGAATCTGAAGTAACCACAAGCAAAGTTTTCTTTTACGTAATGCAACCAAAGAGAAAGGTGTTGTTACGGGGTAGGCAAGCATCCAATAAGAAAGTGAGGCAGTAGTAACTTCATCCCTCTGCATCATTTTCGACACTACTTTAAATTTGTATAACTATTATATACACAGCCTTCTTCCTTTCACTCAGAATTATATAGCGATGATGCAAAATAAAATGTGACTAAAATAATCTAAGGACTTATTTTTAAACGTGATAAGGAGATATGTATTCAAAAGTACAAAGCTCCCTCTCTATTCCAATCTCCATCTACCATCACTCCCCTCAGTATTGGATGTACAGAGCCTATAAATATTTCAAAGGTTTAACAAACTCAACTAATAGGTATGACACAGACATGATTTACAAAATTTTAAAATGAACTTTTCCATATCTTCCGTGTTTTTCATGCAAGCAGTTTGTGCAAATCACCTTTCCGTATCTACATGTATCCACCTTTTGACTAAAATTAATCATTTTACAAAGAATACCAAAAATGTTGATTGCTTTTCAGTTTGTTTGTTGCAAAAAAAGAATGGGTTGACTGCTATCGCGTCTGCCTACCAACTTCACACCAGACCAAACCACAAAAACGGAGACGAGTGATGAAAGGAAAGCTCCAATAACAGACGTCAGTCTTGTTAGAAAACACTGCTGCTAACAGCCTCCCTTTGTCTTCCATTTTCTAAATGCAGAAATCGTTTGTGTGTGTTTTTTTCCTACTACCTCCTCCACACCAAGCCACCCAAAAGTAATATACATCTTCAAGGTAAGTTTGTTCGGGGAAAGGCTGACAAGCAAGGTAACAAAACGAGTCATATTTCAAACTGCGAGAGCTCAAATCAGCGATGATGGGTTACAACAACCTACCACACAGCCAACAACTGACGATGAGACGAGAACGAGAGGCTCCGTATACACTATTTGCTGCGGCTGCTGCTGATTTCCTCTCCCGTTTTTTTGGGGCCTTGGTTTAGCCTCGATAATAAAAATGAATTCAGCATCAAATTGCGTTTATTCATATGTATATATTATATGTAGTTACAGAATATTATTGACGTTAGAAAAAGATGCCTCGTCGTGTATTAGAAGGAAGATGGTGGTGGTTGGTGCTGGGAGCTAAGTGGTAAACATTTTACGTGTCTTACTTTTCTTCCCAGCTTTCTCGGCATATAATATAAAAACACACTGATTGATGCCAAGAAAAAAGATGAATGTATACTAACTGAGTGAGTAGGATTCACAATATAACAACCAACCTGGTGTGGGGCATCGTATGGCACTTGGAAAGCGAAGGTGTTATTGCTTCTGCCTTTGCTGAGCTCCGTATTTTTTCCTTCTCACCCTGAATATGGAACTAAATTGCCCCTTTAGAAATGCATGAGTAGCTCGCTTGATTTGCTCCTGTCTGTTTTCCATCATTTCATCTATCTGTCTGTAAGCGTGTGTATCTTCAATTCGTCTGCTTCCCTGTCTTTTTTTGAATCCTTTTCAACCTTTTCCCCTTTCGTTCGTCATTTTCCTCCTTTTGCTTTCACCTTGATTTCATTTCATCATTGCCTCTGCGTGGTACTTAAGTTTGCCACTTCCACGCTCAATACCTGCCTGCATAATATAGCACGCGCACATTTTCTGATTGATATAAACTACATGATGCTTTCTCAGCTGCTGCTGATTTCTTTTCGCAACCACTGGAAATGCTCATCAATAATAATAAGGTTGGATTTTTTCACGTTGCGTGTCAATATATAAATTTTTTTGCTGGCTCGGCGCATATACCACTGCTGAATATTAGATGATGAAATTGCAAATTTTTGGAATGAATGCGAGAAAATACTTCACCAAAATATGTAAAATTTGTATAAACGCTAAAAAATATACAGGCATTATAGATCTGTTTACACAGTATTTTATTGTTAGCAAGACAGTTTTCTTGATTGCTTCGTTTTTATTTTTGGATTTTGTTTCGAAAAAGCAGTTTTCATAATGAAATGCTTATATTTTAGCACTAAGCTTCATGTTGGTGATCCTTGCTTTCGAAGAAATGATTCACTTGCTACAAATGATAAAAATGATTTCCTTAGTCAAATTTTAATGCAGTATTTTATAACTTTTAATCATCGTAATTTAAATTCTATTATATTTATTCATTTACCAATTTAAATCCACTTTTTGAGTAGCTAATAATTTTTTTCAATATTTTCCATTTAGCCTTTTTTATTATGCTGGTCGGAATAATTGTTTTCAAATTCAAAACATACCCAACTAACTAACTAACTAAAAGCTAAATAAGATAGAAATAAGCGACACATAAACTAGAAGGGAAAATGAAAGTGAGTTGCGAGGAAAAATAAATTCCTCGGAGAAAATTCCCCTAGTAGTTTAGCTTGCAATGTAATATATCATTCTACTAGAGTAGGCATACTCATTTTTTTCTTTATATTTACGATCCCTTCTAGAAAAACTTATTACTTTTACTTATGTGCTTTATTAACCGAATGTTGAACGGCAAGCCCTAAATAAAAGCTAAGAATAATAGCATGGACAATTTTTAAACTTTAAATTACATCCAGGGAGCGTACAGGAAATAATAATTCGTTTGGTTATGTTATAGCCCTAAACTGGAAATGTACCAATTTTTCAGATGTGCATATGTATGTCTATGCACTTCATCCACTTCCACCGCTGTTAACAGTTGTTAGTGCTACGCACTGGAAAAAATGAAGATTTATTTTGATTATATGCGGCAGCTTCTTAATCTATCTACACATTTTCAGTGTGGGATTTTTTTTTCTCTCCTGTGTGGGATGCAGTTGGATGATATGAAGTTGTTTAATGCTCGTATTTACTATCTACACTACCTATTGCCTATATACTTTATCTAGTGTCTTTATATAGTGCTAAATGGTTTTTATACGCTGCATTGACTCGCCGTTTTCGCCATCCTGTCCGTTAAACGCAATATAGAATTGATCTATTATTTTGTCATACAACAACATTATAATACACAGCATTGATCATCGGCACTCGCCTTCGTGTACAGAGGGACGTCACTATATAACTGAAAGTAGACTACTGCAAAAGAAGCGATTAGGCATGCATACTTTTTTTGTATCCTTCCTCCCTATTGCTGATTGAAAAAAACACGGACTGACAATGTTCCGTTTTCATCGCTTTAGCCATTCCATTTCACTTATCTTAATATGATCCATGTGCATTTAAGCCACGGAATGATGACAATTTTCAGAAACGTAATTGATGATTTCATGGGACTGTCCACCAACGTTTTATACGGCTGCTCAGATCGTAAGAAAGCTTTGCACCAGTTTCTTCTTTCACTCCAAAAGCTTCGGCTCCCAATCCTTTTCTTGAAGAATGAAAAAGCCAGTTTTCTTCGATATGGAATAATGTAGAAAAGGGAAGGAGGTACTACTTGATCTGTCCACAAAACAACTCGCTATGTACTCTCCAGTTGGCACACCAAAATATGTGTGAAATATACATTTTATAGGGAAAGTATTCCTTTTTCCAAGCAACGGAATGTTCCCCATACTATAGTATATACAGTCGCTCACTCACTCTCAGTCAGTCAGTTTGTTTTGAGTACACATGAGTGGAAAGCAAATGGTGTGGACGGAGATTAGAGCTTTTGCTTTCTGGAATGTCTCTTTATACACACCAGTTAAGAAGATGGGATCATTATTACAAAAGGCGATAATTCAAAGCCTGACGGATGAACGAAATCGTATAGCACAGTATGGTTTATGTATATATATCATTTTCCTCTTAACCATTAACCACACTCCTTGTACAAACTCCGTTTCGCTCGCTTTTGTTTGCTAATACATAGGTATAATTTGCGTATAAGTTTCATCACATTGCACCAGTGTGTATATAAGTAATATATGTATACTAAAAATGTATAGCGTTCATCACAAGGAGAGACAGGATGGGTTTTCATAGATTCCATTCCACAAGTCAGCTTTGGAAAAGATCCTTTTCTCGGTAAATAAATGCTGCGGCTGTTGCCACCACCATTACGCTTGAGCAATGTGTAACGGTGTGAAGTTTATTGACAGTGGCAAGCAAATATAAACGTAGTTGGTAACCGGTATAATTCCATGTCTACATGCACACAGATCTCTCGAGGATATCCATGCATAGTTAAATCTGCACTCGTCGTTCCTCTATTCAAATTTTAATAAGGAAAAGTAGATGCAACTAACTAAAGGATTCTTGAAGGCACGCACAATCTTCAAACCGATTACTCTGCTCTGTTTCTCGTCAAACCAACCATCAACCAGTGCAACCAGGCTAGTAAGATTGTCTGCAAAATATCTTTTGGATTTAGGGTCCTTCTGCATCCACCATACCATGTGATATACCAGTACACTATACATATAAAGTATGAATAAGTATATAACACGCTTTAAAGAAATGACTTATCATTTTGAACACAAAGACAAATGAAAATGGGTGTGAGCTTGTGGAATCCATTTGTAACACCAAACCCTTCATTTGTTCGACAGGCACATGCATGCACGTGAAAATAGTTTCCGTCCGTTCATATTAATATAAAAGGAAAGGCAAACTAGTAACGAGCGCCCCAAATCTTCAGCTCTTCAAATGATTATCCTGAAATCTCAGCTCCTATTAGTATCACCTAAGATCCAGCTGAGTCTACTTAAAGAGCAAGCGACAGTATGGCACCACACTCAAGAACCTCACTCACCTCATCATCCCACAGTCACCATTATGGCATTCCGCTTTTGTCTTGTGATTCTCCACATCATTTTATTACCACTTTCCTAACAAAGTTAGGAGTGAAAGCAGTCACTCAAGTACACATCATTGATTTTCTTACTAATTGAATCATCCTTTACCTGTTGAATGAAAGACTTTGTTCTGTGTATTTGTTTGCACGCATTAATCAAAGCTCGTGGTCGCCAACACTCATTTTGAGCAGCTCTAGTAATTTACACAAGTGAGTTCCTTTTTACTCAATGAATATTTACCTTTTAGTGGTATGCGAAGCTAAGTCAATTATAGGAAATGTAATTAACCAAATTATGGTTATCAACACCACTAATCTGTCGTATATTGTCTGTAAGTTGGCAATGCATACAATACAGTCACGTACCAAAATCATTTTCCGTTTGACATCACTAGTCAACAAATAACAAACATGTAAGAAATGCAGTAGAACAAATGATGCAATCAATCGTTATCGTAATTCTTTACAAATTGAGGCAGCCTAAAAAGTTACTTTTGGAGCTTCCGACGGATGGATTTGGAACTCTATCGACTATCAAATTTACTTGAAGTGTTCCGTACGAAAAGAGTTTTCTCTATCTAGACGATTACAGAGATCAGAGTGGATTTGTTCGGGGTGAGAAAAAACGTATGCTCATCAGACCTACTTATTTTCCGTGTTTGTTTGACATTCCCAAGAAAAGGAAGTAGAAAAAAGAGAGTGAAAAAAAGTTAGGAAAAGGGTAACTTTAGCTAATAGTGAGAAAATGGAACGTTTTTAAGTGCAATCAACTTTTCTTACATCCGTTCTTTAGTTGTTCGATATGCTTACGTAGGTGGAGCAACACAATGACATAAACTTTACAATCTTTCTTCGTGTGTATAGAAAGATTTTCTCTTGATATCAACATTTTCTTTTTCTCGGCTTCAACTTGCTTGGAGAAAAGACGACAAACGACAATGGGCAACTAAGCTCAGGGAAAATAAGGCCAAAAAGGCGAAGTAAATAACGGGCAAATCTGAAGTTATCTGACATAGACTATACCCGATTTGACGCTCAATGATCCATAGCCTAAACGATATCAGCAAGTAAGCAAGCGAACAGGCGTGGAATTCAGCAGGCAAAAAATACCATCAGCAAAGCAATGGTAGTGGTGGTGGTGGATAGTATGCTATTCTTTCTTGGCATATACAATTTGCTGGAGTCCAACTTTTTTTCACATTATCGGTGTAGTGCTGCTCTGCACCATCTTTAAAAATACAATATTTAGTTGTGCATATCCATCTATATAGGGGTTCTAGATTCAGCGTCTTGAATGCATGCATGAACTAACTCCATCCCTCCATTTAGACACTTTTTATATCATACATTTCAGAAAATACCAGTTTTCTAACGGCAAGTATATATTGGTATTTGGTGAAAAAACATTTGGATGAAGAAAAAAAAATACTTTCATTTTTGTTTTATCTTTTGCTTCCTTCTTCTTCCTTTTCTCATGAGAAAGAGAGATCATATTCCAACTACCCACCCTGCCAGCATACCAGCCTCGAATTTTGCCTATATTTCTTTCTTTCTATTCTATTCAGTTTGGCTTGGTTGACTGGTGGCGGTGTCATGCACAAAAAGGAGAGCGATAGACAAACGGGAGAATAAAAGAATGAATCTTTTTGTACTTTTGTGCCTCCTCCCTTGATTCCATTTCTTCTGGTGCCTTTCCTCTTCTTCTTTCTGATAGAATATATATACCAATACCATTCACACTGATATATGAAAATGTGTGCAGATAAATGAAGATCGAGTGAAAGAATGGGCGAAGAGAAAGAAGAAAACGACAGGCAGCAGAAGAGTAAGAAGCAGTCAAAAAAATTGTATCCCACATTGAATGCGATGATCATCATCATCTTTTGTCTCTTTTACGCAAGTTATTCAGGGTCGTTTCTCCAGAATTCGTCTTACTTTTCCTTTTTTCTCTCAGTATTTTTTATATTTCTCTCCCCCAATGTGTTTTTGCTTTCTTTTGTTTAACGACTCTAAAGAAACAGGGAAGAGCTCAGTGGTGTTATTATGCGCAGACAATCAGGTCGAATGATATGTCTCCCGTTATTCCTTTATGTTTCTGATAGAATTCCAATGAAAACTGTATTTAATAGCCGGATATTGTGAATGGATGGAAATGAATTTTTCGTTTGTAATTTCCCTTTTCTAAGAACGTCATACGTAACACAAGATAAAATGTTATTATGGTTGAAAGTCGAAGGTTTCCACTCGAAGACTGCATGGCATTGTGTTCCCTCGCTTATATATTACAGCTTCAGTTTTTAACATTCAATTTTCCAGAGATCATGATTGTGTCATTGCGTTGGAGGTATTTCTCATTTCATTGGGTACAAACTCCAGGAGATTTCCCAACAATTTCTTCAGGTCAACAGCATTACCGACTCAATTGCATACAAACTAGTTTACTTTCATATTCTAAATGAAAATCATGTAGATGGGGTTGTATATTGTATAGCTTTTACTTGAGCTTCTCATCTTTCACATTACATAGCTATTTTTATGATATGATATGATACATACACACGGATGACTAGTTTGTCCCCAAACTCTGTACTTTCTCCTACTATACCAATGGGTGGTGGAGTTTAGACACAAGCCGTATGTAAAATGTTGATTCAATTCATTTTCAAGCGACTACAAGTTTCGGGCTAACAGAACCCTATCAGGACATTTGTAGGACAAAATAAAAAAAAAAAATAAAAAAAAAAAAAAATATGAGCATCCTTGTCCATTTCTACATGTGATGTGCCTAAAGTTAGGCTTATTACATGTAATGTATACTTTCCTATCTTTCTATTACCTTCCCTACGTATGCGTATACCGATACTCCCATGATAGCAACTTTCTTGTGTAGTGTGATATTTGTTTTTTGTAAGTTCCGACAGCAGTAATGTTGTTAGAAGACAAGCTGAAATTGGATGAATGAAATACATTATCCCAAAGCACTAACATTGATGTTTTGATATTCCCAGATACGTTTCATAAAAGGATAATATGTAATCATATTTTATTCCCTGAGAATGTTATGAGAGTGAAGAAAACTAAGGAATATGTTATATTTTGTGGGAAATATATATGAATATTACAATATGGCATTTGATTCGGACATGCGAAAGCCTATTTTGATAAAAAATAAATTTGAAAAACCAATATAATATACTTACACCCCAAACGGAAGACATATACATATGTAAATATATATATAAATATTAGCAGGGCCATGCCTTTCTACATGCATTCGTCTTAATTTGGAGTCTACCTGCAGTGTTAAATAAAAATAACTATATAGGTTTAACAATTTTAAAAAACCGGGTACGGTTGTTTGCATGGATTAGGTGAAAGCAATAATAACACATTCATGTATGTGTAACAGAAGAACTTTGTTTTCTTGTTCTGGGGAATGTATAGGATACATTTCATGTGACATTCGTTGATGATCCAGAAATATGAAAACTTTTAGGAACTTGCGCTGTTCAAGACAGGCACGTTGTATTCCCTGGGAAGGCATTTTCACCGATGAATGTCGTAATACTTTTTCCTACAAGAACACCCAACGTATAGTTGAGTCTGACTAAATCAAAAAAAAATGTGTGTAAGCATGTATTAAAAATACAGTCCTTATGTGCATATTACTAAGGATGTAAGAATGAATCATGTACTAACCGGGTCTGTGATAGCTTTGCAATGTAAAGTGTAAACCATTGGAAGTTCAACCGAGAGAAAACTTTCTTCTTTACTATGTGGATTTTTGTACTTTCGACTAGAACCAACAATTCACACTTCACTCAAGTCAATATCTCCTTGAGACTTTAAAGTTCAGCTCGGAAAATACCACGGAGCAATTTGTAAAAACGGCTAACCATAGTTTTAGAAAGCCATGTTTCTCATCTCTACAGTAGTATGAAGAAAAAACTTTTTCATTTACAATTTTTCAAGTGCTAACCTTGAGTTTGATATCTTCGGATTGCCATTTGCTTTTTCATTTTTTTCCTTTCAGAAACCAACCCCATTCATCTTAAGCCCAACAACCCTTTTTCGAACTTTTGAAGAAAAAAAACACTTTCCAACAAAAAACAGGATGTCTTATTGAGTAAGCTTTTACTACGAAATAAAAGTTAAGTTTAGGGGAAGAAAGGAATTGCATATACTTGAAGAGATTGTATTCCTACCAGAATTTGTAATTTTTTTCAATAGGGAAAAACTTACAAGTGCAAATGTCAAACATTTTCGTAACCACACTATCAAATGAAGATCACATGAGAATGACAACTTTGAACTATCATACAGCCAAGTCAGTAGCAAAAGTTCACAATAAAAAAGTTCAGAAAGGTCTTGAAGAAATCCGACTACATTTTTAATCAATTGCCTCTCCCTTTCCATAGGTCTCGCGTGTCATGTTGTATGTCATGAAATAGCATGCGGTATGATAGTGTTTTGAATTTCAATTAGCAAATTGTTCCAAGAATAGAATATGAATACGAACGAAATTAAATACGAACATTAAACGAAAACAGTAATTGTTTGCATACATGAGGAATACGATGCAAATTGCAATTCATGATATTCTGTTGCTCTTCAATGTGGAATAAGGAGGAAATATTCATGTATAAAAAGTTTTCCATGTACATATGCTGACATTGCTGACGTGCGACGTTTGACAATACCGTTCAAGAAGAAAGAGTTCTATCATAAACAAATCATACTATTTCTTAAGAATATATTGTTATGAAATTCCTATGACTGTGCATTTAAGAATGACTTTAGCAATAAGCAGGCTGAATGGGGCACGCGGCGGCTACTGTCCCAAACGTCCATATGTATGAATGAAGTAATGGCCACGCGAGAGTACAGTGGCAGAGCTTTTGAAAGGATGAACTTGATGCAAGATAGTTTTCAAATTGCATAAAAGTTGTTGGGAAAAAACTAGGTTATTGTTGAGTCAGCAAGGAGGAAACACATCTCACAACCAGGCAGTTCATATGTATACAAGCGAATCTTACATATGCCTCATGCACCTAAAAGATTGTTATTGTTGTTTTTTCACAATAATATGCCTGTTAGTAGAAGAGAGAGTAGCAAAAGGAGAATAAGGCGGATGGCGAAATGGATATAAAGCTTCTTTAAGATCACTTTATTGTATTTTTCATCTGCAATACACACACACACGTACACATAAAGAGAGAATCAACAACAGCAAAAAAAGAGGATACATCAAAATATAAGCTGTATACTTTACCTAAATTCATATAAGGCTAGACAGCTGCCATGTTTAAGAAAAATATTGTTTGATAAAAGCTCAGTCTTGCAGAAAGATTGGAATATTCTTATTCGATTTTATGTGACTATTCTCCTTCCTTCCTGACTTGGCTTTAGCAAAGAAAAGGAGCGAGGCTCGATTGCATCATGTAAAAAACCAAAAGGTAGAACATCACTAGTTCATATGCAGTTTATGTTTATATTTTTCCCATAATACCTTCTTCAATATTGGCTATCCATATTCCATAATGTATTTGGGGGAAAAATACAAAATTTGTATGGAAAATATATACCCATATGAGTTAAATCGTATAGAAAAGCATACGTGCAGCTTCAAAAAAATAACATCAACTCTACTCTACTTTGCTGTCTTTTCGTTTCCTGTACATTGTTACACCAAAATATGTTGGCTTCTTGTATAACGTTCAATTCAATAGTAGTAATAGAATAGGAATATTACTGAAGTCTAAAATACGAACCGTATTTTGTGCTTATGTATCGGATAATGCAACTACTTTTCGTTTTCACTTTACTTCACAATCCCTATGCTTTCAACCCAATCCCAAAGTAAAAAAAATCAGTCAATCCCTCCACACACACACACATTGCTCTTTACCATACTAACCAACAGCAACTTTCACTTTTTCACCAATGGGTGAGTCTAACAAAACATCCCCTCAAGTACTAGGGTAATACACAAATCGTGCGGTTGGAGTTTTCGAAGATTTCAGCCTAATATTATGAAAGGAGGCAGAAATCTTCTTATCCCTTCATTCAGTTCTTAGTATGTGTGGATGGAAAAGAATTCTTTGAATGCACATAATACTACTACATTTTCCTGTTGCTTTACTATGACCAGCTACTTATATCCAGTTCACCAGTGTTCGATCGGGTGGTAGTGGTATGTATGCAGTTAGGTTGTTGATACCTGAGCCAGGATTGGATCACCGCACCCAATTACAAATTATGTATCACAGAGGATATTTCAAGAGGATTCTCAACTATATACATAATAATTTTTACTAAAATCTTTCAACACAGTATGGATAGTACAGACAGAGGGTGAAAAACTGTATCACGCTTCAATTTTTGTGAATATGGAAGCCTGCATCAACTTAGTATTGTGAAATGTAGAACCAATATTCTGTAATTTCACTTGTCAACTATGATTACAATATACATTAAAAGGCAACAATACAATATGCTCACTATAAGGTAATAACGTAAGTTAATCTCTTAAAAATTTATTTTTTTATTCAACTCCAGCAGTGAAAGTTGTAGTTTTTTTTCTCAATAATACATTAAAAGTCTGCGTAAGTCAATGACGCACATCGAGTCGTTGGTCATAGTGTCATAGCCTTTCAAACAAAAATGGTCATGGATAATAAAAGCTGATGTTGAGGAAATGTGACAACAGCCATTGTTCCTCAGAAAAGGAAATCCTATGAATAATTTGATTTCATGATGCATTCTCCCACTCACAAATCGAGTGACATGAAAATGTATGTAGTAGTGTGTACATGAGTGACTACTGTTGCCTTTTTACTGCTCCTTTAAGTCAACTAAAGAGAAAGTTACTTGTTTTCGACAGCCTGGAAAAAGCTGAAAGCATGATACACATATCCACTACACCTTGTGTATCCATTGAGCAGCCTGAATCTGATCGAGCCACTTGCTGCAACGGGTTCTCTCATAGCTTCATCTTATCTTATGCATATATATCTGCAATCGACATCCGCAGACCATATTTCACTTTCGTTCGGTGGTGGTTTCAGTCACATAGAGCATCAACCATGTTTCCTTTACCTATTCCACCATCATATACCGAACTAAACAAGAACAATAGGCAACATATCAGAAGGTTTGCCAATGCTAAATTTACATTTACAGTACATTCTAAAATGTTTTTGATTTTATAACCGTTGAGTAACTGCGTGAACAGCGAGGAGAAAGAAGAGAAAAAAAAGTTAACTCACACAACAGTTTATATTTCCATCTCAATTTCTTCAAGATTTCTGCTCTCTGGTAAAACCCAACCAATCTAAAGAGCTTCTCCCTCACCGAAGAAGAATCTCGACACTCGACCAGGTTAAAAAAAGTTTCTCAGTTTTTTCTTGACTTAACATTTATTGGGTCGAAAATGTGCCTTGAAAAGATATGGCGAATGTTGGATATTCCCTAAAGACGCTTGAAAAAAAACGGAAAAGTAGTGGAGAAGCTGAGGGAAGAAAAACTAGAAAGAATACGGCAAAAATATCGAATTCTCATGGGATTCATGTCTGTTATACAAATACATGTTGTACCTATACATACATCTTGTATGATGTTTCACTGTTTCAAAATGTTTATAACCTACCTACCAAATATAGAGGCATGAACGTATAAAACATAGAAAATATATACGAATACGAATGAATGCAGTGTATTGAAGAGTTTCAAGTTTTTTTACAGACGTAACCGTCCAGGGAAACGTGGCTTCACCTCGCCAGTAACATTCAACTAACAAAAGCAAGCATCTTGTAAACCTTTTTACAACAAACGCACACACAACACACTCCACTCGAATTTAAAAGGAGAATGCCGAATTTTTTATACACATTTTTATCATTTTACCAATTCATAGAAACGTTTTCAAGTATCAAAAATCCATCTTCAGCTCTTCTTGTAATCGTCAGCAGATGTAGGAGTGGATGGGAGACGAAGAGAGAGAGAGTAAAAAACGTTATATAATATTATATTTGAGCATTTTTATAAGTTATGAGGCTTTGATATGAAGGACTTGT
Organism: Orchesella flavescens; assembly: GCA_964034955.1. Lineage (NCBI taxonomy): Eukaryota > Metazoa > Arthropoda > Collembola > Entomobryomorpha > Orchesellidae > Orchesella > Orchesella flavescens. Next base: position 15,567,239 of record OZ035957.1, on the reverse strand, counting down.
TTAGAATATGTAAACACGTACTTTAATGCTCCTTCGTTGAAGAAAGCAACAGAAAAAGCCAAACACAATACAATACGCTTTGCCATTCATGCCTTTCATTTTTATTATCAATTGTCATAAACTGACATTTATGAGTTTTTCCTTTACGCTTCGACTACCCCTCTTTCTCGACTTCATTGAAGAATTTTGTTCGTTCCTATCAAACGTAAGCGAGGTTTGGTGAATGGTAAATCTGCCTCACGTCGCATTTCACAGAACAGATTTCCTCATCAATGTAAATGCCATTTTTTGCTGTGCGTAAACATCACATAACTGTCTTGTACCAAAGATAAATATTTATTTACTAAAAGACCATCAACAATCCAGAAATCTACTAAGATGTCTCATCAAACAAAGATTCTAAAGCAGTCTACTCATTTATATTTAAATTCATGCCGTGTGCTTTCTATGTGAAACACCTCCGAATACCGTTCTTTAAGAGCACATATTATTATTATCCTTAAGTTTAGAAAAGGAAGTGTGCGATCCAACACTTTCCGCCATCTTCAGCTCCTTAAACTCTTCATCTTCCAAAAGATTTTGGACAAACATCCACAAGTTTAAAAAAAGACTGGAGAGAACCTCTGACCTGAACAAGCAGTAGGTGGCTGACCCAACAATAAACAGCCAAGAGCCCATCACCAACCACTTTTTGGATGAATCTACTTCAATTGGCGTAGATGGAAGAGGCCCACGATAGTCCATGGATTTTATTTCCATTCCAACAGTTGGACTCTGATCTGTAAGATTTTCAAACAAAATATTTCGTTAAAATTATTGAAAAGGTCAAAGGTTTTCCTCAAAGTTTTAGAAAGAACACTACAAACACTACCTGTGTGTCGCATCAGAAATTCTGCAATAGAGTCCATGGTTATGTCACTCCCGTTATATCGAGTGTGAAGCCTTCCATTATGGAACAACATCAAGCTTGGAACACCGTAAACTCCATAATTTGATATATCATGCGAAGAACTTGAGTAGGCGTCCACAGCCACAAAAAGAACATTTTTAAATGCTCTAGAGATTGCATTCAGTGATGGGGCTGCTCTGGCACTCCATTGACACCAGGACGCATAAAATATTACTAAGGTACAATTTCCAGGCACTGAGATACTCTTGATGTTCAAATTTGTTAGTAGAATTTCTTCGCCGAGGTCCGTGTTACTCACGATCTATTACAACAACAACAAAACTCTCAATATTATTATACATTCAAAAAGAAAACTTCATAATTCAAAAAGTAAAGTTTACTTTTGCCAATGCCAACAACACCTACCTTCACCGTCGGTAGCGGTAGACCAGAAGACGCATTCAATACGGATGATTTGACTTCATTCTGAATATCACGACGCAAGTTGGCACATTTCAGCCGACAATGTGGACATTTCTTTTTGAGTTTTTCACCAGGTTGATCTTCATACATTAATGTCAACGAAGTTATCTCTGGATTGCCGGATTCATTGCGAAGTTCTCTAGGTTCAAATTGATTTGCAAATTTGTTTGAATCAGAAATCATCTGCAATAAAAAAACACATTTATTTAAGGGGTTAAAAACTTAAATTAAACCAATTTTTTTAAAACAATACGTACCTTGACCCATGATGACCCACCCTCCAAGTTGGAAACATTTCCGCCGTAGATGGTCGACTGAACAATATGCAAGTTCACAGTTAACAACCACAATGTTAAGAAGGTAGTATAAATCATTTTAACTTTCCCAAATAAATGGCTGATTTTCATCTTGAGCTAAATTAACTGCTCTAAATATTGTGATTGACTAATTACTGATGCCTGATAAAACAATTTCGTAGTCCTGCCCTGCAAACAATTGTAAATTATTTCATAAATTCCCGTCGATCGAGATCGACGTAGAAATTTCGGTAAACAAACAAAAAATGGACATATGAAAATAAATATACTTTATAGGTACGATAATCTCAGAAAAGTAGTTTGGCGTCGCAGATGCGTGATACACGTCGAAGTTGAAGAAAACCAGCTTAGAGCAGACTTTGTTCAATACGGTGTAAACGTTACGATAACAATAATTATAAATTATTAGATTTGTATTTCCGGTTGCCGATTTTCTGCTACTTCATCAACACTTTTAAGTCGTTCTGGGTACTCGTTGATATGTAACAGCACTTTTCCTCACTGCCAAATGTCTTTCTTCATTAACGAATGACTAAAATCCTGTGCTTCATCTGTCGTGTCGTGTGTACTTATCGTTAGTGTTTTAGTACTTACGCATTTGCATAGTTTTGGGTTTCCGTTATGCATCATTGAATTTTAAAATGCATCGGGCATATCGGCTAAAATGCTGACTACTGGTGAAAGTTCGCGTATACGATAAATACGAATTTATTTTTGCACTTCCCTGATCTGTGATCTGATCCTAAACCGATGCTCTAGTGATGATAGAGACGTTTCAGTACAAGGGAAATCCATTAACACATCACACTTTTAAACGCATTCCCTTGCGTCATTGTCATTCACATTTAAATTTCAACGCAAACGTGTTTTATATGTATTGTTGATTGTTACGCAAGATGTGAAAGTACACATTGCAATTCCATATAAATGATGCAAATGTAAATATGCTAAAATGTATAAAAGGTATCTTATGTTTATCTTTGATACACAATAAATAAATTCACAGACAGAAACTCCTTCACGTTTCATTTATTCAACAAATTGTTTTTTTTTAAAAGAAAGCACAGAGGGTTATCGGATCGAATGGTAATTCCTTGAATGAAGACTGCAACTATATTCGACTCGACTCGACTCATATCCATTATATTTATTGGTGAATTTATTAATCCTCATGGGACAATTCACCACAGTTTGATTATTTACGATGTTCTACCTGATAAGGACAATTGATTGAATAGGAATACGAAGGTCTAATGGATGTTGAATTTGATACAATTGCATCAACTGCCAACTGAAGATATGAAAGCTTTGAAAGCCATGTCACAAACAGTAACAGCACAGCATAACAGTGTGTTGATTAATTAGATGAATCTGTGAAGTGCAAGTAATGAAATGAGGTCAGAGCATGAATTGATGAAATCGAAATATACCATATCTGCCTTGGACAGCTAAACTTCTTGGTTTTTGAATTGGCTATTCAACATTTAACTTTACAAAATTCATAAATGCACTGATATTACTTAGGTTTTACCATTGTGCGAATGCTTATTTTATTTCACACAACTATAGAATCTCAGAAACCTGTGTGTCCGCTCATAAAAAACTACATTCCATCCAATTCCACTAATTGTACATGTTTACAGTACATAGTTTCGGAAGACCTTTTAGTATTGAACATAAACTTAACTTCTCTCATTCCCTAAAATGTCAGTAAACTCACGGAAATGGTTCATGATTTTGTAATATATGACTTTGATTACATCTCTAAAGCCCTTCCTGTTATAATGCTTCGCTACTTTGAGAGCGTGTGAGAAATAAAGGGAGCATCGAGTACCGATGAAATTAATTTTATTCACTCGACTACATCAATTGACTTCGATGCTCACTAGCTGCCTTGAGCCTGACTGCCTGCTGCTACTGCCACAAACTATTTTGTAAAGAAAGCACCTACCTCCCAACCTCTCTGTTTCCACAACTTTTTGGCCAAAGTCAATCGATTTGATTAACTTTGACACGTACTTCATTTGAAGAAGGTTCACACGCTGTACCCCGTCTATGAACATGAAACATCAAAGAGAGAAAGCACAAAAAACTAACTTTCTCATTTCGCTTACACTTTCCCTTTCTCCTTGTAGGTCACAAAAAGACAATACACACCGGGAAGAAAGAACATGAATTGAAACGCGAAGTAGGGAGAGAGAGAGTGTGTGTGGGTGAAAGCATTGAGGACACTAAAGATTGATATATGTTGAAAGGGAACAGGTCAGCCTGAAGCAAAGTAAGAGACAATTTTCGAATGGGAAGTGATGTGGCCGCGTATTATTACTTACCGTCATCTTTTCTCCCACTACGTCGCAACTTATGATAACACCTCACTGGATCCCTCATCCCGCATTTCATTGACCTTGTTCGTCACAATCATAACTCAACTTTTGATGTCATAAAGACTTAACTCCTACCCGAAACCTTTCCCTTTCTTCAGGACAAGGTAAGCGACAAGGATACACACGTAATGAACTACTTTATAATATCTGCTCTATCAACTGAACCCATGAAAACCAGATACCATTTTATTTACTTCAATGTTATTGGGTAGTGCTTTAGAAGTTCACCAAAGACTACCAATAACAATTTCGAGGAATGTGTCGATGCCGATAGGATAGTATATTGACTTACGGTTCAATACTCGGAAAGAACAGTGCTGAATTAGCGGTATGAATGATGACTGATGACAGTCTCATTGTATCAACCTAAGCCACTTGCACTTCAACTGTTAATGCCGCAATGATGATATCCTTTCCGTTGAATCCTGCTTGCGCTTCCACTCCAACACATCGTCACATCAAATCTAATGCTTAAGGAAGTTATCGGTTTACCGAACTAGTTAAAATTGTATACACAGTATTTGTAAGCCATAGAAAAGAATTTTATAACAGAAAAAAATGTAGTACATATAAAGAATATGGGGTGAAAGCATTCATTGTTTAACTTTTAGTAGGTTATGAAGCCGTTCCACACAGACATGTGTCATTATTGTCGTTATATTCTTTTTTGACATATATTCTATACTACAGCAGCATCTCTTTATATAGTGCTCGACCACGATTACAAAAATGACTCAACAGTGCTCGCAGAACTTCATTCGCCAAAAATGGATGCGGTGGGGTGTCTGGTCTGCCAACACTATTTTCTTTTCTGGACTTCATTCATTTTTTGACTTTTCTCCAAGGAGGAAAAACATACTCTTAAGAAGAAAGAGAGAGAAAGTAAGAGAAAAACTTGAATCCAATCCAATTGCTTTACAGATCTATAATGGAATTTCTCTGGTTGTGTGTGGGTTTGGTTGGATATAAGACGTACCATACATACCTAATATAGTACTCGTTCAGCTTGCCAAGGGCAAACTAAAACAAGGTTTATTTTTAGTCTAGTCATATTGGATACTCTCTAAGAGTGAGCAAATAGTCACAATGCATTATCTCACATTTTCTTGCGCTTCCATATGTAATTCCCATTGCGACGGCTTCAGTGTACGTGGGAGACACCTGAAAAGTGGAGCAAATTGCATCATGCAATGAACATGTTCGTTCATACATTATTCTCTTAAGTATATCACCCACTTCCTTTCTCAGAAAGATTCCATGCTTGGATTGGATGAGCAATTGTAAATAAGCCTAGTGCAGAGTTGGGACTTGGGCTGGTTCATCGTGGTTTTGAATTTCAATCATAATATTTTGCCTCATGAATTAGTAAAATTAACTCAATTTTCTGCTGCACTTTAACTAACCGCAAATTCGACAGCAAAAAATGTATGTATATTATTAGATGCTATTATGTATTAGAATTACAGAACTTGATCTGTTACAGGAATCTTCAACACATAAGTTTTAACCATAAAGTCAGATCACTGAAGTATCTGGGTTAGGTGTCGTAATTCCTGTGCAGGAACACATGAACTTTGTACGAATACGAAAACTTTTGTATGATTTAGAAAAATTATTGATTTTACAAGTATCACACTTAGATCAATGATTTTTATTTTTTAAAGATTTTCTTCGTTGATAAATACGTAAAAATAGAAGGAACTTATACGTTCCATATATAGACATAGAAAAATTATGGGGTTAACACTTAAATCAGTATGGGAAGGAAATGTTGAGCGTGGCTTTCTCTGACAATAATACAAAAATACTAGACACTTTATACATACGTTTATAAGAGCATCATGATATGATGCGATCGCATCACAATATATCAGATTACGATACAGTCTAAGTACTTGTAAAAAAATACATTTCTATGCCTGTATCTACTTACGACTTATCAAGAGTCTAACTTTTCCCTTGGAAGATCAAAGGCCTTCGCATGCACAGAGACGCAATATAGGATCTACTCTACTACATCAGTTACCTACTTGTGCCGCGGTGAAAATACCACAACAAGGCACATCATTCACGCTGCTGTGATCCTTAATACATTTCTTATTAAAGCCTTCGTTAACGACAAAGGTAATAGGATACGTATATCTTCTATCATCGTATCATCACGGGCATTGATACTTGTGAGAAGAAACACAAGAGCCTGTCCTTAACTCGCCTTCCCTCTGTTCTTTTAGTGCTGCTAATATCAGTATTTGAGCCAAAAAGCCTCTTTTCTGTCTTTTTTTTTCTTTTGCTTCCTTCCCAGTTCGTCTCTTTTGTCCTGATCTAACAATATTTTTTTTCCTTTTCCTAATGCAGCCGGTATAAGTTTTAGTCGAAAAGCCAAAGTTGTCGATACTTATAAATTGTACGTTATACGTGATGATGGTGCTTATCACAATCCTCTCAATTCAGTGCTTGCCCTCTTATAGAAAAAACTGATGCTTCTAATACCAATTAGATGGTCTTCTCCGAATGTAAAGGTCGCAAGGAAAAGGTATATGTATAGGGATATAGGAGAAAGAAGGGGAATGCTAACAACAAGAACAAACTGCAGTGCTTCTGTCGTTTTAATGGGCTTACGTGAGGTGGAGAATAGCAACAGTGCTTCAATTACTTACTGAATCATTCAATGATGAATGAAGATAGGAGATGGTGAAAATCGAAATCTTCTTTCCTTTAAATATTTTTGGGAATATTGTTCAATTCTCTCTCTTACCAGACGGCTTTTTAAACTATGTAGTCAGATCATACTTCATATAGTATGGGTGTGAGCATAAGAGACTTAACTCAGTGTTACAAGAAAAATTTTAACTTCATACATATGTTGCATTATAGTTTCTTAGTTTTATACTATAGTGACTGGGAACGCGTGTTTAGGACTGATGATGAGAGTAGAAGATAGTATAAATAGATAATGTCAATGCTCCCTCTAAATCTTCGCAAAGGAAAGGTTTAAATAGAAGTATAAAAGATCGATTTGAAACATTGAACTAATAACAGCTGCGTTATAAGCTACATAAGTACGTTTTGAGATTTTGCTTGCTTAAAGGGGTTGTAGTCAATTTGATTCTTAGACTTTTACAAATGGTGAATAATAAGCTAGGCTATAATATTCAACATTTAAAGCTGTATTGAAGAAAAAAGTTTAGGATTTGTCAACACATCAGTGTCAGTGCGTGCGTATTGACAATTATTGTTTCATAGTAAAACATCAGAATGTTGCCTCAAAATGCGTCATTTTGACATTTAAACTGCATCATGATTTGATTGTTCGTAAAGTAAGTGTGTTCCACCCACAATCGATTATCAAGTTGCCCTTTCTTTGACGGTTTTTAAATCGATATTATGATCATACAAATACAAGCTCGAGGGCAAAGAAATTCGTTTTGTAAGCATTTCATATGCCATCTCATTTGGTTGGTGGGGTTGCTGGTCTTTGGCCTTTGTCTTGATTTTGTTAACAGACTGACGAACTTACGAAGGTTTAAGCTCTTTCACCATTCTCTTTTTGGCACTCACACATTCCAAGAATTTTGGTGTCAGATTCAATGCCCCACTCTCCACATACATATGTACGCTTATGTACATGCAGTGGGCAGGGAATTAAACTACTGCAATTCTATTTCCAAATTTAGTATGCTCATTTATACATTATGTTTGTACGTTATTTTCAACACCAGAGGTAACATTAGAATCTCTCATTGCTTGACACAAGACATTTGTTCATGGTGCATAGACAAGGATGGTGCAAAGAAATTCAAAGTTTAGCTCTGATAAAGTAAGTAGTAGTAGAGCACGTAAGAATAGTGTGGTGGCAAGTGGCAATTGTACCCACCCAGAGCAGAGTCTACAACTCCAGTAATTCTTGAGGGGATAAGAAGACCTTTCAAAGCAAATTGGGCAGATCTTATATGGCAAACTGCCTTGATTGCATATTATATTCTTCTCTTTCCCAAGTCAGAAAGTACAAGTTTTCTCGCTTGAATAGAAAACCTTTTGTGTAGCTCTTGCTCCAAAACTCATACGCACGTTACAACTTACAACTCAAATCTGCCTTTCAATAACTGCTTTTCATCGCCCAAATGCAATAATATTCAAACTTTTTGAATGTATGTATATGCAAAGGTATTTGCGCAGCATATTTGGTATGCATTTCTAAATGTAGCAACCAAATAAGCTTTTAAGCGCTTTATTGCTGTACGACCCATGACTTTTTGAAATGTTGAGAACTCATTGAAATCAAATTTCCGTTTGACTTGTGTACACACATAATGAGAGCCTTGACTTGGTAGTGGAAGCTTTAATATTACGTTTTAATAACAAGCATTTCCCTTTCAAGTTTCAATCAAGCTACTACTATTTATCCTTGAAATTTGCACGGGGTTATTGCTTTCTAGCAAGGTAATAATGCATCCGTTTGTGGTCGTTGTGAGGTTGCTGGTGGCGTTTGAATTTACGAAATTCTGAAAGCTGACACAACGCACAACGCATACTCATTCCCAAAAAGTTATGCATAATGAACATATATATATATATTATTTGCGTTCTAAAATGTGCCTACATGTATTTCAGCAATACCACCACGGACATTTATAGTACAACAGCATTTCCATGATTCAAGTGTGCTTGACTAAACGAGAAAAGAAAATGGAAGGGAGGGCAAAGTGGTGTAGTAAAATGGTGCTTCATTTATTTCCGCATGGATGCATACCTATGACCTCGTTATTGCTTTCATTTGTGGCAGTCAACAGCACTATATTTGTTTGTTACAAGGCCCCTTCATCAAGATTAGGTTAATGATATGTATTTTCATGATACCACCACTATATTGATACTACTTGAGACTTGAGCAATATACCCAATTCTACAATTTTGGGACATAAAATGTAAAATACCATAGTCAACAGTATAAGATATACAAACATACATATTATGTGTATTATAGGAGGCAGTTCATATATGGATAAACACCAATAAAACGCAAGTTTTCCAATGCAAAAGGACATTTTCATTGTCATTGTCAGCTATAGGAGCTCAATATCACGGGCCGTCTCTTTCTCCAGCTCTAAGCTAAGTCTTTTCTCGAAATGTAGTTGTATACGGCGACACCGAAATTGTTGATATCTCTCAAGAGTAGTAGTAGTAGTAGTCACCGTCGCCACCATCATCATCATCATCCGAAAACAACATCTCGTTGAGAACTCAGACATCCATACAACATGAACATGTTATACATAGTCCCAAGCACACAATAACAAGGCAGAGAACGACTTTACTTTTTTGTCATGATGAGATCCTGAAGAGGATATTGGTCGGAGGATATGTTTAACCATATAACATACAACATACTCATTGGGATTGTTATTTGCAAACAAAAAGCCAAAAACAATGCAATATCCATGCAAATATAATATGAATATAAAATGGTATTGGTAGGATTGTCATTCTAGTTTTCAGTATCGCGGCTTAAGCACACTAATACTACTGCTATTACTACTGTTAGGGGGACGATAAGACTAAGACTTTGCCATTTCAGCTACTGATATGATGCTGAGGCACCATTTACTTTGAAACTATAGAAGATGTGACTCGTAGAGAAACTTCCAAAGTCTGTTAATGAGAATTTGGTATTGTTCCTGGCATTTCAACTTCAACCTACCACCAAAACTTAGCAGACTGACGACAAAAAAGGCATTGGAGAGCAACATGCATTAAAATTAAAGTCCGTATTATTATCCAACCTTCAATTCAAACAGATTTTATATGTTTGTGTGAGAAACTTACTACTAAAAATGGGAATTCTTTTGAGCTGACTTGACTGTCAGAAAATTTAGAGAATGTTTCCATTCACATAACTTGTTTTATGACCACACTTTCCCCATTAATCCTATTGTAATATCTAGAATTTGGTGTGAAAACGGAAATGTTACGACATGCAACCTTACTCTCCTTTTAATTGCTTCCGGCAAAGGTTTCTTGACCCTTTAGCCAAGCTAATTACTATCCTAGACATTTTCATTAGCCAATAATCAACCGACAACCAACCATTTGCATTCTGGAACTCCTGCTCGTTTATATGTGCATTTAGAGAATAAATTATTGTGTCTAACCTTATTTGAGACATGCATTCAACATGGTTTGAATATTTATTCACATTAATCTCATGATTTCTAGAGTTCTTCTCTAAATAATAGGACTGACCTTCAACATCAAAGCGTTACAAAAAACCAATCTACTTAATTGGAGACAGATGACTGACGTTTTATGTCGATGGAGTGAAAAATGTACGCTTATAAGATTAATGCACATGCATTCACAATTTTTTGTATTATAATTCCTTCACGGACACTAGATTTCCATTAATTCTTAAGCGATCCTAATCCACTCTGACACACCTTTGTTGCACAATAAAAAAAGGCTCAACTAATATAAAATTCCAAAGGAAATGATAAGAGTGCAGCATGCATTAATTAATACTACGGCAAAACTACATCAGACCATTACTTTCTCAAGTAACTATAAACCCCTACCATAAGAAATTCCATCCATCAGGTCGACCTTGCACCCGGAAGTAATTAAGGTATACGTTCATATGTAGGCATGCCGCAAAAAGTTATGGTGAAAGGCCTCGAATGCTCCAACCTCGTATGCAACAACAGATGCATTTTTGTATGCCACTATCGTATATGCGATATACCCTATTACTTATTACATAGTTTGAGTACTTTAAGTTTACAGTCCACTAATGTCCTCATTATGGTACAATGTTAAAAGCCAAGTCGTGTCTTTAATGGTAAGGACTTGAAAACTTGAATTAAAAAATACGTAATGAAATGAGCAATATATCAAAACAACAACTGTAAAATGGAAAGTTACACTGTAATCAAATCACAAAGAAAAACTTTCAATTGAATTTTAGTTCCAGAATAATTCATCTTAAGAAACAGTGAAGGATAGCTAAAATCCTTGTATTTGGTAAACAATGTGCATTACTACGGCTTGCAAAAGGAATTTTGTATTACTACAAAAAAACGTGACGCAATACATAAGTCAGTTCACCCCCATCGACCTTGACCAACCTAAAGTAGGGCGATATCTCATCAAATTTCCACGACTTGAAGAATTATTAAGTACATAAAGGTTAACAGCAGTTAGTTTGATATTATGTGATATCTATATACGCCATACGCTATGCATTATGTGTTATACAGTTGCGATATATACAAGCAATTGGAGAAATGACCATCGTGTGGAATTCCCATCCTCAAGTCTGAAAAAATAGAACCGGAGCTGGGGAACCCTGTAGCTGTATGACATGACGTACGTATATACTCAATACAAAAGAATTCAGTCGGTGTCTTTCTGTGGTCTGCTGGAAAAACTAAGAAGAATGCCTTCTTCAATTAATAATACTGTCTTATTTCATGATGACCATGTGAGATTTCACAGGTGATATTGACTGAACATCATTTTAGTTTTTGGACTATGTCGATCATATCTAAACACATTTATAGAACTAGAAAACAATGTACCCACGCAATGTATGGGGTTGTATTTGTATGCAGTCGGCATCATTTCAGCTTCTGTTACAGGAGTGAACATTGGGAACTGGAAACATAAAAAAAAGTACGCAACTTGTTGTTTGACGTGATGAAAAACTGTCGAAAAAATAATCATTATGCCATGTTATACATGGTTCAGGGCAGTGATGAAATGAGATAAGCGAACTAACAGTCGTAAAACTTGTAAATAGTGCATACTTCATGAAGTGTACTCATGCACCAATGTTGAATGTTGTAACTTTGAGATTCGCAAATTCCCAGCTGGAAAAGGTCCAGTAAATTATTTTCAAGAGTAGTAAATCATAAAAAAAATCTGCAATAAAAGTTGAATACATTATTATTATTATTATTATTATCTAACATTAACATGGATTTATAAGGGATGCTAAAGTGTATATCCTGCACATATGAAACAATCCAACTGACATTTGGTTGGAGGGATAAGAAAGCTTATAGTCGCTATATAGTCTATATAGTCTTCAATTTAAAGTACAGTCTCATTTAACCCCTGACTCCTCACTGGACAATATCATACTGTGTTGCCAACATGAATGAACGGTGACATTTGTAACGACCTGAGTGACTAACATTATATGCCACTTTCTTGTGACAGCATTACTTGTCTTAAAAAGCCGTATGAGCACTTCTTTATTGAGCCCAATCTTGTTGAAGTAAAACGTTAAAAAGGAATAGAGTTACGTAATAATCGTAACCCTAAGCCAATAAAAATAAAGATGTGTCTTTTCTTCTCTTTACTCCTCACCAACTTGGCATTTTCTATAGAGGTGCTCTCTACTACTACTACAGTCTACACATATTTTACAAAGAAAAGTAAAGCACTGCATGTGGGTTTAAGGATAAGGATATACAATATATCCCTTCCCATATATACGGATTTCCATTCACTTTGCTCTTCTACCAGAGTGACTTTCCTTTCCTATTTCCTTTTCTTTACTTCCCTTTCACTTTTCTTTGACAGTGACAGCTTTATAAGAAAGCTCACAGCAGCAGACAGGGACAAGTATTGGGACAGCATACTTAAGAAAAAGGGACATGTTGAGTTAGCACTCTTACAACGGAAGGAAATTATGACGATGAAATGTGTACTACTTGCAGTACCACCATCAGCTCTTAACCACATGTATGTGCCTGCTCGCGTTTGGTTTGGTAGCATAAGTGTAAACCAATAAATAGTTAAACCAAACCAAATCAAGTGAATATCTAACAGAAAAAAGAGAGATTTTTTTAAACAGAAAGAAATATGCGTTAAAAGTGGATATCCGGTTTGGTAAAAGGACATGTGTAGTATGTACAATTCACTCTCTGGGCACATAATACCCCTTACACTTTTTTTCTGTCAACAATGAATGAAGAAAAACGAAAATTCTCATGTTTCAAGTGAGAAGCCATGTGTAGAATTTTTTAGGACGGAGAAAGTCTTCACATAAACTCGGTATTTCTAGTCATTGCTGTCGGTTTCCCGAACAAGTTCCATCCATGTATTATTGCTATTATTATGTGGCATATGGACGGACAGGACACAGATGGTTGGTCACATATAAAAATAGGGAATATACAAACCTATGTATACATTCAAAAGTCTAATATTTGCTTATATATATATATATATATATAATGTTTTGTTGAGAAAAATGCTAAAATAGGAAAAATACGGAGGAACTTTTCTCCACTGACATGAGTTGCTGGAAGGTAACAGAGTGGAACGACCATGAGTCGACAGGACATCAATGAAACTCAGCAGGGGTCAAGTATCCGACACTCGTTGTTTTATCTCAACTTTTATTATCTCACTTCACCTCCTATTTCTTCAAGTATTACAAATATTATTTCCCTTCTTACCAAGTCCTCTAGCTGTCCTCCTCGTCTTTGAATATATCACTTGAAAGTATCTAGAACGTTTACAGAGGAAATAGGCGAATGTAATTTAATAGGAAGAATAAATGTTACTGGTTGCTGTGCTGTGCTTGCTATATGTTATATGTGTCAACATGATGATCATTGTCTTTATATAGTGTCCTCATCATAATATAATCATCGCTATCAACTCAGTCATCATCTCTGTAATCGTCATCACTTCCATAATAATTTCAAAAGTGATGGTATTACTTCCTAATGGCAAGATATACATTTCTGCCAAAATATTATTGTGATATCTTTATTCTTTTGTTCGTGTTTTCCTATATACCACGAGCAATCTGGAACTGTGATATCCTATCATCATCGTATCATCAGCCAAAATGAATACTTACAATTTACGCCACAGAGCAACTAAATTCCCTTTTTATTGTGTACTCACAATTTCAACTATGATTGCAATGTATTTTTTTTTCTTTTATATTTTATTACATACTGCTCAGACATGTGAGGATTTGTGGGGTGTCAGTATGTGAGTGACGCATTCTAGAAAACTCTTACTCTTAGCTGACTACTACACCAAATTGAATAGAAATAGTTGCATCATGAACTTTACAACTCCCCCATCCCTTCATCATCATCATCATGAGCCTCGCAACATACCTATATAGTTTTCACTTATCGTTTCTTCTGTTTATCATTTCCCAATAATTTTCTGTATTTCCAACACACGATGAAATATTACCCCACATACAGGCCACCCTCATGACATGACAAGGAATGATAATGGGAATTGTGTGTGAAAGGAAGGGAGTAGGGGGAAAGCCACAATTTCATTGAAAGTGAACCACTGCAGTAGCCAAACCACACGGACGTCACTACATACCCCGGTAATTCAATGCAATGCAATGCAATGCAATGTAATGCATCAGCATCACATTTATTAGAAACGTGTGGGCACAGAGGGGCAAAAGTGGGGAAATGTCAAATCTTAAATAATGATCGAAAAATTGTATTAGCCCTCTAAATTCCATCAATTGGATTTTTCAGCTTGCTTCTTATTGGAAAATGTGCCACATGTACTGATTCTGACAGCATTGCATTCAAAATTAAAGCTAATTGTCGAATTCAGTCCTCAATTTTTAGTAGGCTATGAAGGAAATTACACGCTGCACGGACTACAGGAGGAACTGATGAATAAATATGTATCGTATCATTCACAAACTCTGGGAAGAAGTGACACGCTCACAAAAGATTTTTTCAGGTTGATATTCCAAATGATTCAGACTAAAATGCACAGTTTAGTTGGCAGAAACGCTAGTGTTGGTATCATATTTCACCATTCTATTAAATCTTTCGTATGGTAAAAACGAATTAATTGCCGGGTACGAAGAAGGAAGCAATGAAAACTCTTCGAACAAAAAAATAAGTAGGTATACACCTTTTTTTTCTTAGTCTCGCCTCTTAATGAAGTTACTTAATACGGTTTCATTAGGGTTTCTCCTCCCGAGAAAAATACTTTAATATCCCTAAGTACTTAAAACAAAAGAAGAGTTGGGGAAAACTTTAGACAAAAACCACTCATTCTCATTTTCAGTTAAAAAATAAAATACAACAGAACCAAAGCGAGAAAGTTTAGCTATAGTCAATAGCATTACTTTACCACTTGAGAACAACAGTGTGAAATTATAGCACCACAGGGCGAGAGAAAGCCAACTCATAAAGCAACCTAAAGAAATCGACCCACAAGGAACACACATTATATTAAGTTGTTTCTCTAAAAAAGAAGAAGGAAAAAAACTCCTCATAGGGTTGTTAATCATTTTTTTCTTCACATACACATTCCGTGATTCTACTCGTGCTGTAATTAACCTGCAGGGCGCTGATAGTTACTTGCTGGGGCACGTGCTGGCTATAATAATAAATGTGGTATGTGAAACGCTCCTCGATGAGACTCAAGAAAGAAATGGCTACCAAATTAATGTACCTTCCTATACTATCATTTCAGTTTCTTTTTTATATATAAGCATATAAAAATTCGTATTGTATTTTTAAAACCCATATTTTTTTCATAGGACATTATTGCTGTGTGTTGTATAAAATTATGTTGGTACCTCAAACTTCCAGTCTGTTTGGAAGTATTATGGACTTTTTATAAAACAAAAAGCATTAGAGTGAGTAGTAGTAGTATGATAAGCTTCCATAACTTTCTATACATATTCCAAGTGAAAAGAAAAATTATACGCAAAATTTTTATTTCCGGAGACGCACATTTTCACTCAAAATTACTGCTATTAATTAGCAAACTGAAAATGTTAGAGAGGATATCAGCCCCATTCTTATTCTACAATACAATAGCCACGATTGAACTAATGGTTTATCGTTATCAGTAAGTAATTTCATAACATTTCAGGCTCCTTTTATGTATTCGCTTCATGTATGTATACTTTTGAAAACAGAAACTTAGAAAACGTTCATATATAGACTCTTCGTTCTCGTTTAAAACAAACAAGGATAAAAACAGCAGCAAATGTGTCATCACTTGGAAGAAAATCGGTTGTTGTTAGTGTTGGTGATGATGAGATATCTTCAAAAAAAAGTTCATATCACAGCCAGCCAGTGTATGCAGTCACATCTGGAAGAGACCTGATAGGGTGCTGTCACTAGCATACTGTGTATTGTTGCGGATTTCTTCTGTACACTGCACTGCATCATGACATGGATGGAAAGCTCTCTGCAGAAGATACGATCACTTTTACTTTCTCCCTGCAACAACGCATTATATAATCAGTGTGTAAGTTGGATGTAAGGACCTAATATTTCCCCTTATCAATGATTTGCGAAGTAGCAGTAATACGTATAAAACCTACTACAAACTATATATTTTTCCACACCCGCGAGTAAACAGTGACGGTGTAGAAAAAGGGGAATCAATAAACTTTGTAATTTTAGGGTTACATTCTGTTCACGCAGCAGTAACTTCACAAATCATTCAGAGAATACATAGTATGGTTTTAAAGGGATAACAGAGACGTTTCTGTTTAAAACAACAACACCAACGAAAGCTTTCACTTTCCTGATGTCACTTTTCTGAGATTCTTTACACTATATCTCGATATGTTAAAGTATAAAGCAAAAGCATAAGTACTTGAAACATAAAAACCAAAACGAAACAGAAATATTGAAAGAGCAACTAACTAAGCTACACACTATGTATATGCATGTTCAAAATAATATGTTTTGCCTTTGAAGCATGGTCTAGTTTTTAATTGTTGGACTTTCTCTCAACAGCTTTATACATTTCGTTCTTTGTTTTGTTGTTTCAAGAGGAAGAGAGGAGAGATTCAAAAGTAAAGAAAAGTCAAGCCCGTGTTAAAAAGAAGGAAGAGAGTGAGAGAACAGGTCACTTTTACTTTTGAGAGAAAATAGAAAGAAGAAAGCTATTTTGCGTTTGTTGCCATCTCTCATCTTTTTTCTCTTCACTTCCTCTGTATTCTTTTATATGTATATATACTACTACCCAGTATGTACAAAAGTGATAGGAGATACACACAATGAGAGGAAAAGTAGGAAGTACATTATATCTTTTACCACCACCCTGCAAGAAATGAAACTGTTTTGCATTTTATGAAGCCAATTTCACACGGGCACTCCCTTACACTACCCTTGAACGTAAAAGACTTTTTTTTTCGGGGAGAAAAAGTAGTGAAAAAGTACTTAAAACCACTTGCACCAAAAGACTCTATCTTCTTGTGTCCAATATGGACGTCTTTTTAAAGGAGAGCTTTTTCTTTTCATGAGAAACTTTACTTTCTCCTTTGCTGTAATATAGTACACCACACTAATAGTTGAAGAGATGTTGGTTGGTTAGTAGACACTACTTTAGTCGACTTCCTGGTCTTTCTTTACAGAGAGAAGAATCTCTCGCTCGTAGATTCACTTTGGGCTTCTTTTTTTACTTTGAATCTCACTTAAGCGTATTACAAATGAACGGACTTCCATATGTAAGGAATATGAGATGATGCTATATACTTTCTCGTTTCGGCAACAAATACAATTTAGTACATATCGTAAATCGTGCAAGATGCAGCAAATGAAGTACCTACTTCAACACAGATTTCCGAGAGCACACACCAGACCAGGGCAGGGCTTTAATATTAATAACAGTTCATTTCAAGATGGGGTAAGTACCTCCCCAGTTCAATTATAAAAGATCAAGGATGCTCTTCATTCAAGTTTGAAGTTTTCGGGACACGCATTGCTTTTCTCAA
Source organism: Orchesella flavescens (assembly GCA_964034955.1). Taxonomy (NCBI): domain Eukaryota; kingdom Metazoa; phylum Arthropoda; class Collembola; order Entomobryomorpha; family Orchesellidae; genus Orchesella; species Orchesella flavescens. The sequence continues at coordinate 15,549,419 of OZ035957.1, read as the reverse complement.
AGTTAAAAAAGACTCAAATATTTGTAAATATATTCTATTTGAATCCCCTGTTAAACATGTTCCCAGAAATTGGGGAAAAATGAACACGAAACAATTGCAATTAGTATTAAAATTACTTACAACTTTCAATATACAATATAGCTAATTTTTCCTTTACTGTAGATACACTATGCATATATCTCATAATCATTCTCTTCATATCATCATCTTCTCAATAATCTGCTCCTTCTTCATGAACATCTGCTTATGCTTGCACCAAAAGATTATATTGTCTATATAGTGCGAATATAACTCTCCTTTTATTGCGGTCGCAGTCGTGAAGTCAAGAAAAGGCTTTCACAAAGAAAGATAGGGTGTGAGAGTAAAGGAGTTTTAAATGATTTTCATGAACAGCTTCATACTGTTCTACTGCCAGTTTCTCATCCAAAAACGAGAGACCGAAATTGATATACGAACTTTTCAAACTCTTCAGGGATGCCTGTCTGTTGGGCGTGTGCCTGGCTGGCTCAACCAAACCAATCCAACACACTACTATTCTTGGAGTATATGGGGAATTTTATCTATTTAAAGTTAGAATTTACATTATTCTACTTATTTTTATAAAAGAAACTACCCGTGTAGACTTATTATAAGTAGACGGGTATATTCAAATTATACCAATTTATGTATAAGACCATTTTTTCTGTAGCCTAACCAACTCCTACGCCTAGCCATCACAACACCCTCCTCACCCTATATATAGCTGGATTTGTGTTGGAGTAATGTGCGAAAAAAATTCATTCCCAGTATCTTAGGGCCATGAGGGAATCCATTATACATTATTGGAAAAATCTGTTTTATGCCGCACAAACTGCGGAGGGCAACAAAACATAAGAGTCAGAAGAAGAGAGAGAGAGAAAAGAAAGCTGCAGGCATGAAATTATTTTCCTCATAGGCCATAAACAAAAAAAAGTTTGGCAAGTTGTAAAAAACGCGAGGCTTTGAGCCAACAATAGCTTCTTCTTCTTCCCACTTTGCCCACACACATTTATACACATACATATATAGATAGATAGACCAGACCACACCGCACGTTTTCTGTTTCGCTCTCATCTACATCATGTACATTATGCCAATAAATACTATGCACAATTTTCTCTCAAGTTGAAGAGAGAGAGCAGAAGAAGAAGAGAGCCTTATTGGGAAGCTTTTTTAGTACCTTTCTCCAGAAAATTGCAAGCTGTTGACTTGACTTCTTGACTACTTCCTTTAATACATTCATATCGTTGTGAACTACTGGAAAAAGAAACTGGAGAGGAGTAAACGAGTAAAACATCTTTAAAATCACTTTTGTGCATGAAAGAAAAAATATTACGGATGAGTGACTCAACATGCCCAAGTGTTTCTTCTGCTTTGTTTGTTGTTTACTATCACTCCAAGCTATAAAACTCAAGTTTTTTTTCTCCTTCTCAAATTGAAAAGATACATGAAGCTGGATATAATAGGAAGAAGATTATTGTGATATGGCCAATGTACATATGGTTAGCATTAGTTCGTATGTATTTGAGAAAGGCCGGGGAGCAGTGTAGTAGTCTTGTCCTTGTCTTTTTATTCTTATAGTTTTTCAATATTTGACACATTTGCCGTTTGTTATTTCATGATTTATTGTGCTCATTAAAAATGACATGTTTTCAGTTATGAAATGAAGGACTGCAGATGATGACATCAGAGAAATATTTCAATAGAACTTTGAAGAATTGTAAGACAAAAGTTTATTGGAATATTTATATACTGAATCCACTGTGTTGGATAAAGAAATGGACATTTTATTTGAATAAACAGTTTTCACTTTATAAATCCAAGACATTTGGTTGATTTGGCTTTTCATTTGACTATAGAAAGTTGTAGGGGCATGCTGAGATTATACTTTCTTCGCTTTGTTAACATAATTTGCAAAGAAATTGCTTGAACTTTGGCTGATATATAAAGCAGTAATTTATCATTTTCTATTAGTTTATTGTTTTTTCTATAGAATTGTAAACATGTACATAGGCAGAAAATAAAAAGAACACATAGGAACCCGAGCTAGAAGAGAGATTCGAATTTTTGCAACGTTCTCGCGTGCCTGTCCGTCTTTTTGGACCAACTTTCTAGTAATTCAAAGTATTATAGTTTACTAGTTTACATGTATGAAACCTCTAATGGCTAAACACAATTTACTGAAAGTCTTTACGCTGGAATTTGCCCCCTGACTAGTCCTACTACTACTAGTCGTAGGCAGCAGTAATTTTACAGGATGCCAAGTCATGTAATCCTGTTTATGAACAGATGCATATTACGTACATATATATGTTATCACAAGTATAAGCATAATTCAGGAGTTTTTGTATCGTTCTTCAGATGGGTTTACGCATACATAGTGAAATAGATTGAAGAACGATGTGATGTGTCTAGCCTTTTAACACCATTCATCAATGTCAGAGTCTACATTTCGACCAAAAAACTATTCGACCTGTCGACTACTTTTCCTCTCTGAAAATGTACAACGAGGGAAGCTTTGTACGCTAAGCTCTTCACATCAACTCGTATTTAGCTTTTGGTTCTTATAAACTCCCGTTTCGTTGTTTCCTACTATATTGGTCTATATCTGGTTCAGCTAAATTCTCGCATCTAGCCAATCGTTTTCGTCATGTTCCACAAAATAAAACCAAGTTCATTGTTGATAGTCCTTTCTCTAGATGTAAAATGATTAACATGAGCTGTCTACAAACGTTAATTCCTATACTGTGAGCAGATTAGGGATATCTTAAATGAGTAAATAATAAACTCAAGCAAAATGTTAATTTGCTCACTCACTTCAGGAGCAGAACAAAAGGCATTGTAACTTAATTGCGAATTGGGAAACTTGATATAACCAACACGCTACTACACTGAAATAAGTGGAGACCATTTCAAATCAATCTGCGTATTCATGAACTTATTGAAGTGAAAGTATATTTGATGGACTGTATACAATAAACTGGAGATGGTGAAAGTAAAAACGACCAGGCTCAATTCTTAAATGAGAATTTACTGAAACGATGATGATTATTCCAACAAACTAAAGCTTGTATGCTATCTACCAGTTACATCCTCTTTCAAAGTGATTGTACTAGTTGATGAACATTCGGAAGTAGATGCAGAGAGACTTCCGTCATGGTCTTCTGTACATGAGCTATCAAATCCTCTAAAGTAATTTTGCTTAGGTGGTGGATTTGAAGGAAGCTCTTGGATGCTGCTAGGAAGAGGACTGATGTCAAAAAACTGTTCCTTCAAAGCCTGTAATTTTTGCAAAAAGGTATTTTATCTCACGGTTTCTTTTCATGTAGTTATAATACAAGCTTAACAAGAAGGCATAGTCCCTAAAGATTCTATACCATACCTTTTTAGCCGATAATCTTTTGGTGGAATCGTAAATTAAGAACTTCCCCAGGAAATCGCTACAACCTGGAACATCCGACGGTGCAAGTGTCTCCAATGGAACTGGACTCATTTTGCTGAAAGAGATTTTGTTGTAATCCGGAAGTTCACTGTGTCCTGGCCATATTTCTTCGTTAGGAGTTCCTAGGCTTGATATGACAAGGTATAGCTGATCAATGTCATTTTCACCCTGTGTACAAATAAATATTATACACGATAATAAATCAATATTGTCTCAATGAAAAAAAATACTGAGATTGAGATTCTTGATATTTTATAGTAGTTTAATAATAATTTCATTTTTATACCGGAAATACTGGACTTCCTTTCAGCATCTCTGCAAATATTGCTCCAGCGGACCAAATGTCAACAGTCTCATCATAATACCTTGCCCCATAAAGAAGCTCAGGAGCACGATACCACCTCGTAGCTACTTGATGTGAGTATGCCGTTTTCTCATCTCTGAAATACAGTCGACAAAGTCCAAAATCTCCAATTTTTAGTGTTTTATTGTCTGCAATCAGTAGATTAGCAGGTTTCAGGTCCTGTTGTGATATAAAAGGACAAGCAAAATATTGCACTCATTTAATACACATATACATTTTATACTTTTTTACAAAAATGTTTACAAAGTATATTATGGGTGTTTTTTTACTCTGTGCATTATGTGATGACTGTGAAGGTACTCTAGTCCCCTAAGTATCATTTTCATGTAGCACTTAGCTTGCCCTCCAGACAATTTGTAACTATCCAAAATCTCCCACAAGTTTGATGGCATAAACTCGAAAACCATCACAAAACTTAGCCCTTGAGGAAAAACATCTATGAGATATACTACATTTTCATGCTCCAAGCATTGTAACGCTTTGATTTCCCGAATGACTTGCACCGGAATTCCGTCCTCAGAGATTTTTTTAAGTGTCACTTTCTTCAGCGCCACCAAATCACCGCTAACAATGTGACGTGCCTTCAAAACTATCCCGTGAGCTCCTTCCCCAACAGTTGCTAAAACTTTGTAGTCATTCATTTCCCAACAAACACAAAAGGGATTCACAATGCATGCGGTCCTCAGTATATAAATTGCACTTCAAGGCGGTACTAAAATTACTGTGAAATAACCCTCTTAACCACCTGCTGGGGTCAAAACTCGCATGGATTTTTAATGCTCACGCATGAAAAACTACAAACTTTTTTAATTCTAGAAGAAGAGATGAAAAACCAGTCCTGAATTTTACAATTCCGGTATAGAAATGAAGGACTCCAAAGCTCTAATGATATCATACGACGATGATCAGCCACTATTGCCATCCAGCCTTTTGTACTGAAAGAATACATAGCAACCAGAGGCACAACAAAAACAGTTTCCAGTTCCAGAACAATGCTTCGTTTGGCGATCCAACAGTAAGTTTATAAAGGAGAAAGAGAATGTGTTGAGAAATGAGACAACATTAGCGAAAGCATAAAGCTAAAACACGAGCATGAAACTTTCACCACATACAGCTCTAGACATCTACACGTTTTAAAAAGGAACAACCAATACATTCTGTAGTTTTCTTTCTTATGCCATGTAGCATACTTTGAATACCAGTAAAAGTTTTATTTTCATTTGGTTTAAGAATACATACTGAGATAAATCATGTTTTTACGGAAAACTGAAAAGTAGTAATTGCTCAGTTAAATATTGTTTACAAAATGGTTTACAAAAAAATTGTTTTGAGGTTCTTTTCGAACACGATCGCGATGGAACTACAATATAAGGATTAGAGAAAATTACCATTAGCATTGATTTACTTGTAGCAAGATAATAAATGAGTAATAATAATAACTTTATTACAAATTCTTTACAAAAGTCAACCACCTCCAATCCTAAAGTTATCTAACCAATCAGGCTCTTATAGTTTTAAGTTAATACTTTTCCTTAAGTAGCCGCTATAGATCACGGGAATGCGCACAAACATTTACATAATGTTTGTTCATAAATGCGTTTGAGTTTGAATCAGTACAGTTTGCGAAATAATAGTGAACACTTTAGCTTATATTTTCTTAAGATGTCTATCTAGATTTCAGTAGAATTTAGATGAGCAATTAAAGATTAAATCCACCCTCAGGCACATTTGTGACCGACATTTGGAAATCTCCATTTTCATTAGTGGATGGAAGCAGTCCATCATCTACAGCATTCTGAAATTGAAATATATACATCGTATCAAAAAAATTGCCCACACGATCACTACAACTTATTCAAACAACAAAACTTACCTCGTCAGAGAAGAAATTATCAATAAGGACATATGCCTTCGTGTATACTGTATTGTTTTCGTGTGACTGCAATTGCTCAATACTGTCAAGACCTCCACTCTCCTCAATGGCGCAAGCTACCTTTTCCACCTGGTTCACTTCCTGTGCGGCCTGATTTTCAATAATCAAACAATATTATTTTTATACCTACACCAACTTAATGTTAATACAAAGCAAGCATATAATACACGAAATCAAAAATTACCTTTAATATATTTTCCAGGCCATCCAGGGTCGTTACAATGGTTCTCCAGTCCCTGCATCTTAACATATCACACATGGCAGGTATGGCTCCATTCTGGCAAAGATGAATCATGTGATCCACATTGCCTCCAGATGTAATATTAGTAATAGCCCAAATTGCTTCCTTCTGAGCTCTGAATTCGCCCTGTATTATTATTATTATTGACAAAAGGAAACCACATTAAGTATGCATTATTACAAGACCCGTTAGACATGAATGCTTTAAAAGATTATAAGATAAGAGATTAAGGTGTTTCTTACATTCCGAAGAACTTCAACCAGTAATGGGACAATTCCTGCCTGTAATATTTCTGTGATTTGTTCAATGGTTCCAGCAGCAATATTGGAAACTGTCCATGCAGCTTCTTTAACAATATTCATTTTAGTGCATCTCAGCAATTTAGTTAACAAAGGAAGAATGCCAGACTTCACGACACACTGAGTCTAAAATATAAACAAAGTTCATCAGTACTTATAGACAAACCAAAATAATATAATATTATAATATAGTAATTCCATGAATAACCACGTGTACGTTCCACTAACCTGTGAATCAGTGCCAGTAACTATATTGCCAACAGCACGAAGACAAGGAGTTATAACATTGTAGTTTCCACAGTCAAGTAGTTCCACAAGTCTTGTAACGACACCAGATTTCACAACTTCCTCAATTTTTTCATTTGGACCGTCACTCAAATAAGAAAGAGCCCAGCAAGCGTCCGCTACACACAAGAAAAGCGTATTAGCAACATTTTCAATCCATTAAGTCATAAATGATTATAATTCATAGTTCTAATAGTACTTACAGACTACTTCCATGTCCGTCATCTTTATTAAGCGAGCTAGCGCAGGAAGGCACATTCTTGTGGCTTCTTGTGGTGGAGGAGGGCTTTTGGCTCGACAAAGATTTGAAAGGGTCCACGCAACATTTCTTAAAAATGATGCCTACAACATAATAGATATAAACATAATTATAATTAGTACTTTAATCTCTGTTTGGTAAAGCTAAAAACAAAAAATGTACGCAAGATAAACTTACAGAATTCTGTGATTTTGCTAAAGCCACCAGAGGAGGGACGATACCTTTGCTGATTACATGATCTCGTAATATTGGCCCATCTCCCTAAAATAATGAATAATAATAACAAGAATACTATTAACATTCAAGCAAGACGGAAACAGTAAGAGTAAAATAGCCTTCTATTAAATTAAAACTTGGCTTACCGCAATATTACCCAGTGCCCAAATAGCTTGTTCGGCAATGTGAGCATAGGGAGATCGCAACATCTCAATAAAGGGTGCCACTGCACCCGCATCCACAACCGTATTTGTTTGTACTTGATTCCCTGACGCAATGTTAGTTAAAACCCATGCAGCTTCAAACTGCAAGTCGGGATTCTGCTCATTGTTTAAAAAATGGATGCATCTAGGCACAATTCCAGCTTGGATTACAATATCAATAGGGGGATGCCTTTCTCTGCTTAGAATTTTCCGCGTCAGTTGAGTAGCTGAAAACTGGCGATCTGGGTCGTCACTGCATAATTATTGAAAGCACAAAAGTTCACACATAAAAAACATTTCCACATTGTACAAGAACACAATAATATTCTTAAAATATAATTTAATACCTAAACATGTCGATTACAATCTGCTTCAAAGTACCATCATTAACCGATACAGCAGTGGCAGCATTACCGGCTTCATGGACAGGACTTGCAGTTTTATCCAACTCATCCGTGTCAATATTTCGACGCTTAGAAAGTTGTTCATCCTTCCTAGCTTTCCGTAACTCCAATGACTGGTCAGTGCGGCGACGCCGAAGTTCCTATATAACATTCAAATCAATTAAAGAAATGTTTATGGATGCTAATAATAATTCAATGAAACTGACTGACAAAAATTGTAAGCTTTAATCTTACATCCGTGTCCTTTCCAAAATTCTTAAACGTTTTCAGACGATCCTGAGACATCTTGATTCGTTCCTGTTTTCAAACGATGAATTTAAAATGTTGTACCTAATGAAAAAAATCAAAATCAGTTAGACTCAAGACTGCATATGAAAAGCGTTTTAACAATCACACAATAATATATATTATTATACACAGCAAAACCTCTACAACTTCTACTTCTACCTACAATTTAGGGCCGAGATTTTACACTAAGAAAGAAACCACCTACCACACGCACACCATTCATGATACCACTTCAAAAGTACAGAAGCTCCTTAACATTCATGGCATTCATGCCTTACCCTCAATGAATAGAACTACGAATAGAAAAGTTGGTGAATAGACTACTGAATCCATTCGTTTTGCTTGTCAAGTTCTAGAACAGAAGACAGCTCTATTTTGCATTTATTATGTACCTTTAGGTATATTCTTATCATAGATAGGGATTAACCAAATTTAATGCAAATGAAAATAAAGGAATCATAAGAAGCGAGAACCCCGACAAGCCTCCATTCACCAAACCAACATCTAGTTAGTCAAAAGAATAAATCTCAAAGCTAACTCAGCCATTGCACTTTAAGCTTCTGCCCTATCACCTAATATACATTAATTTTGACAATCAGTTGTAAAGAACCCATGACCATAAAAGTAATATTTTCTACTCCATCCTTCAACATTTAAACACTCACCTACTGATCCACCCAATTATTTTAAAATGAATTAAATACACATTCAAAATATACATGCATGCAATTCACATCTCATGAGAAGAAGACAAGATGATAGAATAATTCATGTAAATTAAAATTTCCAGAGTCCTACTTCTATCACCTATTTTGAGCTGCATTAATACTTTTTCAAGCACAATTGCCAAATTTAAAAACGCTTTGGTCATGTTCACCGAAATTGCTTGCTTTAACAGTTCAACATTTTGAAAGGACACACCTTGAAGTGTCCGTCCGTTCCTTATGTAGGGACCTTAGGGTAATATCATACTTAACTAATTTGAAAATTTCACGGAGAAAAAAGTAAACAACCTTACCTTCAAAAGCTTTAACAGCGATTCACCGGAAGCAAAGAGTGACAAATGAATTGTGGCGTCGGCAAACTATTCGTATGAGAAAGACAGGAAGACACTGCACTATCAAATTAAAAATTGAACTGACAACTGACTACCAACAAAGGGCAATATCTCTCTCTACTTTCCTCCAACGGTCAAAAGCTTTATCTATACTAAAGGTTTTGTCGGTTGATTTAGTTTTCTGTTCACATGAGAATGAGATCCACTCCGGGATGTTTTACCATTGGTATGATTTTGAGAAGTGAATGAAGGCAATGCAATGCATGGAGAAGCAACATGCAGAAGAGCATACACAAGGAGCTGAAAAAATGAGTAACGAACACCCATGGATCCAATTCAGAGAAACCAAGAACAAGAACGTGTGTGCTTGGACTATGCAGATGCAACGTATAAAATGCGTATGAGAATGAGACCTAGACGACAATGCATGCAGTAAAATGTACATAAAGTGATGAGTTAGGTATGAGAATGAGATGATGCATAATATTTTTTGTTTGTTAAATATAGACAGTACGATAATTGGGATGATAACCATTCACATCTTATATACTATCTGGCCAAGGGATTATCAAATCAATCAGCATGATAATGACTTACAAAGCAAATGAAGACCATTTAACGTACTAATTCAAATTAAATTTTCATTGGTTTCATAAGTATCATTCGGATCTCAAAACATTTGTTGTTCCATAGCCATGCATGCAATACACCAACAAAAGTCAAAAATATCCAAAAGCAGGTATATTCGTATTTATGCCATATAAGCATCTATGGCATAGAATGAACAGAGAGCAACTACGTGTGGGGTGAATACCGATACGCTCACCACTATATAGTAGCCTACCAACTTTTTTTTAGGTACATTGCATTCTCCAATTTATCAGAAACAGAATAGTAATATTAGTAGGTAAGATGAGGTATGAGCAAGCTAACAAGTTCAAAGTTATAATACAAAGAACATAATTTTATACCGTGCAGAGAGTGCAGACAAGGTTCTTAGTCATCCTCATGATACGAACGTTTGGCATACAACAATAATCTCTGCGCCTCTGCAATGTGAATGAACATTTTAGTTGGATGGATGGATTACATTACAATACACAATTTCACTTGATACAAGAGAGTATGGAACAACATGAGGCATTTTAAGATTATATAGTAGGAATCTCACTCAACAAAGATTGAAAATGGCAAGGTATGCTTGAGCTTCTAAACTTTGTTGACTCGTCACTCTTTCGTCTTTGTCCGAATACCTTGAATCTACATGTTATCTAAATATTAAACTTTTTTTGGAGTACAAGATCCAGAACAAAGGTAAATGATATAGTACAATATTGTATGGAAAACAATGGAACTGCAGATGGCACAATGTTGAACATTGGGTTTTATGGGTTGAGGCGAAGAATAAGTTAACTAATGACTTTGACACGAATAATATTATGTAATCTAAATTGACTCAGACAGAAATTGATACCTCTATTTTAAACACACTTTATAGCACATAGTACATTAAGAAGATGAATTACTTTTTATTGAATTCATATTGTAAATCATAAAACAGTCTTAAAATATCTAAATCCATCAAAATTAAAACTTTACATCATAAAACAACTTTTTCTAATATCTAGTAAACTTCTTCGACAGATTTATTTTGACAGTACAAAATAGACATAATAATATAATTAAATGCATAAATGACTTTTTTAGTGTTTGGTTTATAATCATCAATAAGACAATAATGAATGATGTGTAACTTAAATTAGTCCACCAATCATCACTCCAAAAATTAATACTCCTCCCCCAATCCATCCCAACTCAAACAAAAAATTCCCATACACTTCCGACTCATAATAATACTTGTTAACATAATAAATCAATCCATCGATTCCAAGCCAATCGTATGCAACCCCTACAAAAATACTTAAAAGTAGAGCTTTGGCCCAATATCTTTGTTTTACAGGCATGTCCACAAAGAATAGGAATGTGACTAGTGGACTTACAACAACTCCAATAAACACAACTAACGACGGATTGAACAATGCCAAGCAATAGAGACCAGTAGCCAATTCGAGGAGACAGAAACAGTAGACAGCTTCTCGAATTTCCTTTTCAATGTTCCAATGCAAAAACATGGAAAACGATAGGATGCTCAAGAGAAGGCCTCCGCATATGCAAGCAAACACGTTGGCTCTGATTTCAATTCCAGGATAAACTGCCTCAAGTAATGGAAGTAGAATCCAATTCAGGTTGTTCAACACCCACCGAAGAAACACAGCTAGCGCATGTAGACCCATCAGCGTAAATAATCCTTTAGTTGTGTTCAATCCTTGCTTACTAAGCCATATTGTTGCTGCTTTCAAAGCTATTGGGAACAGAATTAAAGCTATAGGGGGGAAGTATAACCCAATCGAAATAAATCTGTTTGGAGTTGTCTTCAAATAGAAAAAGAAGGATTGATGCAGTCTCTCCAGGAGATTATTCAGTGATCTGAATGTTGCTTCAAGAATCCGTCCAATGTCTGAATAAGAAACTGGATTACGAGCTTTGCAATTTTTGGCAGATTTCCCAAGAAGTGTTACTGACTCAATGCCGTATTTTAAGAAAAATCCATGAGAGCCCGAAGGTGTGCCTGTTGACTGCATTTGCATGAAGCTAAAAAGCTTTCTCACATCAGCTTCCGGCCAATCTGGACGTTTTTCCTAGTAAATACATTAATACTCAAATATTTTAATTCAATTAGGCAAAAAAATGTTTGAACTTGCACACACATGTGGTTAGATCTAGATCGGTTAGATAATGTATGTACTCACGTGGTCAAGAACAATGAATTTGTTCAGAAGGTTTACTAAATCCAGATTTGGAAGTTGACCATTGATTCCATGAAATTTTGATTGTAGTGAGCACACGTCCGTCGCTTCCATTATAAAATTAACTGCAGCCTGAATATTCCCAGCTTTTGTATGGACATTGTCAAATCTGAAGACACTGGAACTCCAATCATCCGTAATTTCCTGATGTCCCTTTACCCACGCCAAAGATCCCAAATGCGCTTCAGAAACTAGAAACACTATATCCTTTGCCCAATACACTTGATCTGCAAAAAAACGAAAGGACGTGATTGTAGGTTCATTTAAAAGCGTCACTACTGGCATCGTTGGCAGCAACACACACATAAATATCAATCATTTGTAACTGTAAGCTTACTTACGGCGAAAGTAATCAGCAAGGGCAAACATAATTCCAATTCCAGCCAAGTTTCGCCTGCTACTCTGTTTGTTTTTTGGAAAGTATGGTGCATTAAATACAATGGATTCCGTCCCTGCGGCACGTTTCGCTCTCAAAACTGCAAATACATTAGTTCCCGTGCCTTCATCTAGCTTATTCTTGCTTATCAAATCTGAAATGGTGTAATTTTGCAGCTCCGTCTCAACTAATCCAAGTCGATGAAAAAAGGCTTCAAACTGTTGAGGAGGAATCCTTCCATCGTACTCAGAATCTAGACGAAAGAGCTCCTTGGTAAACTCTTCTGCATAGTATGCTCCATCAAAGTTTTCAACGACTAGACCAGGCAGTAGTGCATTTTCCGAAAAGTAAGTACCTGCAATTGAAGATGTAAAGATATTTATTTAATCATCAACCATATCATGTCCATGTTCTTCTTTACTACACTTGGCTGTTGTGCAGTACAGTAATACTTAACTTACCCAAATTATAATCAGCATTTGCAAGAAAAATTAGCCAAACGATCCCTGCCAAGTAGCAGATAAGTCCAAATGCACCTCCTTTCCCTTGCAGTAATTTTACCAGCCGGTTTGTATCATCCGTGTTTGGATTTGTGAGGATTCCCATCTTATCTTTTGAGTCGTTACGTCGCACGCAGGGAATTTCGGAAGACTTTACGATCCTATCATTGAGCATCTAAGGAATGAGGGATGACAGATACAGAAATAACTAACATTGAACATAAAACACATGTGACATCACATGACACAACTTATTATACATACAACATAAATACGATTACAACATTTGTCCACACGCAAAATTTAATTTAGTTAACTTACCGGTGTCAATTACAACTGATCCAGTCGCCTATCTATTATCAATGACCAAATGCATGAATAGATTTCAAAACAGTGAGTTTTATGCAAGACCACCCAGCAAATGTTTACTATTTGCACAAGAATGAGGAAACTTCAGTCACAATTTTCGCTCTTCTTCTTTCAAAGCCAAGGGGTCTAATGAGACCCGAGTTTTTTTTGTGAGAGAAAGTTAACTTACTGGTAATATCCGAAAATATAACAACATTTAATAATGAGCAATAACTATTCATAAACCAGAGGTATTCAAAACAGTGATGTTGAATCCGCATTTATTAGTCATTTTTTTTCCTCCTGACAATACATTATTAATTATTGTGATGAATTCATCGTAATATAAACCTTTCTTTTCTGACGACAACTCAATCAAAAATTCAAAAGACAAAGCTACCTAGATAAAGATAAGACGCTTTTAGTAATCACGCTGGCTAACTCTGAGCTTGCGTTTTTGACAACATTATATTTTCTGCCTTGTTGCTTTCTAAATATTCGAAACTCGACGCACGTCAGAAATAAGTAAGATTGTTAGGTATTTTATATTATGCTTTTGATAATATATAGCTATTTAACACTTATGTTGTAATAATAATAATTATATATTATAGTAGTAATAATAATAATTGTATTTCGTACCGACTTTGATTACAGCGAACTTAACCTACACGTCATAACTATAAATGATTTTTATGTATGTACATCAGGTCACACGGTGATGCATGCTGCATTAAACTGCTCAAGATATATATATTGATAGCAATCCATAGACGAACTCATTTCACCAATTATAGTTCATCATCAAATTGTCAATCACGATCCGATCATCATCACCTTCATCGTTCAATTAATTGCAGTTTCAGCATGACATATACATACATAATTTTTAAAGGCAACGGTCCGTTTTCGTTATTTTATGCAGTAGTACTAGTACAACGACGTCATCATCAAAAAAAATTAAACAAGTTATGGGACTATAGGAGAATCATAAATCTGACAGTGAAATATTTGCAATATCGTTCAACTTAACTGCGACATATAACGAAGAAATAGTACATATACAATAATGTAGAGTATCGATAAGTTTAAATAATTAAGGGTAACCATTGAATAATAATGGCATACATTTTAATAAAACCTGAAATATAAGGTAATGTAACATTATTACCAGTACCGCACATCATGTATGTATATATATTAGAATATATAAAGCCTTTGTAGTAAGTGAAGACTATGATGCAAAAAGACCAGCGTATTTTCTCAAAAAAAAATCAAGCGATGTGTAAACTTTATGTCGTTATATGAAGAAGATTAACTGCTACTTTCCGCTGACTTTGCCTTTTCTTTGGCATTTGAGTCGAAATACCAAAGTGTTATTGCATATCTGAAATTCAGAATAATCAAATTGTTGTAAACACTCTTTTGCTTGACTGTGGCCAAACAGGCATAATAATTATTATGAATATAAAAAAGTTGTCATTTTTTAATATTTCTCAATTTGTTCTATTTGTACTACCTTGTTTTGAAGGCAGGCTGAACTTCATGAGGATTTCTGCGATCTGACCAGAAAAAAATGACACGATCAAAGAGAGGGTCAATATCTGCAACTTGGTGCGACCAACCTTCCGGGAAAATTCTTAACAGTCCACCAGTTTCCTGAAATAGTTTGAATTTCATTCTTAAAAATTTAACCTTTAGCCAGCAGCTATTATAAATGAAGTGTGTAGCAATAGAGATCCTCACTTTACTGTTCCAATCTTTATTTAAGTAATAAATTGCAGTGACACATCGCCCATCATCGTTTGGGTTATCGACGTGTTTTACGTAATGAGTACCACTGCCTGGATAGCAAGCGACCATGGCCTATTATAATAAAGGAAAATTTCATCATTCGTAATCCTACAACTTTTAGGAAATGGTGTGCTGGAGAATTAACATAATAATTAATGCACTTGCACATACTTTCGAACGTTCTCTGATACTATAGCCTCCCAATTTTCCACTATCACTATTAGCTATGGTATTTGCACCAATCACTAAATTATCCAAAAGTTTCATCAGCACAGCAATATTCCTACAATTAGGCTCTCTCCCATCCACCCACGTAATTTTATCTCCCCGAATTAACTGACTTGCTGAGGGACCTTCAGTGTTGTTGGCACCTTTTACCAACTGACCATCGGTGAAAGCTCCAGTTGAATACATCATCTGTACCTCTGTCAATATTGCAGTTCCTCTCGCTTCACCAAGAAGATTGTCAATAACACAGACACCATACCTCTCCATGTCTTGAATGATCTACAACAATAAGCGTAAAGTGCACCAACATTTTAATATTATTCACCATTTAATAATTAAATAATACTTTATTCATTCACTGAAACAATGATATTATGATTGAAACCATTACCTGTTTACAAACTTCTACAATCCAGCTCCTTGTCTGTTGCGGAGTCTGTTTCGAAAAAGGCTGCGATGTGTTCCGATGCTGGAAGGGAATAAACCTGCATGTCGTTGTCAAATTGCAGGGTACACTACCACCAGGATTTTCAGCAGTTCTCGCTGTATTTTCCTTGAGAGGTTGTGGATGCGGGTGAGGGTGTGGGTGGTACGTATTTGTCCGCTCAGCCGTATCGTTCATGGTGTCATTCATTGTCAAAATCCTACCCCGTCAACATGAATTAAAAATTTTCAGATTGGCAGATATCCACAAAAAGAATCCTTCGTTGAAACTCCTGATGCAGTTTGTTAACCCTCTGCTGCTAGTAATCCCGTACAACAACGGTCACCAAATTAATGTGGTGATCCAGTGGTCTTTCAACCTAAGATAAGAAACAAAACAAAATTTCGTCTTTTGAAATTTTCAATCAGAAACATTAGATGAGATTTAAAGGTTTAATTACTTCAGTTCTTTCTCAACTCAGCTCAACTCGTTCTCCTCTCAAAATCTTCAATATTTATAAACTATTTTGGTGTACATTGCCAATTATCCACAAACCAAGAAAGTTTTCCAAAGGGCTGGGTTCACCAATTATTAACCAAGTTTCCAAGAACTATCTTTTGATTACATTTAGCCCATCAAATCCAATTTCTACATCAACAGTATACGCTTCAATCATTCACACATATTTAAAATATGTGATACTACTACAACTGCTGGTAGTACGTGATATATTTCGTCAGCATCAAACATAACACGCACAATCCATTGACTTCCATCAGCATCCAATAATGATAATCAAATCACCTTTTTTCTAGGAAGTGCTTGCAAAACCTCCATTCACAAACATAACACCATCAGCAGAACCACTTTGATTTTCATAAAATATTTTTGTCACCCAGCATCATCATCATCCCTTCTTTACCCTCACACTACTACTACTACTACTGTTATTGTCCTT
Source organism: Orchesella flavescens (assembly GCA_964034955.1). Taxonomy (NCBI): domain Eukaryota; kingdom Metazoa; phylum Arthropoda; class Collembola; order Entomobryomorpha; family Orchesellidae; genus Orchesella; species Orchesella flavescens. The sequence continues at coordinate 15,532,915 of OZ035957.1, read as the reverse complement.
ATGCATTTTCAACGATGATGATGATGATGATCACTATGATGAGATGTGATGTGTATTGTATTTATTGCAGTTTTTCTGTGATGTGATATGTGATGATGATGAGGAGCCAGAGCCAGAGATCGTATTGAAAACTGATAGAGGAGCAGTTAGTACAAGTTTGACTGAATACATTCACCAACATCTAGAGATGCACCAAACCAAATCTTATGAGAGTGGAGTGAGTGTGTGTGACTCTTCTTGTGATCACTGAGAATGAGATGATGAGGATGAGATGAGGAGAAGGACTACAAAAACGAAGAAAAAGTGAATATCCATATCCATACGCGTATAAATTTGTTGTGGAGAGAATAGGTGAATAGATTTTTGTGTTTTGTTTGGGCTGCTGCTATATATTTCTCTTCTTGTGTATAAAATCTGTTCCTATGCACAGTACTAGTCAGTAGTATTAATATTATGCATTGCATTTTTTTTTACATTGCAACAGAATTCTCTTGTGAACTCTTGCTCGAGTAGAATTCTCTTGATTACTTACTTACTTTCTGCTCTCATTCCCTATCCTTATAAGAAGAAACTGTGCATATAGTATATCCATGCTTAACTTGTGGGGTAACAATACTGGATGTGCATGTACCTAAGTATATAGGATATGAAAAGATATGCAATGCGTATATATGCTTTAAAATTCTCTATGTTCATGGTAGTCGCTAGTCTCCGCATGCATGGATTATGCGATGGGATAGACTAGAGAGAATGGAATAGATGTTAACTTTACTTGACTAAGTTGTGGTGTTATGTTATGTTGTGATGTGATGTATTGTGAATTTGATGGAAAGGAGAGGAATCAAAATGTTTGTGACTATGACTGTGACACGTATTCTTAAAAGAGTTCTTCAATGCAAACAACAAACTACTTTTAATGCTCCTTAAAATAAGTATCATATAACATAACATGCTCTATGTGCATTAGGAAAGTGGCTCAGGGCTTGGTTGGGTTGCTTGAGACGCTTTTTTTCATTTTGTTAATCACAATCAGAGATATGAGATCTATGCATATGCATAATAGTGCAAGGATGCAGAAGGTGATCAACACTGCAATCAGTTATATTTTATATACGATTGAAATTAACAAAAGTACATACACAGTATAAGTGTTTAAGTATTATGACATGATATTTCTTTCTGACAAAGCTGTACTTATGAATTAATGATACGATTTTGCACATGTTTTTTATCGTTGTATATCTAGATAAAAGTGCTGTAAACTACACCGATAATATCATCTCCAAAACGCTTGGAACTTTTTTTGGAAGTTTTATCAGCGTAGTAGGTTGTGGTGTGATGTGGTACAGTTTAAAGTATTTGTACCTAAATAATCCTTGTTTACGCATAATATTATTATGAATCAATAATAATTATTGTAACTTATGGCGTTGCTGTTATGTTGTTGTATACAGCCCAGTAGTGAATAATGACTCATCTAAGTCATTAAGGCAATATCCATCATTATCTTATACACAGTAAAACTGATTTAGTCAGTGATTCATTCATAACTTATTTCTCAGTTTTGAGCTGGGGTATTATGCAATGCAGAGTAAGAATGTAGGCGTAAATACAATGTCCGTTTTGGTGACCGATAGAACTAAATTGAATTTACGCAATAGTAGTGGGAGTAGTCGCACGCGTAGCCAAACCTTTCTTAATGAGCACAAAAGAGAATTCCCATTTAATTGGGGATATCCTTGCAGAGAGTCGGAAGGGAAGATCATTCATTTGGCATTCATTTTCTTTAACATCATTGCTTATGCACAGTGTTATGTTCCATATATTACGCCTTGACTAACTAACTATACCGTTTCATTCTTTACTATCCAAAAGGCCACAAATGTGTGAATCATTAGACTGGCTCTTATTTACATTAATCTTTCATGAAGCGTCTGTTTGCGCTTGAGTGTATTTACATGTGTGTGGTTTTTGGGTACATGCATCACATCACGTAGATCCTTTCTTCCCGTCATGACGCTGTTGGGGTTTGTGTTATGTACTGACTCTACTACATACATGTGCGCATAATATGCACCAGAGCTAGCTACTTATAGTTGTATTGCTTCGTAGTGCAGTGACTTCACACAAGATCACTTTTTGTACGCAGATCAGACCCAAGAGCCAGCAAAAAATGAATGAACAATAAAAGATGCATTTCGCCAAAATGGAAATATGAGTTTCCGCATCCAAAAGGCTTAAAATAAAATGCTCGTTTGTAGCCGGAAGTTATAGCATACATTCTAACTTAGAGAAATTAGAGCATTCTAAGTTTTTCACGACTTTAAAAGTTGGGATTATACGAAAGGCGAAATGAAAATGACAATACTGCATGTGTACATACATAGTTTCTGCAGACTTGCAATTTATTTCATAGAATGTAAAAAATGTAATATAAAAGTATCGTAAAGTTATGCGTAGAGTTGTAAACTTTTAGAATATGTCCTGCCAATTGAAACTGTCCTGGAATTAGTTGCAATGAATGTTAGGAAGAAGAAGATCCAATTTCCAGCATTATTACTCTTACTATATATCAAACACAAACTTGATACCTTTTCCCAATAATACCTTTTGCATATAGTCTTTGTATATCAACCGATCTATATCCATACCCCACGAGATTGTAGAACAACTAATTGAGTACAGCTTGACCTTCGTTTGTTACAATGGAATTATCATAAAATATTATAACGCTTAAATCTCTACGCTATGGTAGAAGATTACACAGAATTTTCATAGCCCCGTTTTTAGATGCATATCATTCATACAGATTTTTGCGTGAAAAATATCACCAATACACCACGCAGTTCTTCGGGCTGCTTGCACCCGATGCCCCGAAACCGGAGGAGAAAGGAAATGCCTACGTGACACAAAACAAGTGGGTCGGCTTGCAAAGGAGAATTAGTGCTCGTAACAACCTTTTTACTGATTTTAAAGTCGAAGTGATCTGTAGCGTCGGTCACATTTCACATTCATTACGTTCTTTCAGTGTGTTCAGTTTCAGTTGTTGAAAATTTTAAAGTTGAAGTTGAAATCTACTGACATTTTGACATCAGACAAATATAAGGAAAGGAAAGAAGTGTATCGTATTGTGTAGCACTAAAACACAAACTCGGTCAGACAGAAATTCTCCATTTCCCAGAACATATAATCAGCATATATGTATTATGTATCCCCAAATATTTGTACGCGTTAAACGTGCACCTACAGAAGCAGTATATGACATGATAGCTTCCTCAAACACTTTTCTCCTCTTCTTGTCAGAGTACTCAGACACACATTCTCCGTTTGGTTGACATCGGGTGAACTGAACTTGAACCAGGATGAATGCCAAGTTTTTATTCAGAAAATTCATCAAACACTCAATTGCATTGCATGATAAAGTCTCTAACAATTAACTATATTAGCACGATCTTTACGGAGCTGATACATATTACCCACAAATATGTCTGTGTGTGATGCGATAACTATTAGTCAATTAGTCATAGTCAGGATATTATCATTTAACTGGCATGACATGACCGTAATATTAAATTCAATGCAACACGAAACACGATGCATAATATAATATAAGTGTGATGGTATGCCTAAAAGTTATTGAAATGCTCGCAAATCAATGCAGTTTATATACGAATCACAAAAGTCTTCGTTTATGACATGACTAGTGATATTTCATACATACATCCATAGTAAAAGAAGACAACGACAGTGTTATATTATATGGACAGATAACTGGCAAGCCATAGCCAGTTAGTAAAGTCTACTGATTCCAATGAACATGTCATCATCTCCTTAATAATTATGAATTATGCGTACAGTTCTCTGACATGTGTATGCATAGAGTAGCTACTATTGAACTTTGATTTATAATACAGATGCAAAAACGTGATGAGTATTGGTATTCATTCTTTATGTATCCTAAAGTTGACACACAGCTCAAGCTCTCTCCACTCACCTACCTCATCTACTTCTCTCATTTAATAAGCAGTAAAAAATTTCATTCTTCTTCATGGATAAGGATGAAGGATGAGGTTTAAACATGACTTCAGAAGAATATTCATTGAGAAAAGATTACGAGTTTTTAATTTCTAACATGAGACAAGTTAATTGGGGGATAAACCGTATCGGATGTAGAAACTACGAACCAAAAATTCGATCGACGATGACTATTATTACTTAACATACTTTAAAATGCCATTAATATCCTAAGGCAGTAAGAGTCGACGGTTTGGCTGGCTGTGGGTTATTCTTGAGTTCCGATAATAAAGTCTGCAGGGGAAACGAAAAATAAAATGGATTCAACTTTTCAAACAAAAAATTTAAGAGAAAGCTTACATTACTGCAAATGCAACCCTAAAAAGTCTTCTAAAAGCACGTGAAAAGCTTTTACTTTTTATAGTATGCAAATGAAACAAAGAACTCAGGCTTTCGACGGGATAAATACATCCTTATATTATAAATGTGTGTAGGAAAGAGTACGATAAAAGTCATAAAAAAGTAAGGAACTTTTGTGCTATATAGTGCAAGTGCAATGTGCATAGGCATATGCATATATTGAAAAGGTTTTAGGAACATTGGCAATGTTGTCTCACTATTGCTCTCCAAACCCCGCAGCATACAAATGTCGGCAGAGCAGAAGAGAAGTGAGAAATCTCATCTACTTTTACCATCAGTCCACATTACATTCTTGAAGAAAGTCAAAAACGTGTGTGTTTGTACAACTTCCTGTTGTGAATCAAAGAGAGCTTTTACCCTGCGTGAAAGTGTTAACATATCGTGATTATCTTAAGTATTGGTGCCTTTTGTATTGGATTTCGGGATCAAACGGACATCCGCTGCTGTTTATCTTCAATCTTTCAAAAAGGTAACTTTCTTCTTTGACTGTCAATAATTTCTGGTTCATATGATTTCAATCATCAATACATTTTAAAATTACATCAGATTATGTTATGACTGTTATTAGACCATATTGTTTACTGTTGAGCGTCAACTGGCATTTACGACTGCTATATTGACCATAATTAAGGTTGATTTTAAAATCCATATGTTGTATCTTATCAGATTTTTTGGTGAAAGAAACTCAAAAGAAGTTTAAAAACTGAGTGAGGAGGACGGACTCTGTTACAGCCAGTTTATAATGGATCTGGAAGTATGTTTGGATTCCAACAATCCTCCTATGGGTAAGGTCAATTTAATTTGTTATTATAAATCGTGGAAGCCCGTCAATAAGAACAAAATATCAACTACTGTCAATGGTCAGCTACGTCAAATGACTAATTTATGTATTTATATTTGCAGGACTGCGCATGGCAGCCACTTTAGCCGAAGAGACAGGAGTACGAGCAAACTGGACGAATGAAACTAAGCTGTCTTGGAACAATGGGATTGCGGTTTCGTCATCAACAATTTTTAGGCTTTTGGCACGTCGGTTTCCTGCCTTGTACTGTGACACTGCGTACGAAAGAACTGAAGTAGATTCTTGGCTTGGATTTGCCGAGAGTCAGTTGGTGAAGCCGACGGAAGAAAATCTTCAAAAGCTGGATGGTATCCTTAAACTGTCATCATTTTTGGTTGGAAATCATTTAACTGTTGCTGACTTGGCTGTGTTCGATAAATTAGCTGGTATGACTTGCATTAGCATCAATTTACTGAAAAATAACATTAATGTAATGTTTGTAAGAATGTTATTTTTGATGTGACACATTCTTCATGTTTGCAGGCCGTCGTGATGCTCTCGTCAAATTTCCCAACATCAATAGATATTACAATTTTATTGAAGCTGCCATCGTTGATACTATTCCACGCTCAGATGTTTCGAAAATGAAGGATTTGAAAACCACTCCAATTGAAGTTGGAGCCGGCGATGCTGGAAAGCGATTTGTTGGCTTTACAAACATCAAGAAAGAAGAGCAGCAAAAACCTGGCAAGCAGGCAAGTGGTGGGGATGGAGAAAGTAAAAAGAAGCCTGAAAAAGCATCTGGAAATAAGGATAAAGGAAAGGGTGAAGATAAAAACAAAAACAACCAGTCTGGTGGAGGAGATAAGGGAAAGAAAAAAGACGAAGGCAAATTTGTGGAGCTTCCTGGAGCTGAAATGGGAAAAGTTGTCGTTCGTTTTCCTCCAGAAGCCTCTGGATATCTACACATTGGTCACGCTAAAGCTGCATTACTGAATCAGTACTATCAGTTATTGTTCAAGGGAAAACTAATTATGCGATTTGATGACACCAATCCTGCTAAAGAAAAAGAAGCGTTTGAAGAAGTCATTTTGAAGGATTTGGAAATGCTTCAAGTCAAACCAGACAGGTTTACGTACACGTCCGACTACTTTGAACTTATGTTGGAGCTGTGTGAGAAACTTTTGAAGGCAGACAAAGCTTATGTGGATGACACAGAGGGTGAAATTATGAAAGATGAGCGGATGAAGCGTATTGAGTCAAAGAATCGTAGTAATTGTAAGTACTTTCACTTTTATTGAATTTTGTAATTTAAAAAAAAACTCTACAACTAATTTTTTAACATTACATTTTAATTTAGCAACTGACAAAAACTTACAAATGTGGAATGAAATGAAGAATGGGACCGACTATGGCCAGAAATGTTGCGTACGAGCTAAAATTGATATGAACGCTGCAAATGGGTGTATGCGCGATCCAACAATCTACCGTTGTAAACCCGAGCACCATCCCAGGACAGGAAATAAATACAAGTAAAATAGCTTAGAATTAAATCACCGCATTTTTGTTGACAGCAAGTTAATTTGTAGTGTTTATGCTTAACTTTGTCATCTTAATTTCAGAGTGTACCCAACGTATGATTTTGCTTGCCCAATTGTGGACAGCATCGAAGGAGTAACTCATGCATTAAGAACTACAGAGTATCATGACCGTGATGAGCAGTTTTTCTGGTTCATAGACGCTTTGGGTCTTAGAAAACCTTATATTTATGAATATTCAAGACTTAATTTAACCAACACAGTACTCTCTAAACGAAAGCTGACTTGGTTTGTCGACGAAGGAGCTGTAGATGGCTGGTACGACTTTTTCAGTTATTATTATTCCATTGTTTCTAAGAATAAATGATGCTAAGAAACATTGCATTTAAGTGTTTACGTTTCAATTTTAGGGACGATCCTAGATTTCCAACTGTACGTGGTGTATTGAGAAGAGGAATGACTGTAGAGGGTTTGAAACAGTTCATTGTTGCCCAAGGTTCATCAAGATCAGTAGTTATGATGTCGTGGGATAAAATATGGGCATTCAATCGACAAGTAATAATTATTTCCTTTTATATACTCTTCACGTTATGAATGTTCGACAAAAACAATACTTGAACTGTTTATTGTGTTATAGGTGATCGATCCCATTGCTCCTAGGCACACTGGATTGCTACAAGACTTTTTGGTTCCAGTTAATGTAAAAGGTGCTAGTGAAAGTGTTGATCTAACTGATGCTCACCCCAAGAATCCAGACATTGGAAAGCGTAATGTATGGAGATCTGGAAAAGTATTAGTAGAAGAAGATGACGCTGTGTTGTTTAAAGAAGGAGAAAATGTTACTTTTATCAACTGGGGTAACTTAAAAATCGAGAAAATCAACAAAAAAGGCAACAAGATAGAGTCTGTGGATGCATCATTAAACTTGGATGATAGAGATTTCAAGAAAACTATGAAAATAACTTGGCTGGCAGAAACTGCAAAGTCGCCATTTACTCCAATAGAAGCTGTTTACTATGATCACATTATTTCAAAAGCTGTTCTAAACCCAGATGAAGATTTCAAACAGTTTTTGGGCCAGAATACAAAGGTAAATAATTAATTAATTCTTAGTTACTTGGCCCACAATGTACTAATTTGAGTAATAAGTGTTATTGGTCAAATTTAAACCAAAATCCGACTGTATATTATGTTAATTTTTACTTTCAATTAGATCAAAGTGGACATGATAGGTGATTCAGACTTGAAAAATTTGAAAAAGGGAGATATCATTCAGTTGCAGCGTAAAGGATTCTTTATTTGCGATGTTCCGTACAAGCCCAGAAGGTAAGGAGTGAAAACTAAAAATCTGTTCAGTAAGTTTGACATGACATTTATGATAGCGGATACCTTTTCTTAAAATAGCATCCACACATGTAAAGAAACGCCTTTGGTTCTGTTTGCTGTTCCTGATGGTAAGACGAAAGAAAATCCAACAGTCCGAATTCCTGGAAAACAGGTACGTAATCAATTTAATTTAAACTCTTTTATAATTTTATTATATACTCGCATCATGTATGCTCTTCAACACAGAAAGAAAAAGTACTTTTAAATTAGCTTTCAGTCAGTTTGTGGATCAGCATAGCATGAAAACGCATGATGCAAAAGTATTCAAATTTTAGTAAGCCATCATAAATGTGTGATTGTTGTATTATCTTTATGATCTATAATTCCCTTGCAAAAACCAATATTGTGAGTATGTAGTAGACGTAGATTTTAGGTATGCATGCAAATGACGAGGACGAAACCTGTGGTTTTAAAAAGTGAATGCATGGAAGAGTACGCATAACCTGTTCCTTCCTATGTTAGACGCGCTTTGACTTTGCGATGCTATATAGGAGGATCCACACCATATGTAGGGATTTGACAGAATTCCTGTAATATAATGATAATGTTTATGTTATGATGCTGAGCTTTGCTTTCATATTAGACCTGTAATCTCCGTGCATTTAATGAAAGATCTCATGCAAGAATGCTGAATGTGGATGATGTTGAGCTGATACGCATTGTATAGGGTAATATGACTAGAGTGAGATTCACAAAGATGACTAAATATTAGGCTGTAGTTATTACTTTGATTACGTAGTAAGAAACTGCAAACCAACCATACACCATATATCTCTTTACACCACTTCCTTTGTAGTTAATGTTGCACCATATGTACATTTGTACATCTAAGTAATTTTATCCAAGTCTAAAAATGTGTTGAACTGGAAAATTGACAGGATCAGACTGTTGCTGGACAAGTTGAGCCCAAGAAGGAAGCCGGTTCCGGTTTAGATTCAAAGGGTATTATTGAATGAAACATTTTTATACTTTACTTACATGCAGTCAATTTTTGCATGTGAAATGCCCAATATTCCCTGCCATTGGTATAATAAATGAATTTACTAATTACCAAACGTTCCGTTTTGCAGTGAGTTCTGCTGCAGCTTCACTCGATGCCCAAATCACAGCACAAGGCAACAAAATCAGAGAACTTAAAGGCCAAAAAGCAACAAAGGACGCGATTGATGTTGAAGTGAAGGCACTCCTGTCTTTGAAAACTGAATTTAAGAACGTTGTTGGAAAGGATTGGGATCCTAAAGGTAAACGTTAGAATATTTTAATTAATTACTGAATCACGATGTTAATATTGGTCACGTAGTTAATAATAATTTGATTTATTGCATGACTAGGAAACAACGTACCAAAGGCCGAGCCAGCACCAACTGCTTCAGCACCTAATAACGCTTTAGCATCGCTTGATACCCAGATTGTCGCTCAGGGGAATAGAATCCGAGATCTTAAAAGTCAGAAAGCCACAAAGGACGTAATAGAGGGTGAAGTTAAAGCTCTCCTTGCATTGAAGGCTGATTTTAAAAAAGCTGCTGGAAAAGATTGGGATCCAAAAGGTTTTTAACTATTATCAATAATAGATAAAGAAAGCACATTCAACGATTAGTAAAGTTATCAATTATCTTTTATTATTATTATAGGAAATAACGTTCCAAAATCTGAGCCAGCTGCTGCTGCTCCGGCACCTGCACCGTCATCTGAAGGTTCTAGTAATTCTCTAGCATCGCTTGATGCTCAGATTACTGCGCAAGGTGGTAAAATCCGAGACCTTAAAAGTAAAAAAGCAGCCAAGGACGTAATAGATGGTGAAGTTAAAGCTCTCCTTGCATTGAAGGCTGATTTTAAAAAAGTTGCAGGAAAGGACTGGGATCCTAAAGGTAATTTACAAGTGTTTGAGTGATTTGTGTTTTGCAAATATTTTGTTTCTAAATCTGAAAATTTATTTTTATAGGAAATAACGTTCCAACAAGCTCAGTGCCGGTTGTATCTGCCACTACTAGTTCTCCTACCGCAGTTACTTCTACTTTTTCATCTAATAGTGAGCTTGGGTCTATTGATGCTCAAATTACAGCACAAGGAAATAAAATCCGAGACCTCAAGAGTCAGAAAGCAGGCAAAGACGCGATTGACGTTGAAGTAAAAAAGCTCCTTACTTTAAAGGCGGACTTCAAAAAAGTAGCAGGAAAGGATTGGGATCCAAAAGGTATCTATACTAGATTACTTTAAAATGCCCAATTAAATGTTTAGTGTGTTTGTATGATTTAATACTATTAAACCATTTTAGGCAATAACGTTCCACAAACTACAGCTGCGGTTGCACCAGCTCCTTCTGTTACCTTGTCTTCGTCTAGTAGTGGACTCGCTTCTCTCGACGCCCAGATTATTGCCCAAGGAAATAAAATTCGGGATCTTAAGGGTCAAAAAGCAGGCAAAGACGTGATTGACACTGAAGTAAAAAATCTGTTATCATTGAAAGCAGAGTTCAAAAAAGTTGCAGGAAAGGACTGGGATCCTAAAGGTAGAAAAATTAATTAATAAATATGTTTTTGTTCCATACATGTTTTACCAAACCAATCGTTTAATGTAATTGGATTTCATTAGGAAACAACGTTCCAAAGTCCGAGGCAGCACCTGCACCTGCAAGTATGTCAGGCTCTGATGGAGCATTGGCATCCATTGATGCCCAAATTGCAGCCCAAGGTAATAAGGTCCGTGACCTTAAAGGCCAAAAGGCTGCAAAAGATGTTATTGATGCTGAAGTAAAGAATCTACTGGCATTGAAAGCTGAATTCAAGAAGGTCGCAGGACGGGATTGGGATCCTAAAGGTAAAAACTTTTTGCTGTTTTTTCCATTGAATCATTTACCGTTTCTACGCACTGCAACACAAAGTTACGTTTATTATAGGAAACAACTCGGGAGGAGCTTCGAAACCTCAAGGAGGAGATAATACCTCAGGGGGTGGCGGAGGAAATCAGAAATCGAAAGGTAAAGAAAATAAGCCAGCTAAACCTAGCAAACAAGCTGCTCCAAAGCCAGCAGCTACCGAAGCTGATGCAGGGAAGAAGCAAACTCGACTTTGTGTTGAAGCTAAGAAAAGTGAAAATTTGGCTGACTGGTTTTCTCAGGTGGATAAAATAACCCTTTAATTTATTTATTGAAGGAGAACTGATTTTTATTTTTAAAAAATTCAAACAATGGATCTAACTCTTCAATTATTCAAATTGTAGGTCATCACCAAAAGTGAGATGATTGAATACTATGATGTCAGTGGTTGCTATATATTTAGACCTTGGTCATTTGCGATCTGGGAAGCTATCAAAGATTGGTTTGATGCGGAAATTAAAAAGCTTGGAGTTCAGAATTGTTACTTCCCAATGTTTGTTAGTCAAGCAGCGTTACAAAAGGAAAAAGATCACATTGCCGATTTTGCCCCTGAGGTGATGAGTTAATACTTTGAGTGTGTGGTTTTGTTAACAATTATTGTATTTTAATGTACCGTTTACTACTTCGACTCTCAGGTTGCATGGGTCACTAAAAGTGGAGATACTGAATTAGCTGAACCTATCGCTATTCGTCCGACATCTGAAACGGTTATGTATCCCTCATTTGCCAAGTGGACCCAGTCACACAGAGATCTTCCAATTAAATTGAATCAATGGAATAACGTTGTGGTAAGTTGACAAATATGAACATGAATATAACTAGTAAAATATTATGAATAGATTGTGGTAACATTTTGGTTTTTTATAAAAAAAAACAGAGATGGGAATTCAAGCATCCACAACCTTTTATTCGCACAAGAGAATTTTTGTGGCAAGAGGGACACTCAGCTTTCGCTACTTTCGAGGAAGCAGAGGAAGAAGTGTATGCTATTTTATGTACGTTTAAAATTTACCATGTCGCAATATATTTTAAAAGAAGAAACACATTTACTTTTCAATATTAACTCTTTAAAAAATATTTACTCCACAGGCTTATATGAACGAGTATACACTGACTTGTTAGCGATGCCTGTTATTCCTGGTCGCAAAACTGAAAAAGAAAAGTTTCCAGGGGGTGATTATACAACAACTGTTGAGGCGTACATATCTGCATCGGGACGTGGGCTTCAGGTACAACATCACTCCCTTTTTATTATAGAGTTGGGTTTAGCAAATGTTGACAATAAATCAAACTTTTTTTTATTCTTTTAACTATTAGGGTGCTACTTCTCATCATCTTGGACAAAACTTTTCAAAAATGTTTAAAATTTCATTCGAAGATCCAAAAAGTCCAGATAAGGAATGTTTTGCTTACCAAAACTCATGGGGTTTGTCTACAAGAACCATTGGTGCAATGGTAATGGCTCATGGTGACGATCAAGGATTAGTATTGCCTCCAAGAGTTGCTGCGATACAGGTGGTGATCGTTCCGTGTGGAATCACAGCATCACTGAAGGATGACGAAAGAGAGGCTTTGTATACAGAATGCAAATCTTACGAGCAACGATTGACTAAACTTGGGCTGAGAGTAAAGGGTGATTACCGTGAAAATTACTCTCCCGGATGGAAATTTAACCATTGGGAATTGAAGGTAAATTAAAAATTATTGTTATTTGTTTTATTAGAAAAGGTGAATTGAAACCAACATATTTTATCAATAATTTTATGATTATACAGGGTGTTCCTTTACGTATCGAGCTTGGACCTAGGGATCTAAAAGAGAATCAATATGTAGCTGTGCAGAGGCACGATGGATCTAAGGGTACCTACAAGAATGCTACATTGGAACGAGATGTTAATAGCTTTCTTGATGACATTCATGCTGCCATGTTCCAAAAGTACGTTGTGTTTTAGCCGTTTATTCATTCAAACGTTCATCTTGTTGCAATTCATATCAATGTATAATAACATTATTAAACTATCGTTTATAATTACCAGAGTTAAAACAGAAATGGACAGTCATACTACTGTAACGGAAGATTGGCAAACGTTGTGCGATGATCTTGACAAGAAGAACATTATTATGGCTCCATTCTGCGGGCGAGTTGAATGTGAGGACAACATTAAAAAGGACAGTGCTAAGGATGAACCAAGTGAACCTGGAGCACCAGCTATGGGTGCAAAGAGTTTGTGTATCCCCTTCAAGCAACCAAAAGATTTGCAGGCATCAACTAAATGTGTCCATCCAAAATGCAATCAAAAGCCAAAGAATTACACTTTGTTTGGAAGAAGTTACTAAAATTTGTTTTGGTATGCTTGTGAGCAGACCATTGCTGTGAAGCCAACTTAAGGCAGTTATAATGTGAGTTTGATATGAAATTTTCGAAATAAATTATATATCGGGAAGCATAAATTATAAACACACGTGGTACACAAAATTTATTGGCACATATTGTAACTACAGAACATCAGTACATCTCTACAACATTGCATTCATCTAAATGATACAACCTTTCAAACAGAATTTGGAAGAAGCACATGTTAAAAATATTTCGAATAGTAGAATTTGTCAATATATGTACAAAAAAAACTTAACTACTAAAATATGGGACATAAACTAGTCACTCCAACAACATTCAGTATACATTTGCCCATTTAGCTAACTTAACACTCGTACTTGTGTATTTTTACCGGGGAAAAGTATCCAAGATTTTTTAAAGACATCATCAAGCAATTATCACCCATTCATAATACAGTATGATCTAAACTAATATTATCGATAACTAACTATATAAGAACATAACCTAATGAGGAGGTAAGACAACTGGTAATCCGTCAGAGGGTTTAGTGAATATACGAATAACATGATACAATTTCATTGCAATTAAAATTATATCATCATGATTTGCATTTTTAATCTAAAAGTAAAATGCTTCAGTCACTTTGTGTAAAAGTTATTGTTCCTCATCTTCATTTACGCTTAACGTATTTGCTATATAAAACAGCATTGTAACAAAAATGAATTCATAAAAAATAGTGTAACGTCATGTCTTTAAAAATAATTGTAACAGAGAACTCTTCTGGTATCAAAAAGTCTCATGTGATTGCAGATTAGAAGTAAAACTTGTATTTTGAATAATTTTGTTGCATGTTTCAATAATACTCATTCCTATTTTTTGTTTTCTCCTTTTGGTTTCTTGCCATAATTTTTATGATCTATTTTACTAGTTTCTGCAACATAGTCTGAAGCATCGTCTGTGTTGTAGTAGGCATAGTCATAATCAGGACTTTTCGTATTACTCTCCTCTTCATTACCACCTTTATTGTTACCACCCTTTTTAGCAGTTCCTGGATGAAGTACTTTCTTTTCTAAGGCAGGCTTTTTTACCGACTGTTGTGAGGATGGGAAGGGTTTATCTGCGAGGACTGTGATTACTAAATGAGACTCGTTACTAAAAGTACTTGGAAGTTGTTTCTTGAGACTTTGTTGTTGGAAATTAGGTTTCTGGTTTGTGGAATGTAGATGTGGCGCGGGGCTCTTATGGTGTTGTCTTTTCCTTTCGATATCATCCTGTGAAGCGGTAATGAGCTCCGGCTCTTCAGTTGTAGTCGTGGATGATGGCTTGGAAGTTGATGAGGCTTCAGTAATTTCCGTTGTGCGGTAAGTGGTTGCAATCTTACCACCTAATTTCGACTTTACGTTGATTCTCGTGACAGGTCGGAGTGTTGATCCCGTTACGACAAATGCCTTCTTGGTGGTAAGGTCTTCACTGACACTGCCGGGCTCTGCAGTTGTTGTCTTTGGTCTGATTCTCTTCACAACACGTCGCCTGAGTTCGGGTCTGTGGGGTCCGGGTACTGGAGCGTGTGGGCCTGAAAGCGATTTCAAAAACATTATTGCATATTACGTACGTATTGATAAATTGGGGCAACCAGAGAAGGTCAGCCTTTCCTTTATTGAAACAACAATGTTTTCATTTTTCATATCCCAAATACTTCTTATCGAATCTGCACAGAATGATTAACGCCTAAAGGCGTTACTGCACACTTTTAGTTAGATATATTAGCTGTAAAAAGACGTAAAGAGGAAAAGTAAATACTAAAGTTATAAACGTCAAGATTAAAGGGGTCCTACGAATGCCCAGATAATTATCATCAGTATCATCATCAAATCAACTATTTTGTTGCACGCCTAATGGATTCTGTATGCTATGTGATGTATTTGGCTTCGGCTGTCTCGCTTCGCTCATAGCAAGGTTAAATCACTCATATTTCATTATTGCTATCATTTGCACGTAATGTTGCACTTAATACCACCGAAGATAAGCTTATACATGTAGCTCAAGTATACTGCCACAATCAGCCAAACAAAGTAACATTGTTTCTATTCATTCAGTGTCGGCATTTTGGGTTTTTTTAAGTGTGCATAAAGCTTCGTTATCTTAATCATTCAGTGTATCAAAAGCTGCTAAAGAGTTGCAAAATCTTTGATTTTGATTACGACTACTACTATTATCTTTCAGCATGCCATTCAGTTAGCTTGATTAAGTCGAGTCGAGTCGGTGTAGATAATCTTCTGATTCGCTTGTCTCTTGTAACGGTTCAGCAACTCGTAATAAAGCCTTATCGTATCGTTCAGATGATGTGATGTACCGTGTACCTGCTGTCATACAAGGTATTCAACATCAAAGTAGCAAAGACAAAATCGGCTTACATGGGCTTTCAAGTCCATTTCCTGCAAGCGTAATATGAAACTAGGGTAT
The DNA here is from genome assembly GCA_964034955.1 of Orchesella flavescens. NCBI lineage: Eukaryota > Metazoa > Arthropoda > Collembola > Entomobryomorpha > Orchesellidae > Orchesella > Orchesella flavescens. The sequence continues at coordinate 15,517,100 of OZ035957.1, read as the reverse complement.
CATAAAAACTTTGGTGAATGGGATCTAACGAAGCTCTGTCTTAAATGTCTTCTTCGAAATGTGCACTCACAATCACAAAACCCTTTTTTCTAAGGGCAAGTGCATTCTTCAAACTTGTGCAAGAAAAAAAATTCACAAGGCTCATTCTTCGTCATCTGGGTCATTATGTTTTCATCCCTCATTATCATAGAATCGCCTCTCGATTCACTCTGGGATTTTTATATTTGATATTATATGAGGTTCTCCAAAATTCGATTAAAACGTGACCTTAATGGTCCCAAAAATGCGAATTTAGCCTATCAAATAACCATTACCAACACTGCATAAAATCTCTTTTGTGCACTTATAGTACGTACACCCTCCCAGCCTTGATTTTTTGTTTCCCAGCCAGAGCTAGAGCATGAGAAGACGAGCAGTGTAGTATAATGCAAAATGTGTGCAAGATTGCTTTTTATGGAAGCAGATTTACATTCACATAAAAAAAATGGATCTTTATACGGATATTATTATATGGTGTGTGTGTGCTGTAAAACATGGCTGAATACTTTTTTATCTTCATCTAACCTTCGCTAATATTATTAGCAGGGGAACTGCTGTTGTTGTTGAACTGGCTATCGTTTTGGGGCTGAAGAGGTACACGTCCGTTATTTCCATTCGGTCTGACACGACGACCATAAAACTGCTCTGTTGCGTATGGATTCACAGGTTGACGTTGTTTCTGGGGCTGCTGCTGCTCTTCTTTGTCATTTGACTTTGATCCTGAGATTGCCTCTTTCCTCTGCAAAAAAATGAAGATGTTATTCAATGTAATGTATTTAAGCATAAGTAAATTTAACATATGTATTGCATTTTCAAAACTGCCAAATGAAATTGAATGGAGACTTGAATATACCTGTCCTTGAAAGAAGTTGTTGATGGTGGGATCTCCTCTGAAAACGGAAGCTTCAGCATTGAAAATTTCATCGTTTTTCTGTGATTGTTCTTTATTATCTTGCTCTAGACCAGCCTCGAATCTTCTACGTTGGTATTTTGCTTGAGGATCAAAGTCCTTTCCATGTTGTTGACGTCTTCCGGGGCGGACACGTCTTCTGAGTCCACGGCCCCTTGGTCTTGTTGATGAAGATGGTTGCTCTGGTTCTGGGGCAACGGTGGAGGATACAATATTAGTACGGGATCGGGATCTACTCCTTCTATCAAACAAGGATTGGGATGCTGATGGTGTATTCTCGTATTCTTGTGGGCTACTTGTTGTGCTTCTTGTCCTAATCGGTCTCGTTGTAGTAGATGAAGGAGAGCCATAATACAAAACTGTCGTAGGTCCTGGAGATGGTAACCTGTCGTCACTCACAGACTGGGTACTCCTTCCAAAGAAAATGGAGTACTTTTCAGGATTCTTTGTTGTCTTTGATGTCTTTTGGAAAAACTGACGTCCATGGCCACGTCCTGCTGCAAATGTTTGAGCCGTTTCTTGTTGAGTTACAGCAGCAGCTGTCGGGGGAGCTGTTGGTGGAGGCGTACTGAAGGGTTCAGCTGTTGTAGGTGGAGGAATGGTAGAAAATCCAAAGTTATCCCGTGGCCTTGTGGAAGCGCTGACAATTGGTTGGGGCGATTGACTAACAGAATTTTGAGGATTTGAGTTTCCATGAATGTTCCTTGGTCGTAATGTTTCTTCCTCGACATATTGAGTGGAGAGTTGTGGAGGAAATTGGCGTTGTGGGGCAGTCTGAGACTTTCCACCAAACTCTTGCTTTCTTGGCTTATTCTCACTATTTAGGTTAAAGAAATTGCTGTTTCTTGCACTTTGTGTGAAAGCATTGTTATATGTTGTTGTCTGCCTTGCTTCAAACTCTTCCGTTTGCCTTTGTCTAGTAAAATACTCGGTAGTTGAGGGAAAGTCGGTTGTAGTGGTGGTGGTAATAGTAGTAGTAGGAGTAGTAGGCACATTGGTGGTCGTTTCATACGTGTAATCTGTATTGGTGCTTGGTCTCAGGGTTCCCGAATTACCTTGGAAAACTAGGCTTGGTCTGATGGTGGTGGACCTTTGTTGGTTAACAAACGGATTCACTGTTGGCTGTCTGTACTCTGGAGTAAAGTAATCATCAGCACTTGTAGTGTGACGGAAAAATTGGGCAGCTTTTGAAACAGGTCTTCTAGTTGTGGATGGAATTCTAGTAAAGTACTGTTCGTTAAATCGGGTAGGTTGCTGTTGGAATGTTTGAGCTGATGGTTTGGATGTTGGAGGAACGTGAGACAAGGTGGTTCTAAAGGTATTCTGGAAAACAAGTGGCCTTGCTGTAGTAGATGATTGGGGTCTATAAGGACGCTCATCCTTGGTAGTGAAGTCTTCAGCTGAAGCATCAAAATCGGGGGTTGGGTCATGTCCCCTTCCAAAACTGTTCCTGGTTGGGATGAAGCCAGAAAAGGATTCTGTTTCATAACTCTCAAAAGTCTCCAAAGAAGGTCTTCTAGGTGTGGAAGAACTTGGAGCCTCAGTAGTAGTACTAGTTGTTGTGGAGGTGCTGGTGGTCGTTGTACGCCTGGTTGTAGATGGTGATTGGTAAGTTGCTGGAGTATACACTTTGTTGTTATAAAACATCTCTTCTTTCTGCTTATTAGTCCGCCTTGGGGGAGCTTCAGGTGATGGACGAAAGTTTAACGCGTTTTGGGAAGTGGCTAAACGGTTATTGTTATACTCTTCAACTTGGAAGTCATCACCCAACGTGTTTTTATGAATTTGGTTGCTATTCACAAACGAAAGTTTCCCAGCATCAAGGTCAGGTTGAGGCCTGTCAGCAGAAATCTTATAAATTTCAAAAATGTGTCCAAGTGGGTTTGTTCCAACATTTTCATGACATACTACTTGGTAGAAGTCAATGCATACTTGGTTTTCCTGGAAGCAAAAAAGGATTACCATCGCTAATTAAATTTTATACATACAAGCATTTAAAAAATTTGTATTCATTGATCAAGGTCATGCTTATTTGCAAACGCAGTTTTTGAAATGAATTCATGAGAAAATTTATGGGCACCATGACCTTATTATTTTTATATCATGTTTGAAGCTATTCACTTATCTATAGATTTATTAACTTATTGTAAGAATCACAAATTATGCATGTACTTAAAAAGTTTGAAGATCAATATTAGCTTGCTACCCATAAATGCTAATGAAAATCACATCATATTGACTGAAACGTCCAATTTATGTGTACATATCTTCAGAGTCTTTTTACTAAGAACGCATTAATTTTTTATGCTCATCTAATAATACCTGCTCAAAAAATTATAGACTGCAGCCGCCCCTCAAGTCTCCAAACCATCCTTATAATATTTTAATAATAGTTATTACACCACCATCAAACCTAATATCGCTTTGATCAAAAAATGAGCTTTTTTATAACAGAAACAGCAACAATGTAGCCTACGCAATGTTGAACACTTTATAGCTTTATAGTAGTAGTAGTGAGCATGAATTCTGCGCATCCATTTTTCCACCCTTTAATTATTATGTGACTCAGCAATACATTTGTGTTTCTTTTGGTCTATTATCATCATCAAACTCATAATGTGTAACCGACAGGGCAGCAGTAAAAAATGAAGAAGGGCCCATCATCTGCCATAAACCACAACCACCTCGCCTATACATACATATATAAGCAGTTTATGATGGCGAAGCAAAAAATGGAAATGAACTGGACTCTTCCTTTCTTTCTGTGTCTATGTCTATATCAAAAAGTGTCTGATAATGACTTCAGGTTAAAAACGATTATGTACAAGAAGCCTCCTCAATAATAAAAATGAACTACATTGCGTTATCATCTTTTCACACAAAGATCCCATTATAAAACACCTCCAAAACTTTTAAACGCAATAATGTTTTGAAGTTTTGAATGTGCACGGTTTGCAATGAGTTTTTACATTATATTTCTATCGCTCTGCTACAAAGAATATAAAATTACAAGAGCAGGCTCGAGCTTGCATATTCTTGCACATTTTCCTTTTCTTCCCAACTTTTTATAAGAATCATCATCATCATCATCATCAATGGAGCACAAGCCTACAATACGGTAGTGTTACAAAATGCTTACGAGATTGACTGATTAGATAACACTTGAAGAAAAGGAGGTAAAACTAGACCACCAGCCAGCACCTAATTTCTTCTTAATTGAAGTTTGTCTTCTGGCTCTTGCTACTGTGGTACTCTTGTTATTGCACGTGAGTTATGATAATTGTTTATGGTTGCAATTTTTTGATATCATCATCATCATCATGCAAGCTCTTTTATAATCTTGTTGCTTTTATAATCTGCTCTGCTACTCTACTACACACGTGCGCATTTTTGTTCATTACCTGTAACAAAGAATGAGCTCCCTTTTCTTACCTAAATGAATTTTTGATCTAATTATTATGCATTACCCACGAAAGGCTAAGTAGTTCATTATTACTCGCCTGCTCCTACCAAAACTTTTTTGTGAGATTAGATTCATTTATCTAGATGATTATACTTGTTATACATATATTGTGTTTATGTATATATGTGTATCACTCACAGCATCAAAAACAGTTCCGTTGGGACAAAGGAATTTGAAATCTTGAACATCTCTGCTATTCATTTTGACACAGACGTGAAACATTTGGCAGTCCGTTTCCGGGTCAGGATAATATCTTCCTGGAAGTTTGCCTTTACATGTGAATGACGTTCTCGGTAAACTGTGATAATTATACCGTGGAGGGGAGTCACTGTAATTTTGAGCATTGGTGAATTCTCCACAAAGGAAAATCACTGTGACCAAGCCCAGGAGACACGGAAGGAGGAATGGGTGACTCTCGCGGTGAGTTCTTCTTGGCAGCAACATCTTTCCTTAATTTTTGTGTTTTGTATAGGACACAAAATTAGGTTAAGGGGATTCTTTCTGCAAAAAAATAGAAATAACATCAGATTTATAATAGATTTATGCATGAGTATAGTATATATGACATTAAGAAGACGAAAACCGTATGACATTTTCCTTCCCACATAAAACCTAGTCTCCTTTAAAGGCAAAGCGATCTTATCTCTACATAAAATCGTCCTTAATTTTTGAGTGGTTACTTTTTACTTTACTACTTATCCTATTTTATGCATAACTTTTCCAAGGGGTTGCAACATAAACCTTAATTGTAAGTGTTCTTGACGGTCGACAAGAATTTAGGCTACATTTGACACAAACCCTAAAGTTACCCTTAAAAATTACAGTTTTGCCGGAAATATGCATGGGATTCACCATATATGCATATTATTTTAAGGTGACTTTATCCCAATAATATGCGAAAACGGCTTACTATGTCAATGTACAAGTGAGCGTGCTTGAGAAATTCTAGAAAATCCTTTCGCACATTATACTATGTAGCTACATGTGTTGGACTAACTAAAGTGGGTAATCATTTCAGAAATTATTATGAATTACGAATTATAGGGATATCGTGCACGAAAAGAATTACAAAACAAGGAAATATATTATATAACCTATCATGGTGCTAGTTGTTTGCACTCATATCAAGTGCAACCAAAAATCTAAACCAAAAAAGTACCTTTTGAAAATATTTTTGCCACTTTTACTCATTCAGATAATCTAAAACTCATCAAACTTCATCAGAGCACTAAATTAGGAACTTATGTCCTGGTGCAAGACAACTTTTGATCATGATTGTGAAATTAGAAAACAGAAATGCATATTACTTATACTTATAATATATAAAAATCACTTTGTATCTGGAGAGGCATCTCCTTTGAATTGATATTATTGTTACAAATTACGATTATCAGCATAAGAGAATCAATTTTTGTGACATTTAAATTGAAAGAGAAAATCCGCATAGTTGGGGTCTGACGTGGACATGATTTCAATGACCATTTGTAAAAATTTATCAGACAGATTAGACATGGCATGCTCCGAATCTTGTATTGCCTTTAGGCTTAGGAGATAGGCAAAGGATGGGATGATGACTTTTTTTTGGATGGTGTCATCTTTCCTTGTTTTTCTTATCTCATAGCATGAATAGCTCATCACCAAATCATCCTCATCACCTTATTATACATCCTTGCGTCAAGACGGTGATGAGGTGTGAACCTATTAATTTCGCCGGTTTTGAATACCTTGCAATCCCATTATATCCATACTCTTTCATAGGTAGAGACGCCTCATGAATATTTAAATGTTGGGGAGAGCCCTTTCCCATTCTATCCTACTGTCTAGCACTACTCACAATGCCTTGCATTGTTATTATGATGCAGTGCAATATATTGCTTAGTCAAACTTCACAGGTCATTGAATTTCGAAAATCTACGCATTATCCTCATAAATAATCATAATATTGTATTGCATTCGAATTATGTAGTCTTGAATTGTCTGAGCCACATTTTGAGTCTTGTAATCTGAAAAAAAGGCACCCCCACAAGAAACTACTACAAAAACCCCTGAGATCAAGCAGCAGCAGCAACTCAGCAGTGGTTTTAGAATAACCAACAAAAACATTCTGCGAAGCCATTATCACTCTATTCATTAAAGTTGCAGTATGTTTCAAATTGCATCATAGCCCTAGAGTGCATAATGGGGTATTATTTACTGAGAGAAGAAGTCTGTGCGATTACAGGACTAATTTCAACCTGAATACTAAGCATCAATGGGTCTTTTGAGAGGGATGGGATGGGAATGTGTGCCTAAATAATTTTTTTAAATCATAAGATTACTATTATACAGTAGTGTGTGTTAGATATTTTTTGCCCAATCATAAAAACTCGCAGCTACTAACAATAATGTGACATTGTTATTGTTTGGTACATTTATTTTTCTTTCGTATTAGCGAATATTGCAATATCGGACTTGTGTATTCTTCTTGTGATCCTGTATGTATACATCCCAAATATTTTCTTGGTAGGAGTATGCTGTTTTACGGGATGATGATTAAGTAGCGACTTGCACTTGCCTAATCTTTCCTACATACCCAATTCTTCTCGGTTCTCACTTGCATGCTGACTTCTTCATTAAGTCCATCATGATCATCACCAAATTTCATCCTCTTCTTCATAATATTATATGACAGGAGAAGAAGAAACTGTGACAATCAACAATGGCGTAGCTAATTCGTTTCATAGAACCAAACCTTACTACGATTGAATGGCTCTGCTAACAATATTATATATTTCTTAATAATAATAGTAAGTAGTAAAATGCACACATTTGCCACTGAATGCATTTTTAGCATGCCGATTGTCGTTGTTGTTAACCCTTGGTTTAGCTATTACTATTTTTTCCTCCCCATCATCTTCAAGTATATATATATGTACTCAAGATGGGTGCGTCAAAAAATTCTTTCAAGAGATTGCATTATGCCGAGAACGGGTAATTACAATTGTTGGCGGCTGTCGAAAAACGAAAGACAAGGTAAAACTATCTAGGCATAATCTTTTGTCGATGATATAATGTGTGTAGCTTATCTTATCTTCAAATTCGAATGCACTTCTTTTACGCAGTGTATCATTACCATCATCACATCACCATTCATTACTATTGAGAAGGTTGCATCTTCTTTACTTTATCGTCACCGCGCATAACACAGCAATAGTGGCATAGATAGTAGTGCTTCTTCTCGCTACAATCCCTATTATCAATATGGTCGGTATAAACAGTATCAGGTTTTGATCAATTCATTCGTAAATAAATAGAATTAGGGTCACTATTAAACAATATTCAATCCACTTTGTCTCTCACAGCGTAAAAAGGATGCCGAAACCGCATTGCATGCAGTTAGCGCAACATATCCACAAATACAAATATCAACATCAACAACGCATCTGCATAAAAGTTGCGTATGCGTTTGTTTAGTTGTTCAAAACTTCAAAATAACGCACAATATATATTCCATGGGATGCATGATGGGATGAGATGATGCAGCAAGGTATCTTGCTGAGTGTATTATTATATTTTGTTCATCATCATATAACGTAGAGATAAAAGTAAACCTCCAAAAAAAACATGGCTATTGTGCCACTTCACTTGGCACATCATCCATTCCTTCATCGACATCATTCAAGGAAATTATCCCTTTCTAATTGACAACACAAAAATGCATATTATGACTTGCACCCTATATCCCATATCCATATATACCACCGCACCGTACCGTCAACCGTTAGCAAAAAAAATCTAGTCTGGGAAGCAATTTAAAGTAATGTTATCTTATCTCGTATGACTCTCGTTTTCTCAGTTTGCATAGAAAGCCTATAATTTTGGCAAGTACACAAACCGCCTTAAACGATATTTGTCAAACATTTTTAGTATCATTTGTTTTACCTTTACCCGTGCTAAAAAAGACAGTAAAGAAAAGCGGGGGAGTGGCACACACCGTTAAAAATAGTGATCATTTTTTGGACTGGTGCCTGCCATTTTCCCATCATGTCATTCATTTTAATTTTCATTCTTTCCAAGAAGAAAGGCAACAAAACAGAACAACTTAACAATTGACGAAAAAACAATGCTAAACAGCAGTACATCAACAATTCTTTGGCATTTTAAAATTTTAATGTGCAGTAGATGCAGAGCAAAAGGAAGAAAATACAAAAATATATATCTTTTATGACATAAAATGATTAACAACATTTTTGTTTCAGTTTCATCCTTCCGTCATGTCAGCAGCCTGTGTTAAATGGCAAAGCGTGCGGTAATGCAACCGTAGTCATCCTTAAAACAGTATTATTTACTTTTTGGACGCATTATATTACAGCGTCTCATTGTTTCAATGAAACGAAAGTGAAAAATGAGTGAGTACAATTTTTTTAAAGATATGCGAGGAGCTCATAACAGTCACAATACTTAATTTATGCAAATATGGACCTGTGTTTACAACTTTTATATTCATTAGGACTAAATGGATGGAAAGAGGAACCACATAAAAAAGAGAAGGGATGACGGATGGATGACCGCAATGCAACTTGTTGTTTGCCGTTACGTTTTGTTAGCATGGTGTAACTCAGTAATTAACATTACACCTAATAACTCAAAGGAGTACACAAAAGAGATGCGGAAAGTAGCTGAACTGTGCACCCAAACGTAGGGCTCGTAATGTGCCGTGACATTACCGATTACCTAAAGTTGACCACCTAAACCTGCAGACTTATGTAATATGCGTTTATAAAAATCGTAATGTTTTTTTTTACTGTTATGGCGGCACCTCCTCTTGATGTGATGATTATTAGAAGGATAATAATGCTCACACTGGCGTTATTTGTGTACGTTATGTAATGTCCGAAAGGAAAAGACTGATGTGACTAATCAGTTAACGTCCATAATATGTACGCTATAGAGATTATATTGCCTTATCTGTCATACCCAATTCATCCATCTCTATATGCAATTTGGAGATCACATGAGGCAACATGGGGAAGAAGTTATAGTGTGTTGTAGGATGATGATGATGATAATGATGTTATGTCATAATGTCACGGCATGATGATCGCCACTGTTTTACGATTGCAATTCCTACCTGCAAAACTAGTCGGATTGATAATTTGATATACCGTCGTAGCCAATCTCATCACACCGAATTAACTTTCTAGTTCAAGTCATAAATTTTCGTTGTAATAATGCTGTCTGTGCTAATCGTGTCAACTTTTGTACCCTCACAAAATATACTGTCAATTGAAAAAAATACAGCAGGTTCACAGATATTTCAATGGAACAACTTGTAGAAAAGTTTTATATTGATTACTAATTAGTAATAAAAATGTACGTACATATGTATAATATATGTATCAGTATGTCACAACAAACTTTAAAATTTCACAATGATAAATAAATTTATTGTGTATTATGTTGATTTACTTAACCTTAGCTGGTCAGTATTTATATGAAACCCAAATGCCAAATGAATCTTACTGAAAGTCATCCTGAATTGTTTGTGTAAAAGATTACTGAAGAGACTCAACCCAACTCTCAGCACTCGCCCATCTTCTGTTGAAATTCACGAAAAAAGTCGTTGTTGCATAATGCAAAAAGTTTAATGTATGCACAGCCAAGAAAGTAATTTTTCCCACAGCCCGTGCCCAATTCACTATCGTAAATTATTCGAGGCTTGAGAATCAAGTCCACGAGAACTCATTCATCTTGTCTTTAATGTGAAGTCAGCCTTTCAATATTAAACTGCATTTTTCATTGTGTTGCTTACTTGCTTAAGAGCTTATAGAAAGTGAAATGACAATACGGAATTACCAATGCAGATGCAACGTCGGTCTGCATTAAACGTCTACTGTTTGTTAGGTAGGTAGACAATTTTTTCGTGAATTATGTAACGGAATAATAAATGGCATGTGCAGATTACTTGAGTAAGCAAAGCAGGGTTTTAAGTATGAAGTTCATTTAGCTGCAACCCTACTTTCCATGCTTTATTGCAAGAGCCAAAAAAAAGTTAAAAATTGATTACAAAGCATAATTTCACACGATTTGAATCTTTCTTTAAATTCTGAATCGCCAGGGCCAGCCGCATTCATTGTCAACAGATTCAAGTACAGGAGCTACACTACTCCACTCACCAAAGTTTTTGAGTCAAAACCTTCTCACACAACAATAAGGATGGTTGATGATTGCATAATGAAAGCAAATTTGATTTCCAATCAAAATCTTTAAATCGATCTAAAAGCCATATTATTTTACAATACGAGGGTGCCACTCTGCCACACACGCATCTTAATTTGCATAAGTTTAATTACAAATTAACCAATTACTGATCCCATTCTATTGGGACATTAACGCGATAATATTCCTTTTCAAAATTCTACAAAAGCTTACTCTTGCCAAATTCAAATTCATTAGCATATCTTTCTTAAAAATCCTCCTTATATCAAATTATAATTCGAAAAATGACTTTTCAATTAAAATATTGCGTTTGCCGCATTTTACCAAAAAGTTTAACTTCTCTGCATACTATATACTACCTCCCATATTAATTTTTTTAAAGGAATGGATGAAAATTAAAGATATTCTGTCAAAATGGGAGTCATGTTGAAGATTTCAAGATGTCAAAATGTGATAACCATTCTAGGGCACTTTGCATGCATGAATGCAGGCAGATCCCAGTTGCTCGTAAAGCCGTGTTTTAGCATACGCTGTAATACGTCATATCACCCCGTTGCCATGGTGCCACCTTGGCCAGGGTGGTATGAGGGTAATATGACTCATTACAGCGTATGCTAAAACACTGCTTTACGAGCAACTGGGATCTGCCTGCATGAATGTGTGCGCCATTTTATTCATGTGCTAATGAGTTAATTTTCTTAGCTATTAGACACAGTATAATTTCCTTTTGTGGGTTGATTGGCGATGAAACAAAGGAGTCATAAGGAGAAGGCGATGTAACAACTTTTAAAGTTTGTGCAACGCACATTTTGCGTAAAGATAGTGGTCGATGACCACTTGTCATGCCGTAAAGGATGATTCCAGATAGTTGCAGACGGAATGGTTTGGATAGTTTTTATTACTTTTCCCTTAATTTTAACACACCAGGGAACGAACTCCTTCGTGGCATTCCCAACTCATGCATTTTTGGTTCAAAAAAGAAATCTACGAATTCAACTTCAAACAGTTTGAATTCGAACGAAAATGGTCATATCAACATGAACGAAGAATTAAGGATTCCGAAAAGATGTTATACTGAATCATTCTTAACAAAAACGCAAGTGATAAGATGACAAGTATATAATATCTTAATTCTTTGTCTTTTAAAAAAAAACTTTTGTAAATATACATAAATGTTTATAAATTCGCCGTGTGCGATCTGTAGCCCAAGTAATAAGACATTCAATAATATTCTATTCGCTACTTTCCAAGCAGTAAAGTGTGAAGAAGATTCTTTTCCTACATTATAGCGCAGTTCATCAAATACCCAAAAAGGAATTAGCCAATATAATTCCCTAATTTATTCTTTGTGGCTAATCAAAACACTTCAGTTCTCACACTAAATTCCCTCTACTGTGGTAAAATATATGACAGAGTGGAAACGATAGCCAAATGATTTCACTTTGTCTTTGGTCTATGCACACACTTCTGCTCATGTGCGAATTAAGTTTTTATTTGTGTGTGGGTAGATTATATTGTCATGAATCAAGCAGATCATGTCAGTAGGTAATCTTTTTGATGTTGATTATTTCATTTTATGGGTGACATCAAACAAAACATCAAAACCTAATTGAGGCGTATGATTTCAAGCCAATGTTAAGAGGTTCACTCCATTGCGCATCATACATTAAATATGCATATTTCCTGTTTGACAAGCAACAAATCTGTGAACCAACAAGATTCATCTTTTAAAAAGGTGCTAATAATGCTCGAACATTATAGAACACATTTCCGTTGTCAATTATAATGACTATATAAACTATATACATATTTGATTTGAGTATATTTGTGCTTAATTTGTAATCAAGAAAGTAGAAAAAGGGACCTTTTTTAAAAAGGATACAAATTTTGCATAAATGTTTCATGATGATCCTCCCATCTAGTAGATAATGTACTGTTCTTTTGTTTCTTCTATATTCTGTGAAAAAATCAAATATTTAAAAGTTTTATTCTCGTTGTGGTTTGGTTCATGTTCAGCAAATCGGAATGGTACTCGAAATGAATCCCATAATTTTTAAGGAAAGAAGAAAAGTGAGACTGCTCAATAATCCTTGAATTTATTAAGCATGTTGCATCCTCAGGATCCGCCCAGAATTGCAAATATTTACTCGATGCATTTTCCTGTCCGACATGACGTGTGTCATCCTATAATCACATATATATATTGTTGAGGTTGCAGTGCAATACTTGAAGATGAGACACAAACACAAATCATATTTCAATTTTATTTACCTTTTATGCAGATCAGGTTGCAGTTTAGTAATAATGCGAAGGGTTTGTGGTTTGGTTGAGCATTAAAGTCAAAAGTATAATAGGAAATGATTCATTGCATTCCATCTGTCATTTATAGTGCTTCTGTTACATACACAAATAACTTTTATGAATTGCCAAAAATCCCCATAAAAATATTATACTTATGAGGAGAAGGAGGATGATGACTGTAACGAAACGACGAGGCAATAAAACACATGTAGTTTGCACAGGCAGTCACCAGTAGTTTATTTTGTACAAATAAATATTTGTGTCAAGCGTGACGGATTCATGTGCATAAAAATAAAACATCGTCATGATAAAAATGGTTTGCTAATGAAAGGTTGCCAATTTTAACATTCATTCATTTCAATTTTTGAATCGAGCTGAAGAAAAGTAAGAGTGGCTCATCAATTACATTTTATCCTTTCTCTCTCCCTCATCCTATTGCAGCACAGAACATGATAGTTAAATGATATTGTCGCTCGTTCGTAGCTGGTACTCAACTGACTTTAAGTACACATGCCTATACACTCATCATCCGCATCATTCATCCCCACAATTATAAACAACAATTAACAATGCTGTAATATTAATTATAATGGTAATCTCTATCATCTCTTTTGCTATTTCTCATATATCTTTCTATTGAAGATCTTGATTGGTATCGTTCCCTCTTTAATTGTTCAAAAGAATCAGTCCCGATCTCATAGCTCATCTCTCTGTAACTAGTCCTGACTTGAACTGAACGGTATGCATGCATGTGTATAGGTAGACCAAAAGACACGATCAGTCAGTGCTCAGACCACCGATCGGTGGTCCCGGACCTCCGATCGGAGGTCTGAGCACTGACTGACGATGTTGCTCTAAGCGAAAGAACATACTATTTTTTTGTTCGGATGACCATTCATATTAACCACAACCACTGCATTATATATATCCTTTTTCCTATTCTACCTTTCTCCCTGGCAAATTCTATAAGCTATATAACATATGGGGTATGTCATCAATTAATCATAAATCGTGATTAAATGGGGAATGGCCCTAGAGGTACTGTTTCGTTGGATTTGGATAGCAAGTTTCATACGCTTTTTAGTTATAAAACAATTACCAAAGAAAGAATTTCATCTACGAACTAACGATCGTTGAATAAAACCATTCGACTCTTTTTGTATAAGCAGACTTTTTTGTATTCATCTCTAATTGAAAAGGAATTGATTCCTCTGTTAAATATCCCTACCTATTTTGCTTTCATTTCAGTTTCCGTCCCTATTATGACACCGCTAATTCATGGAATAGATATTGAAGGTTCAAGAGCTAATAGACGATTTAAATGATTCAATGACATATAGAGCTTATCTGAGACTGCTGGGAAACAGGAAGTTATGTATTAAATGTATTGTGGATTAGGAGGAGGCTACAATGAATTCACTGTAATTTGCATATTCCCGAAATACGTTTGTCCTTTGATATTCATCAAGGTTTCCAAATTGGTGGGTCTTAATTCTGAATCCAGAAGGGCAGTTGATGAAAAGTGTGAGTAGGAAATTGTAAAATGAATGGGAAAATACTGTAATAAACTAATATAAACAGGATAACTACACACATTTATATTTGCAATGGAAGTAGTAATTGTAATTTAAAGTTTAGATAACGATTCAATATCAGCGCAGCCTTCTCATTAAGAGCAAATAACACAAAGTGTTAGTACAGGGGAATGGGTTGTAGTCATTTATCTATAACTATAAATGAAATGCGCATGCTATGCAAATCTACTACATGTAAACTTTTGTGGGTAAATTTGACATTAAAACAGTGTGAGGTCATAATAACGCTTCATTTTCAGCCAAAATTAGTGCCGAAGAAAAATGAGCTCACGCCCAACCAAAAATATACACGCTTTAAAGTCTCTATATAACTAGCCAAACTGAATGGATTCTTTCTTTTTAAGGTCGAGTGCAAGACTTATCTCTCTTACTCACCGTTCATTAAGGCGTGTAACACTAGTAGTGGCAATGTGGCAGAAAATATTAGGCATGATGACGAGTAATGATAGCACTGATCTTCTTTCAGTGCAAAAACAAGACACACACAACACACACACAACATTATATTATTCATGTTTTGATATCATCTCAAGAACTTCCAAACCACAACATATGCGCATTCACACAAGCATTACAAAAGGCAAAGACTTCTTGGTCTTATTTCTAAATGAAATGTTGATTCGACAGCTTTATCAACAGTGGGAATATATTTGTATTCATCACGTATCCCATCACATCAATAGCTAAAAAGCTACTTAAGTGATGAATGAAGTAGAGTGGCCGCTGTTGATAGCAGCAATTAGTCAAAATATTTAGCAGTAAAATGGGCCACTGTAAGGATTCTTGAACACTACTCGTCCTGTTTCGCCCTCACGTAGATGACATGGAGTATTTAAAAACGTGTCCCGTCAAACTACTTGGATAATCGATCCACATTTATTATGCATATTAAAATGGCGTGTGTCTGGCCTTATCATTTTCACAAAAAAAATTATTATTCTTTTTCACAGAATTGTTCGCAGAAATGTTCTTTAGTGTGAATTACATAAAAAATCGTAGGGGATCATCATCATCATCATCATTTCATCCTCTTCACCAGGCCAGACCAAAACCATTGCAAACAAGTTAGCCATGGCCAGTAATGGCTATTATGATGAATTAAGAATGAATTCACCTTACAATAAAACTAGATGATGATACTTTTTCTTTCTTAAACTATTTCATGGCTCAGCTGTCAAAAATTCCCATGCTAAGAAGAGTGTGAGAAGGGCTTATAGTATGTGCTGTAATGTAATAGACTGTAAAGAAGAAAAAGATTATAATGACGAGAATGATGATGAGCATCATCATCATCATCATTGTCCAAAAATATAATTTACTTATTATGAGATCATAAACGCAATCAAAGATTTATGCCTTTTCCTATAAGGATTTTATTGTGGTGAAATTATGTGACGTTCGTTACAGGACTCATCTTGAAACAAAAAAGGGTTGCAGTTCAAACTTTTATGATGATGTGGAATCAAATGCTGTTTCAATATATTATGTATCCCATCTCTAGATTCGTACTGCTTGTAGACGTATCGTAGTTGTTGATTGTTACTGTGTGGAATAGTAAAATACTATGCAACGCACAATTACAAGCATATTGAATGTTCAAAACTGAATCATATTTTTGTTACATGAATGTCTTCCAAGAAAATGCGTCCCATTGACAAAGTCATATCATAAGAGTAAAGTATTTAGGTAACATATAATGTAATATCATCACACCAAAGACGCTTCAACTTCGACATGAGAAGATGCACTAAAAGTTTGAAGCTTCATATAACACTAAAGATACATTTTTTATGTTTGAGATTTGGTATCCAACGTGCAATAAAGTAATCTAAAAGAAAGAAGATGAATCCTTGCCCCAAACACCCAAATTTTTTCAAGTCGTGACTTCACTTTTGGAGAACTTCGTGACACTCTTTCTTTCGCCCCTTTGCATACCTACTTATTGAAACGTACGCTCATGGGATGGATGGATACCATACCAGGATTACAAACTATATAACTATTTGGTCGAGTGCATTCAAAGTGAACGACGTACTTACAGACGGACACACATCGAACAATGAACTGCATTCAAGTATTAATTTCTACACAAACAATAATAATAATGAAGAGGGTTTACCTAACGTATCGTGTGTCATATACACAGCTCTGGCTCTAACAACAGCACGTATTTAATGTATGCACAAAATAAAATGCAACTTTTTTTCATGTCATTTAGTTTGAATATGCTGACTACTTAATACTTATCTATTTACTTCACCGGTGGTGAGCGATTGAAATGATGATATCATCATCACTATCATCATCGTCGTCGTCAGCAGCATCGGTGTTGACGATTTTTTTGCGGTGGCTCTCCCTTAATTCTATTATCATCAGTCTGGTTGTACTTTCATTATATGCTTCGTGTTCAACAATGAATTAAATCAGTTACGTGATATGATCGGCACAAGTTTCTATTAAAATGTAGGCACATCTATCTGATGCTGCTCCGAAAGATCATAAAAAGTAAGCTACTACTTTATAAGTCTCGTTTTCGAAAGGTGCCATGTGTGTACGTGCTTGGACTATTGTGTTTGTATTCATAACACAATACACGAACCAATTGTTATTCATATTTTTTCACTTCCATTATTAATCCTCTTCCTTTTTCTCCCTGATTATATCATTTCATATGCAGGAAGTTCTTATTCAACTTTTTTCCTTTAACCGGAGAGCTTTCAAAACGGTGGTCTATTGTTGACAATATGCAGTTGCCAAAAATGCAGTTGTGATTCTTATATTTTTTACAAACACAATTTAACACAAGTCATTTATGTATTGGGTAAGACGAGTCCGAGCCGTGACTATTTGCTATATCATTATAACGTAACGTAATAATATAACACAATCAAAAAACTATGTTGAGCATATTTGCTTTATCTGATCATTTACACTAATAAAAGTATATTATTGAGATGGTAAAAGGAACAAATAATAATTTTGTTTGCTTCCTTTTTCACAAACTTAGGCATAAGTAGACTTGAAATGAGGGATAGTAAAAATAAAAAAGCAAGATGAAAGTTTTGTATAGGTTGTGTCCTGCGCTGTCCGTCTGTCAAATTACGTAAACTAAATACATATGCATTCTTTATTGCACATCTTGTAAGAATTGTACTGCAGCCTGCAATCCCAACTCCTATTACAGAAGGTAAAATTCACAATGTTCCGAATGTATTTATCTAAACTGTACAAAGTGGTAGTAATAATAATGATGATCCATATCTTGCATCGTGTCATAAACTAAATTGTAACGTGGTGTAAAATTTTTTACAGCCCACGAATAACGTTTAGAGCGTTAACGGAAGCTGTTTGGAATTTGGTGCATGTATTAAATATGTATATGCACATATTATATTATATTATGCATTCAATTTTCGACTGTCATGCTTTGTGTATTGCTAATAGCTTATCGTCATCATTGTAACATTTTTGTAGTTTTGCAACTGACAGATTTTTAATTGCCTAACATTTTTTTGCAGGTCTAATTTGTTTTCCGCTAAGTAAGCTAAGAACTAAAAGCTACCTAAGAAGAACCGCAAAACATTTTTTTGGCGTAACCTATTAAAACCAGTTCAATGTCAGAGAGAAAGAATTGGATTTTGTCGTTGTGTCATGGTATGGTAAGCAAGCAAACTATACTACAACTACAACATGATAGTTTTAGAATATAGGAATGGGGAGGTCAGATATAATTGTTTGTCAAAATTAGTTTACTCTACAAAACCATCACGAAGACATACAAGCAGATATTACTTATGCATTGCCATTATACTTATAATATTATTATTTTTGATAATTTTTCCAACTTTGCATTGTATTTTGTATTGTAATGGCAGAAGAAGAGAAGTGGAGATGATAATAATAAAAATGGAATAAGAGAAGTATATCGCATGACAATGATGAAGATGATCCCTCAGGTTATATTTTTTATCTTGTGTGAGTGAGGAGTAAATCCCAAACAAAAGGAACATAAAGTAAGTAAGTGAAGGTAAAGAATTCCTTGTTTATTTTCCTCCCCATTCACGTTTCATTTTTCACTTTTGCTTGTAGGTATGCACTATGCACATACCACCATATTACAGACTGTAACATTGTGTGCAAAACCATTTTTACGGTCACCCCCTCGACCTTTAAAAGTTGTAAAAGCGTAGTACAATAATACTATATACACAGGACACAGAGCCGAGATCATTTGCTGATTTTAAAATCAGATTAGGTTCAAGAAATTGTAAACTTTGATAAATGCTCATCATCATGATATGATATGATGATGGCAAGGTTCGTCATAGTCAAGTCAAATCTGAGACGTACCCACTTACTTAATACATCACACTATACGGCATTGTTCCTTAAAATTGCATATTATTCATTCATGATTATTTCGATTCGATTAGCTTTGCTAATTCAATTTGAAGAACATGGAAAGTTCTGGACAGGTGGAAAGAATTGTTCGATAATCATGTCATTTTTAAATCAATCATTATAACTGCTAACACAACCCAAAGACCCAACTCCTTTTAAGGTTATGACAAATTAAAATTAAATGAATTCGTTTTCTCTTGACATTTGAATACTATATATGAGTGGATGATGATCTCTTGGCAAGGGTAAAGTAAATTCCCTTACATCAACATCCTCAATCAAATCAGCAATAGTAATTCAATACTGGAATGGAATTTACGTTATTTCTTTGTCTTTAGGTACCACATAAATTACATTGAATGAATTATTAAATAAATGCATTTGTACATTTCATTATACATATTATTTTCATTCAAGAGAGTATATAGGAAGACGAAGATGAGCCACTTCATTTATTATTTTGTAACTTAATTTAATTGAGCGAGGGGTGCCATCCCCGTCATTGTCATTGACAATAACATTCCATTACCATTTTGCTAGCGGCTTTGTGTAGTCATAAAACAAAGATGATGATGATGCTCTATGCTGATGGCTGATGGGATGGCAGAAGAGCAAGAAAAAATATTGTTCCAATCATGTTCATCACAGCATATCACCCAATTCTTGTAACTGTTGGTTTGGTATATGCCTTCTATTAACTTTTCTGTTGTTCTTCATGTCTTTGTTGACGGTAATGGGATTGAGGATGTTGATGATGATGAGCAGGATGCTACCTTTTAAAGGTTGACAAGTAATGAAGTTTACAAATTGCATTTGACTAAAACATTGAGATGACAAAAAAAAGTAGAGGAAAAAATATTACATCTGGTTCTGGTCTGGCATACATACGTACATACTCTAAAATGCAATTGTTATTAAATAACGCGTGCAATAGCTGCGGTGGTGGTGGTGGCACTGAGCAAGATTATGCTAAATTAAAACATTGATTTCATTTGAAGATCATTTATTGCATGCATGCTCCAACTCCAATCCAATTGCATATCGCATCTCTGAGAAAAAAAATGCATTGTGTATTGAAAGGAAACGGAATCTGTTTCATGACAAGAGAGTTGATAAAAGTTAATTGTGTTGTACTGTTCCTTCAATATGCAAAACAGGATTCAGTTTTCTACCTGCTATTCCGCTATTCGACCTTGAATCATATTCATACATCTTGTTGTTGTTATTGTTATTATAGGGGAAGATGCGATTGAAAAGTTTATTGGCTGCTCATTCATAGTACAAGCATATTTATGACTGTGCTATGTACGTATGTATTCTTCATTACCAAATGATTCATGAGTGGTGTAGTTGCAGTAATGTCGTGCACGGATGTTTTATTGCTTGTTCAGTTTGATTACCATTCGTTATGCATATTCAAAAAGTAAAGTGATGGGGAACTGTGGAGAAAATATGTAACTGATGAAGAGCCAAAGTGTGTTAACGACAACGATGGATTTTTTATAGCGCCCTTGATTTATCAATGGCAGGAATGCCTTTATGACATGACTGCTGTATCATTATTACATTACATGTGAACTTGTCATCCAGAAGCTATATGATATCTAAATGATGAAAAATGCGAATGTAAAAATTGTGAACGACCTATGTGATTTGATGATGCTATTTCAGAACAGGAATATATATTTATTAGTGATCGCTATAAATTGATAAATTGGAAGGTGCTAGTGCAGGGTCTTCCGACTAAATCACTATTTCAAGGGTGCCATCATCAAAATTATGATATAATATAAAACGTATTTCATTCAAGAAACTCTGAACCTTCTCGATAGCTTTTATATTTAGTTTTATTCATTTTGATATGCTATATGAGCATATTTATGGCTGCTGAGGATCATCTAATCTAAAGGTTGTTGTGAATTTACAGCTTTAAATAATGTATCGACACTCGTTCAAATTTTCCATCCAATATTCAGTCAATCAGTACAAAATTACTATGCTCAAATCTTCATAGTCGTACGGAGCATTATAAAACAGAATTTTAAAAAAACGCTCGACTGATTAAATTAAAATGCCCTACATAAGTTATTGAGCGTCAAATAAAATTAAAATATTCCATAGATGCGAAAGAGCATGTCGAGGCACAAAACCCAATTCAATAAAAATCTGTAACCAACTATAATTTCAATCACATTTGTTGTTAACATACCTTAATTTATGTAACGCATTACTCACTGGCGTGGAATGTAAAATTACATTAAATCGAATCAAAATGTAACCTGATAAAAATCAAGAATGTAGGAAACTACCTCAAATCATTTGTTCTAAATCAATGACATTGACAATCAGGAAACGTTTCTGTGCCTTCAACCATACCATACCAATCTTATCATTAGTCTATAGTATTTTCTGCATATCTTTGAATAAATTCAAGAGTCATTCTCCAATTCACTGGTTACATTTACAATTTTTGAAATCATGTCTCATTCACTGAGCATTTTTACTTAGCGAGTGAGTTCAGAGTTACGAGGATGAGAATGATATGATATTATGATGATGTGCAACGGGTGATTGTTATTAGTGATTACACATTGCAACACCAGCTCCCATTCATTTAGCCATTATTCCTGCTCAAAAGTCATAACCCTGTCATTACCGTTGTAGCTTCTTGAATTTATGAAGAAAATGACATATCCGTGTCACGCATAATAAACTGCATTAGACCAAAGTGCAGCCCTTGTTGTCTAATGAAGATGAGCTTTGTACTTTTCATGTTTTCTGTCAAATTCATGATGATATACACTACATACAGTGTAAATATTCATGTTAAAGCAAAAGAGCTTCAGCAGAAAAAAGATTACAAATTATACTTTCTTGCGAGAGAGAATATCTATCTCGACCTCACGAAGTAAAGTGGATAGAAACTAGAAACACATACCAAGAACAAAAATTCAAACTACTACAAACTTGCTTGCTTTTTATGTAACGATACGAATGACAAAGGGAAAATGTGTGCATTTAAGCTGCAGCTGTGATGTGATGTGATGCTCATATCTTATTAACTCTTATTATATCGCGTGTAAATAAATTTGTAACAGTGACAGTGGAACAATTCTCTAAAAAACCACAACACAACATTGCTCTGCATGAGTTTACTTATGGCATGGACACATTTATAAAACACCATTTTGCCATGCAATGCTCAACATTGTCAATCTCGCATTATCCCTTGAAACTTCAAAACCAGACATGGACGCTTTATATAAACTTCACACTGTTACATGACAAACCATATGTGTGTACCTCCGTATTACTATTACATGACAAGTGCAGAATGTTATAACCTTACGGCAAGGATACAATGAAAATAAAAATTTTGTGGTTAAAATTACTAGTTTGTATCATTTCAGCAATATGTATACATATGTATCCAAAAATGAACTACTGCTACTCAAAAAGATGACAATCTCACCAAACTTCTGTAACATTCATAACAAACTAGGTACACCAGCCAAACTAGTCAAGTCTGGTTGCTGAAAGTGTCCCTTTGATTGCAAAGAAGATGATGATGATAGATAACAATATGATAAAGACTAGTGTGTGATATGATAGGCCTAACAGAGGATGAAAGTGATCTGATGACTTTTCATGTAACCCTTTACGTAACTCACAGAAAAGCTAACTAGCCAAACGTTTGAGAAGAGAGCATCATCATCATCATCACGCAGAAAAAGAAGACGAGAGTAAAAATCTGCTGTAGAGTCGTCAGTAGTCACCACCACCACACATGCCTAAATGCTATCTTTGTTCATGAAACATTTTATGTGATATAAAAATGGTTTATGCTCATGTCTCATGTATTTTCTGTACCATTTTATCTAACATTTTTCTTCAAAAAAAATTTATATTACACACATGACCAAGTGCTTGTAAATATATATATGTTGAAAAAAATCATGTTTGATATAACTTGGAAATGTGTGACTGACTATGAATTACATGATGATTTTGTAGGTCAACAGTCAACAACAGCATTTTATAGCAAATGTATTATACTTATTATAATTTAGCATTATCTAACACCACATAACACCATCTTCAGCTGGCTATATAGGTTTTGTGTGGAGTGTGCAGACGGTCAATCCAAAGTTGGAATTTCGCAAAGGATAATTTTTGGGTTGATTTTACCAAAAAATAAATATCCTCTCTTTGAATCGTTTTATGCATCGTCTTCATCATTTTGGCTGCTTCTTCATTATAATATGTACCGTAAATCATCTTCTTTGCAAGCAAGCTTCGAGTAGTGCCTATTAACAAATGAACGAGGAGGGGATGGATTGGATTGTGTGGTGGTTGCCTAATTCTTATTGAATTAGCGTGAGCACTGGTTTTATTATTGCGTGCGTGTGTGTACGTAATAAAGGTGCAGGTGCGCACAATACAATACAAAATGCTTTTCCAATATGTAAGATACCGTTTTTTATAAGAAAAAGTGTAATAAAAATATGAAATTGCAAATATCCCATTCATTTCATTTTCATACAAAAAAAGTTGCAAGATGATGATGATGATGATAATCATTAGAATATGGGTAAAAGCACACAATACATATATTTGCAGACTTGTTTCAATTTCAACAATGATGATGATGATCTGAGCAAACATAAATATTGGCTTGAATGCGTGCGGTGGTGTAAGAAGCTGCTAAGCAAACTGAGCAGTAGCTAAACTACTTTAATTGGTAGTGTTGGTGTTTAAACATATTATGCTAAAGAGAGACGATTGACAAACTATTGTGAATTTTGGCAATTTCTGTATGTGTTTGATGAAAGGGATGACGATTATTACAACAATAAATCATGAATAATGGGATGTGCAATATGTCATGGCGTGATTTGCAGCGACACATTTTATTGAACAAAATGAAATTTTCTGGTACTCCAGAAGCGCGAGTAAACCAATTAATGTTACTCTGATTTGTGTAACATTTATCACCTTTTGTCAGTTTAGGTTGCACAGTTAAAGTTTATTCTTATTTATAACTAACATATTTTTTCCCTTAACATTTTAGTAGTTGATAGTTGATTTACTGTCCAAAAAACTGCTTGTGATTTGGATTGAATGTTACATTTTCCCAGCGTTCAACTCCTGCTGCTTCTTGTTGAAACTGATTATAAGGTTGAAGGTAGTTGAACTTGAAATTCGAAAATGGAATGATAAAATTTTTGAACAATCTTTAGAAAATAGAATTTGTTTCTGCCTAAAAATCTTAAAATTTCACTGTTACATAAAGCTATATACGTTGGTTAAACGAGTACATAGGCTACACCTGAATAGCAATACTAAATTGTCAATATTTGATTGTAAATTGTTCATGATCATTATGCGAGTTTTGAACTCAGTCAAAACATAACCGTTATATGTAATCTTCCATTGGTATTCTCTCCACGAAATTCCTTTAGCGAACAGACTACACATTTAGAAATTGACCATTCATTTACCAGTGTAATTATTTCGGCAAACTACTGTGTAATAACTGAAACAGCCATTCCCCAAACTGTACGCATGTTGTTTGACTGGCTCATTAAGAGCACAAATGACATAAAACTAGTTCACGTAATCAATACTTAAAAATTAAACTGTTCATTTAGATGAAAACAGACGAGTAAAGACGTGTGCCGTCATATGTTCTAGAAACGATGGAATGTGCTATTTATCTTTATTGTTTTAAATTGGAATTCAGTGCATGCAGCCAACGTCAATTGATTTTCCCTAGAAAAAGTGAACCAATTAATATTCCTTTTGAATTTAATGGATCTGGAGTACGTTTTATATAGTATTTTTTGAGAAATTGAACTTTCCCCACGGAAGTGACTATCACGTAGCACGTCCCTTTATATTCATTCAGTCGATGCGATTTGGTTACGATAAAAATCGTTGTAATTAATATATTTTTGAACTTCCATTCCGCGTATGGAAGGTGGAACTATAGACTTCACTAATTAATGCCACATCAATATAAAGTACCCACGGATATTGTATTTTGACCTGATTATTTTTGGTCATCGTAAAAATAATTATTGTTTGGGGGAAATAATTTGATCCCTGAGAGAAGAGGGTCCTTTATATCTTTTCATAATTTATGCATCTGATATCGGTACAAAAATTTGCATTTTCTAATCACTTTATTCCTCAATACTAAAAGGAAAACAGTCAAAAACATAAACAATTTTTTTTTAATTCAGAAGAAAAACATTAATATTCCATTCACAGTCAACAGTGGTTGTAATGCAAATTGTAATGAGGTACCTATTACAGCACGGTTTACAACTTTAATAACTGGGTGGCATCACGATATAAAAATGACAGCTTTTTGGAACTTCAAGAGGAAGAGAAATTTCTTTGTTTTAGTAAGATGAAAAAAGACATAAAAATCAGGTAACAATGATAGTTTGTCATTTAAATAATAAAATTTACAATTTTGTCTAAAATCTAAATTTTTTGGTTGTAAATCGATTATTTCTTTTACTTACAAGCACTAAAACTTCTTATATCTTTTGACCCCCAACACAGTTGACGACGTTCGTTGTTAAATTTGTAAAAGGCCGAAATTGAAAGAAGGGACACACAAATGTATACTTTGTAAAACATTTAGTTTGCTAAATGCACTTTAAGTCATAATAGCAAACTTATTTATAAGATTTGTGTGACTATATTTTTTCCAAACATATATTCATATTCTTTTTTGTATATCAATACACATTACTGAGACCTACACTCCCATTTATAGATACAAAAAATGTACTCAACAGCAAAGGAGGAGAGGCTCAATTTGTATATAACAAAAAGAAATTCGTGTAATTTACAGTTACGACTCGTAACGATCATTATTACATGATTACCATCATATTATTATGCATTATCGAATGATTCCTCGTCTTTTAATTTTTCTTTTAAAAAATGACTTTTTATTGAAATCCCAAATGTTTTTCAATATACATATATATATATTATGCTTCTTCAGTTACGTTATAACAAGATATGGTTGTCTCTCAATCCTGACCGGGTGCTGCACCTTCTTTTCCAACTTCTTTGCCTGACTCATTCCGCTCACTACCAAAATGCCAGTTACAAAAGCTCTTTTTATGATTGCCCATTTTTATTTTTCTTGAGTCATTCAAAAAAAGGAAAGAACGGGTCCTATAATAATACACTTTTTTCTATAAAAAATCTGTCTAAGTACTTTTAATATGAATTATATTTGCATAGTCATACATAAGTATTTGTATTGGAGAGTTTTTTTACAAACAAAAATGAGTCATTTTTTTCTTCTAAGTATTTATTTGAATTTCACAACTTTATAGGTAGAAACGGCGAGTGATAATAATATCAACGGCAAACAAAGTGATTCAGCAATCCTCAACAACGGCAACAACTCAACGCGTCTTCTTGTTGCATATAATAAGCCTTTAAGTGGAATGCATCTTCTGCATTGCAGATTATTACGCATCATCAAAATGCAGTAAACTTCAAATCTTGCAAAAATTATAATTTTGAGGTAGGCACAAAACACTAGTTTGCAAGTATTTTTTTCTTCAAAATACTAAGAAAACGAAGGTGTTGGTGGCGTGCTATTTGCTATATTGCGTTGTGTATGTGTGTAGTTGGAAATAATCAGTGCTTAATTAATGCAAAGTAATTATAGATGTATGACCAAGTCAATGTCCACATCTTTCTCATCTTGGGCCCTTTTTGTTTCTCATGATAACCCCTGCTGAATTCTTTGCATTGTGATGTGATATTGTGTGTGTCGACAGTCGACATCGACACACATATTGCATGTTACAAACAAGCTTGTATGTAGTATTCAGTTTTGCGTTATTTTCAGAAACATATTTCTTCAGATTCTCTAATGATGACAGATGACAGGTAACATTGCACAGGTGAAAAAATGAAGTTTATATGGAGAATGTATAATCGATCAAAAAAGATGACACGCTAATTAGAAATAATTAGGATTTTCAATAATAATTATTAATTGACTTGTTGGAGATTGCAATACGAGTTTAATCAAAATCAAATACATAGCATCTTGTATAACAAAATGTGTTATATATAGTTAATATAGTATCGCTATCAATAGGATGAAAGAGCAACAGGAATGCCTAGTGGACACAAATTGAATTGGGACTTTCGGGACAGTGATGCGACTAATTATGTGTGCGTCTTCTTTAAATCAAGTTCTGTTTATGGATTTTGATTCAAGATAACCTGTAGGCAAATCGGGCACACACAAACAGAATGTCAATTGACAGAAAAAACAAGACAAACGACAACAAAACATTGATAATCTTTTCATACTGCTATTACGTACGTACGTGAGTTGATCTTTGATATAGACACATCTTTAGGTACAAAAAAATACAATCATAACTGTGTGCGAAGGTAGACACATAAGGTATATGAAAACGCATTCCAAAGTGTAAGAAAATGAATTCCTCACAATTTTTTTGTTTTAATTTAATGGCACTTTTGTATCTGTCATCAATGCCAGTTCATGTAATCACACTTGTACAAGAACTGCATAAAGTGATTAAATGAAGACATTGATGATGGAGAAGGAGAGGTTATATGCATACATACATATACGTATTGTATGATGACGCTGAAAATTTGGAATTTGTTGGCAACAATAACTTGTCCACTTTCGAACGTGATGTTGTGGGAAAACAATCACAAGGTAAGCGGGGAGTCATAAAAGATAATATTTTAGGTTATGGTGATGCTTTTTAAGGCAGCAACCACACGGCGTAGCTCATGGAATTTTTTGGATTATCACAAAAACGTCTCGTCTCGTTGCTGTCTCATTAATAAAACGCATCTTCTTTTTTTTCAGCATTTTTTTTTCAAGAGAAAGGTACAAGTTGAGCTTGAGACCTTATATGCCGCATTGGATAAAAAAATTTAAGGACAAAGCTTAAAATAGTTTTTAAAGCGTATTAAAAAACTTAAAATTTAAAGCTCCGAGTATAAAATGATGTCATTAAATTTCCTGATTTAAAAGAAACTCTCCAATTTGCTTTTCTTCTGCGTTGAGTACCCCGCCTCAAATGACAAATTAATTCGATACTCGGCTTGTCCTTTGAAGAACGGGTGCTTTATGTGAAAGCAAAACAAAAAATATGTGACAAGCTTTGCGGAAGGGATAAAGATGTTTTTTATCGAAATTTTATTTGGTGAATCATACTCCTCCTGTTAAAGAAACAGAATAATAATATTATGCTTTCTTTTTGTCAAAAGGGAATGTCCGTTCTTCCTACCTCTTATTCTTATTCCAAAAAGGATGAAATGAGTTGGACTTGTTAAGTATATATTTGAGTTTGCAGCATTTTGGTTTTTAGAATGCCCTCCGTTCACAAGCCAAATACAATAGGAATTAGAACTGCAAATTGCATTATGTATAACGCTTTTTCGAAGATGTAATTAAAGAGCACGAGAAAAATTACATGACAAGTTAGTAATATATATACACTGCTCGGAGGAACAAAGAGGAAATGAAAGGGAAACTGGTATTAAAAATTATTTGCATACATAAACTGCTAACCAAAGCATCACCTCAATAAAAGCAGGGGAGTGAGGTACCCCGCAGTGAGGTTGATGAAGTGATGATGACGGTGACGGTGCTCAAGCATAATATATAACGTAACGTAACGTAACACGATGCATATTATACATATCAGGCGACCGGATGCAATGACGGTAGTAATTCATCATGAAAGAGGAAGATCACTCCAATTCATCATCTGTTTAATGCTTGGGCAAAATGAAATTTTAGCTTTTTGAAAGTCATGAGAAAAGTTGGAAAATTTAAGTATCGTGGCTTTCATTATGATCTAAGATCTAACTAAACCGATTTTCTGTGAAGTTTGCACTCTAAAGTGCATAGATGCATGATTCATTGCGTACTATATGAGTTTATTTTGTAAGTACTCCATCTAATTCTATTATGAAAACTGTCAGACTATATCCACTGTCAGAGAATTAGCGATTACAGAACTGTCAAATCCTCATATATTTATTTTGAATGATGGTTGTATTGAGACTGCAAAAAAAATGAGTTCTTCAAGAAAATAAACTGCACGTTTTCACCATATATATTTTTTTCAGTCTTCTCTTCAGATTGTCCCTGGTTCATCCAAGTCGCTTTTTAAGGCTAATATTTTTTTGGATTTCCTTTATATCGAATTTATGTTGCATTTGGTACATATAACGTTTTTCTTAAAGTTCTCATAATTTGGTTCTTAGAGGATTTCCGACGAAATTATCTTTCTAGTGTATAAATCATTTTCGAACGATGAGGTGATGAATATATGCCAAATGTAGGATGAACTAGTGTCTAGGACAAAGGATGACACATGTCCTGTCATATTTATTATGTGCTCAAGTTTGGTTTTGCATTTTTTACATCAATATGCAAATTCTTGGAAAACCTAATCATTACGTGTGAACAAAGAGGTACCTTTTTATCTGACCACCAGCACAATTAAATGTTTTTGAAAAAAGCTTATTTACACACATCGCATTACACACATATTTTATGGTGGGATTGGTCCTATGCATTTATTTTGAAGGTTACATTGCGAGATTTGTATGAAAAGGATGATTTTATCGAAAAATGTAATTATCAGTGATGCCTCAGTGAACAAATGTTGGCAAGGTCGTCGCAAAACGTTTAGTTGAGACAAGAAATTAATAATAACATATATGCGTGCTTAATTTTAAGAAAAAATGGAAATAGAGAAAGGAAAAGTTATACTTTTCAAAGAAAATAACATCATACAAACAAGGACCTTGATGTGGGAAGTTTTTGTGTGTGAAAAATAGGTCTTCAAATTCTTTCCTAAAAAAGTTATGTCAAGATTTATGTGCTTGATGCCATCCACAATCTATCATTAACTGATTTTTCTGATAAACTGAACTAAGCCAAATGTCTCCAATTAAATGGCGAAACTACTAATTAAGGTGACTTGAATTTTAAAAAAAAAGCTGAACATTATTACCTCTTCAAGGATTTCCTTTTATCCGAACCAAAAAAGCCGATGGCTCTTCGGGATGATGATGATATGACGATAACTATTTTAATTGCTCCCAATCCAAATGAATATTTCCGGGTAACACACAGTTTATTTTTCTCACTCAAGATGATCACAATAATTGTTGGTTCACATTGATATTGATTCTCATTTCTCACTATAATACACACAAGTTCTTAATTGCTACGGGAAAGATTGTACAGTTTTTATTTGGCTTGAGCCCATAGCCAAAGCTATAAAATTGTCGAAACTATATAGTAGGACTATAAAACACTAAATACTATCACATAGTTGAAATGAAATAATAATAATTATATTACTGAAAAAAAAGTGACAGAGAAGAAGGAAGAAAGGATGCGCATGAATTTACTCCTCCGGTGGAGATTTTTCAGGTGAGATGCAGAGCGTCTCAACGTCAGAGCAACAATGATCTCCCCTTGGGCCTATGGTTTGGTTGGTTGATGATGGGAATTGAAAAAGTTAAAACTTCTTATTTTGGTATATTTTGACCTCATCCAACATTCAACATTACATGATGAAGATGCCTTTACCTGTCGTATTATGTTTACGACTGACGCGAGTGAAGATGATGCACATGTTATACATTACCTGTAGACTATGCAATTTGTAGGTAGACTTATATAAAGTTGGTGGTGTATCGGTGTATGGTGGTAATAACACAACATGCAACCCTTTTTTTGCACGCAAAAGTTACCTTTCACACGTGGCCATGTGTCGGTATATTAATAAGAAATGTGCATAATGCACATCAAGTATGGAGCCTTGCCACCCTTTTTGCCAAAAAAAACGTTCCCTTGCGCGTAGAAGATGAGGATGGTTATGTATAAAAGTTACCAAAAAAGCCTTTAATGATGCGTAAGTGCATTTTACCATGTGTAGTGTAACAGGCATGCATAAAACGTAGCCGTTCACTTCTTACTCATAATAATATTGTTTTCATCCGTATATCGTTTGCTAAGGATGGATGAGAGAGTACCTTCACTTCACTTTACTTGAATTGGTGAGCAAACGAAGCAAGTGTACGGTATCAGTATCAAGGAGTTCATTTTTGTACCTATAGATTCATAAATTGCAACCATAACGCACATCTTCATCTTCAAATCCACTTGCCGAATCTCCCTTGATCTAGCGAAAAGGAGATGATGCGAATGCGAGAGAGGATATTCATATGTACATACATATTTTAGTTTGCTTTGATATGATATGGATTTCCTTGAGAATTGGGTGCTTCCTTTTTGCATGAAGATTGAAGTGGTAGTATGGTGGTCAAATCAATGTGAAAATGAAAAGCATAAGGCATAAATTCATGCATGCATTCAATTGTGTACGGTTTTCTGAGTACGCATCAAATCAAGGCAGTTTTTACGGTATTACTGCTGGTCTCATGGATGAATACCATATAAAGGAATACAATAGAATTTCAGTAGCGATCCGCTACAATCCCTTTATGAATATGAAGGGGTATTATTATATGAAGCCTTCCTAAATCGTTAGCCCAATATAGAAATTAGCATTTCATGGGATTAAAATCAATATCATACTTGTCTTCCATTATGGATGCCGCCGCCATTGCATTCCCAGTGTCAAAGGGAGTGAGTGATGATATGATGTGGTAAATAAGTTTAATTGGTTAATGTGTGATATACATAAAATATTACCAAAAAAATGTCACGTAGTATTTGATTATTCAGCATGTAAATTTCATTTCATTGTTTGAATCTTTCTTCTTCGTACTCCAATTCAATCACGTATCAATCGTAAATGGAGTGCTAAAAATCCAATCCCATGGGTTGACCTGCACAACCTCAACCTAACACCTAGAAAGGAAGCATTTTAAATTAATAGCTTATTATTTCAGACCTCAATTACAAAAATGATGAATGATTCATTGAACACCGAAGTACAGGAGTGGATATGGACGCAAACAAACAGATGAAATAATTAGGAATACTTGGTGCAACACCACAGAAGTAGTCAGTCAGCCAGTAGCCTCTGAATCTGCATCTTATTGCCCCTTTCAAGCAACAACGTGTCTATTATCAACAGAGACGATTACACCGATGAGATTATTATGTGGATGGATGATGAGTTCTTTTGTATGAACAATAACAATGAATGAGCACCCTTTTATTGCATGACTGAGTGCTGCTGCTGCTGCTGATGTTAGTGTTATAAAAGAAGAAGCATTTCTTCAAACATTATTATTGTGTTGTATGAAAAATGAATGAAGCTAATAAGAGGTGTTATGGATGACTTTTTCCCCCTTTTTCCCTTATACAACACAACACATCCTGAGCCTTAACTCATTTTATGCATATCTTAACCACACATTATATATTCAAGATGTGCCAAAGAACATTTACTTTTCAGGTTTTTATGAGACTGACTCCTCATCATATATAATATATATTTCTTTAACTCTTCTAATTAAAGATGCTTGTGTACACTTTACTTGTTAAAAAGGGATGTTGTTTTTTAGTTTTTTAAGCTTGTCTGTCAGATTATTTATATCTTTTGGACTTGGATGGAAATGTATTCATGCGTGATTATCACTGTACTTTGCATCTTACCTACGCGTAGGTAATTCAAATGCTCGTTTCGTTTAATCAGGTAAAGATTACATTTTGTAGTACCTGAGCAGCAGAAGTCGTAACATTATCCACCTAAAATGATAAGTACATAAACAATAGATGAAGAGAGGTGAGGAGAAGATGCCAATCACTCATTCACTTTTGGGCTGATCTGTCTATCTGATGTGCTCTTCTCCAAAATATTTTGATGGGGGATACGGAACATAATGAAGTGGAGTAGGCATAATATATTATGGATGCTGTAGTGAAAAATATGAATGTTCTGCTCGGTTAGTGATGCACATCCGCCAATTTCCTCTCACACTCACACAACTCACAGACAATAAATTTTTGGTAGTAGACTCATTGGAATTCTGAATGAGGTGTATTTTAACCATTTTTCGTCGATGACCATATTTAGAGGTAAATGATCAAGTGACAGACATAGACATGAAGTAGTAAACACGAGGATAATGTGGTTGTATTCATACATGTTGGTGCATATGCGATGAAGATAATACGAGAGATAGTAAAAACATTGAAGTGCATAAAATCACTTCATTTTCCACATTAACATGATGACACATGAAATGAATGGTTTTTTGGCATAGCTGGGAAAGGGTCGAGTAGATATTATTGTAGAAGTAACAAATATACTTTTGTTGATGTTGTTGATATATTAAATTTTCATAAAGTCGGACATCACTTTTTTGTTGTTGATTAAATAAAGATTTACGACCGGCAGTTAGTCAATTTCTGATTATGTAATTGCAATGTCTCCGAAGGGAAAAGTAATTTGTACGTCTAGTGTGTAGTACGAATCAAGTATATTAGGTTTCTCAAGATTTTTTGGAAAAACGCGTTCAGGAAGAACCTCTTGCTGAGTCAAGTGACTTGAAGATGTAAAAAGTGTGATGACAGCTGAAAAAGGTACAGGGTGCAGTTTAAGATGGTATTTTGGAGGTGACAAGAAGCATAATAGAATCTTCCCACACAGGATACGTGAGATGACTACCATCTTTCCACACTATTTATTGCCTGATGGGTAAATTTTACCCGTCAAGAAGATGCAGTTTCTTGACAAGCAATTACTATCATCGGGTCAGAGCAATCAAATTGCTTTGTTGGCAGATTACATAAGATTCCAAATAATAGTATATGTTGAGTTTTGAGTTTCCTCAAGCATTATACTATACTACTGCTGGGAGGAAAACTGTTAGAAATTAATTCTCAATCTGTTTTATGTTTCTTACTTATGTACATATGTAATTATGTAATATTTGTAATATTATATGAAAAGAATATGTCCAATCTTTTTTCATTCTGCGATAAATACGTTTAGTCATTAGTCCACACTTAAACTTTAATCAGAAATACAACAAGAACTAAACCTAACCTGCATGATATAAAATTGATTTAAAACAAAATATTTTTGTCCTAGCGTTTGTATTTTACACATAAATAATATGTACTTATACATATATTTTGATAAAGAAATAGCGTGAATGTATTGTTAGCAATTCAAACTTTATAGGCATTGAAAACTTTGTAAGTAAGAAAAAATGGACAAGTAACATGATCTGTCATTAGTAATCAATGTATTGATTGCTCGTGCTCTGCTTTCGATTCTTTATCGGATCATTTGTAATTACAATATATGATACAAATTATTTACATGATTATAACTGATGAAAGGAAAATCACTCGCTTCAGGATGTATTTTGTTCTTCACTTTTGTTTGCTCTTTGAGTCAATCACAAAACAAAGGTTTCATTCCTTCTCTTTTCATTCACAACAATATTATATATAGTATTAGTATCGTCATCGTCCTATTGCTCTTTTATGTAACTTCCTTTTTCGTTTATTTCTTTTGTATGCTAAATCCTGAGTTCCTGTTTTGTCATCATATATCAATAAATTAAAAAGGTAGTATGTTCGCCTTGTTATTTGTCTCTTTCTTCGTGATGTGCTCATCAATCGTGTCTGTTCTGGTTACATTTTTTAAATCAATTAAAGTTTTCCTGCAGGACAAATTATCAGTTATGAAATTGATCGATTAAACATGGATTGCATATTGCTAAAAAGCTACTGCCATGAAATGACCCACGCAATGCATATAAACAAATAGAGAGACGTGATGTGACGATCTTTTCTTTAAAATTTTGAAAAATCATGCACAATGTGGGATGCCTATTAGAAGAACTAATTTCATGTCATCGTTATGATTAGTTGATAAAAAACGTTTGGCATCATGACATCAAAATGCAATATTTTTGTATATTTTCGAAATCAATTAAATGCAATATGAATATTAATTTTTTCCTCATTTGTAGGATGCATATTTGCATCGTTTATTGGAATATTTGACCCATAATAATAATAAGCGTTACGGAATCGTATGTCATCGTTCTGTCAAATTAAACACCTGCAATAAATAGGAATGCAAGGCACACGCAAATTTAGAAGAAAACACATTTCCATGCAGTTACAATTCGATACAGGTTAATTATAGTAATCAGCTATTCAAGTCAAGTCACCACACACTACACCGCGTTACGTTATTTCTATTTTCTTACACAAGTTATAAAAAGGACCGATTGAGCAGAAATCGAATATATATTTTTCTTAAAATACTCAAAGCATAGTATATTTATTTTTCATTTTTATGAAGATGAACTAAAGGTAAAGTGGTCAGCCTCAAAATTGCAAGGAATCGAACAGGATTGCGTACAAGCCGCATGCATATATTCATGAAATGGACCCAGAAAATGAGTGTTCTAGACACGACATAACATAAACAATTTCCTCAAACAATGAAACCTTTAATCAATATTTACATACGGACTTTTCTCAATCTGATGTTGATGCTATATTATTATTATAGTTACATTGCACTTCACAATGTTTGCGTTTGTATAAGCGTTGCAACTCCCTAAATAACGCAAAGTTTCATGACACTCTGGGTTATTAGATCGGACTCTTTGGCTAATATAATATATAATGCCGTGTTTTTCTTACGCAAGACATAATTTGGTGTGAGTTGGTCATACTTAACTAAATAGTGGCCACATAAACATGACGTGATTAATCAATCTTCAAAGTGAGTGAAGTCCAATTCATGAACAATCATCTTGTTGAATAGGCCAAGATGTAAAATACTACAACGCATATGAGCGTTTGTCGAAAACTAAACTAAACTGAACTAGTATTTGTAGATTTAATCAGTATCATCACATTTAGGTATATATTATGCATGTGCGTGAATGTGCATTGACAATGAGATTCAAAAGGGGGATTGTCCGATTGCCATTCAAAAATTATGAAGTTTAATCTTGTCATTTAAATTCAATTGCGAAGATGTGTGCGTATTTTCAGTAATGTTAATGTCGGACATTCACATTATCACATTCCTTGCATAACATGGTTGATGGTATGTATTGGATATTGAATATTGAATCTATAGTCTAGACTTTTATTGAGTGAGAATGACTCACCAATTTACTATCCAATTATCTTTATTGAAACTTATTGTAGTTTAATCGGTTAGAAAATTCACTTGAATGCCTACTCCCTTATATAAAATGCCTGGTGGTTTACAAGAACTTTCAACTTTTATTATCTAAAGCTAATTAAGCTATAGATCAGCAAATGTTGTACTAAGCATTGGTTTGTCTTTATGATTCTGATTCTAATAGATGATACTAGTTAAAAATGTGTCATTGTTATCTAGCATTCTAAACAGAAGATGTTGATGGTAGCTGTGTAGCATAGCAGAAGCAATAGTAATATTAGCAAACAATATTTATTTATTAAAATGTATTAATGAGCTTTGACACATCATCCAACCATCAAAATAACTAGGTGATCATGATCATCATCATCAGCGCAGGAATGTCTTCAGATCCATTCTCCCTCACAAGTATAAAAATATGTGCATTATGTGTGCATCTGCTAGGCATTTGGTTCAATAATCAGCATTCTCTGACCAATATTAAATTCTTGGGGCCTTCTGAATCTATTCGTCTTCACGATTTACATTTTGCCTGAACTTATAAATATTATTATTATATTATGAAGAATTATCTGGTCAACGTTATGATGACTATGCATCCATTTTTATGGAGTATATTAAATTTCATGTATGTCCCATTTAGGCAGCAGTTTTTATATCTCGTTTTCCCTACCTCTTGAAGCTGAAGACATGAATATTTGAAATCATAGACTAAAGAAGAAGCAATATGAGTCAATTCCGTTCAGTGATGCGGTGATGATGGACCACCTTCACTTTTTCAGTTGATGAGCATAAACATAACAAGGCAATAATGATTTGTAGATATGAATACATGCATATGAATAAAAAATCAAGCTTTATTCTCTTAAAACTACGCTACCTACTACAGCATATTGTATAAAGTCGTTGAGAAATCATAGGTATAAATATTCTTATTAGAATGCAGAGATTGATGCGATATTGCCTTAGTGTGATTCTCTAATTGCAGATTAGTGAAGATGATTACTTGCACAAATTAGAATTCAATTTGTTGCCTGTCATGAATATAGCTGATTATGATTAAAAAAATTCAATATTTTCGATTATTTTTTGATTTGCTATAAAGGTGGTGCTACAAGTCACAAGTCTATACTGACAGTTGTATCGGTTATGCCATATGCCAAGACGTAAGTAGTAAGCTTAGCAAGGACAGGACAGGATTTAGCACACAAAATTAGAATTCCACGAGCATACACAACAACATTAATTTTGGCCAATTTCAATTAATAACCCATTGAGACATCATTATTGAATTTGGACAAGTATATCATAACGGTTACATTCGGAATATACGGTTCTCTGACAAGGTGGAATAATAATATGGCATAAAGTACCAATTTTTTATAATATTTTGTAAACCGATCTTGTAAAAATGACAAGTTACTTTACATTCCCATAATCATTATTGTTGATAATTCTGGTGCAATAAATAAATTTTATGAGCATGTTCATCTGAAAGCGAACAAGATTTGGCTATTTTGTCGGATTGTATATTGCATAAGTAGTATGTTTGCTATATGGCTGGGTCCTCGTTTTGAGAAAACTAGTTGAGCCACAATAAATAAAAAATGGTCCGCTTCTTTCTGGAGACAACTTTTAGAAAGTTGGGAAAAGAATCGTTTGTACAAACAAACCAAACACAAAAAATGTTGAATGTGGTCATAAAGATAATCACGTACGAAACGAAACATACATACGTATATATTAAATAGCGAGTAAATAGATTTCGCATTGTTGACGAACTGCAATGAAATTGTAAGATATAGCGTGCTCAATCATAACTTTATCCCTAATCATTTATAGGTGACGACCTTCAGAAAATGTGATCATTAATGACGAGTCAATAATAGCTTCTTACGCTGCGTTTATAAAAAAATATATGATCTTCGGGTGGTGATGAGCTTATGATGATGCTATGATATGAAGTACATAAAGTACATGTATATTAACAAACTCATTTTGTAATCTTTTTTGAGTTTTGTTGAAGATTATAACATTTTACACACTCGCATTCGTAGGAAACTGTCACGACTTTGCACGAGGTGAGAATCAAAGAATGTAGATTGGTAACAAGGTGTACGTATATGCATATGCATAAATATATGTATGCATCGCATGATGCAAAATGCAAACAACTCGGACTTGAAATGTAAAACTGAAGACATGATCATCATGCGCATTTATGCACAAAATAGCTTAACAGTCATGATTTATGTCTCTGTCATCATCAAAACTAACTGAAGATTTCTCAGCAAATAAAGAATCTCACATGAAAAGATGACTATATATGTATTTAATTTGAGGGACAACAAGTTTTACCTACAAAATTATATAATTGTTTATTTTTTGACTGGGCTATCGATAATTTTTCTATTTTTTTAATGGGCTACATTTTAACAGTTGTCTATATAGGTAATTGAGCAGTCCAATATTTGGTCAATAGTCATGCATCACTGTGTTGTCAACATTTATACATACCTCACATTTTACATGCATTCTATCATTTCAGCACGTTGTGACAATCTAACAATATATAGAAATTTAGGGTATAACTTAATGGAATTTGCTGAAGATTAATACAACGTGTAAGTAAACACTAAACTTGCATGAATAATGGATGTTTTTCATAAGTCTCTTCTCAAGATGTTCTTCTTTTGGTATCAAATGTGCCACCATTTTCGCTAGTCACTGAATTTGCATGACTATTTGCGTGCTTGCTCATGATTTTGGAGTTGATGACCTCTGCTTTAAGTTTCTGGAATTCAACGTTCATTAATTCATGGCATTTTTCAGCTAGTGTTGCAACATCATCCGGATACTTGAGGTGGCTGGTTTCAATTGGTTTCAAAATGCTGACTTTCATAGTTCCTATTTTAAAGAATATCCCATGATTAAATTTTACGTTGAAACCATTGACGTAAATGTATAAAGTGGATGATGATGGAGCATGGATACGTATGTTCATGCTGTATAGAGTTTGATTCATGTACCTGAACCGAAAATTTTTTTCTCATCGTCTATAAACGTGTATGGAGAAATTACAACAGGAACAATCGGTAGTTTGTTTTGAACTGCAGTGTGAAAAGCCCCTTTCTTGAATGGTAACAAGTTCTCCTGCTTACTTCTAGTTCCTTCAGGATATATCCACAATTTTGTCTGCAAATATTTTGGAGTAAAAAATAGTGTTATCATACTTAAATGTGGCCTCAAAAACCACTTGGTATCAATCAACTTTAAAAAGTTCTTTTACCTTATTCGCTATAATTTTTTCAGCTGTGGTGCTCATCTTCCCTTGACTTTGGCCAGGGTTTCTGCGATTTATAAAAACTGTTCCGCAAAGCCACGCCATTAAACCGAATGGGAAAACGTATAAAATTTCCTTCTTGGCGATGCACGCACATTTGTACATGGTCGGCCATAGTTCCACCACAGCTACAACATAGATATAATATGAAATGAATGAATATATTATTGACACGGCAAGACTCCTTAGGGCAACTCGGTCATTATTGAGCAATATGGAAATTTCTACATACCGCAACACAGCAATACTATCAACTATACATGTGTTGGCCCATAACAGTCAATTAATTTACCAAAGATTCAAGCCGACAACTGTGAAAATGTCATCAGTCGATATTCAATATTTATATCCACGCTTTACTATTATTGTTCCTAAAAAAATAACTACTTTCACTCTCTTACCTAATATATCAAGTATGCTCTGATGGTTACAGATAACAAGACATGGAAAATCTTTAGCGAGAATTTCTTTTCCAGAGATATCCCATCGTATTCCAAGAACCCTTCCCAGGAAATTCATGAACGGAATTCCAATGCTAGAATTTTAAAATTAGAGTCCTAATAAATTCATAGGTAGGACTATACAAGTACAAGTAAGCAGGATTTTTTATTTGGTACGCATACAAATGACAAAGAAGTGAACTCACTGAATATTCCTGACATCATTAGGTCTGAATAAACAAAATGGTATCATGAAGATTGCCACCGTTGACATTTGTACAACATAAGTAGCGAATTTGACATTGTAGCGGAATCTCGAAGATTTATAGTAAAAAATCGCTAGGAGAATGGCTCCAATTATAACTGATATCCACAGCGGCCCTAGCTCTGCGAAGGACATTTTTTCAAAAAGACGAGAAGACGCATGCAACGGTTTCGAATATTTCACTGCTTTAACTTCTGCTTGTTTCAAACCAAAATTCAAAAGGGAATGAAAGTTAACTCTGTACTTCACTGGCCAACTAAACATGCCTTCCTGATTGAGATCTTCATAGGTATGGTAATGAGAAGGCCTTTATGAAAATCTCAATATCACATACTTCATACCGTAATAATCAACTTAATCGAGTATTGGAAAGAAATTGTAAGTTCAGCTAAAAAGGATGTAAAGTATAAGAAAATATCAATTGAATTGAATCAGCTCAGAAAAATCACAAGTGGAGTATTTGGATGAAACTTTATGAAAATACAGGCCATGACTATGACTCCAAATTCGTTTGCCTGAACATTTCATATAAAAATTATACCCATACACAGTACCACTATCTATTTCACCAGCTTTATATGGTAAACCAACCCTCATATCATGATATGGTACGAACTGAGTTGGATTAAGTTTACGTTCAGTATTAGTTTACTGCCTACAATGTTGCACCTATTGCTTGATAAAGGGCAAGAACACGCACAAGGTTAAGAATTTTAGCTCGTGTCAAGTTAAATGATTCACAATGGAATGTATAACATAGTTAGTTGGTGTAGAGAATAAAAGCATTGCATACTTTTATACCAATTTATAAGGGATATGCGTATGGTACGAACTAACCTAGTATGCCATGACTGGAAAACTGGTACTGGTAACTGGACTGTATCGTCTCCTTACGTCAATAAATATATCTTAATAAACGCTGTACATTATTAGGTACGTGGGGTGGCTTATTAGATTGTAGCTTCCAAGTTGTTAGCCACAGCGATCATTTGTATCATGATCATGGAGTATCAAGGACATCTGCTATCAATAATTTCAAGAAATCATGCGATGCCGAATGGATAGCACTGGTGTAAGAACGCGCAGTGTATATTTCTCCTGGAATTTACGCATATTATATTATAAAATACTTAATGCAGAGGACCAATTCACCTTTGCTTAGTAAGGGGAATATGATGAGGGTTCCTGCAAGCTTGATGTGCGCAGATTTATATTTTTAAGAAGCTACATACATACAAACCAATTTCCAGTAGTTCCTACAACTTTAAAAATTCAAGATCCATATAAATGATGCGCAATGACTAATGAATTCAGAATTAACCTATACTTTACAATCGTGCACAGTGCACACACGATGTTCCAGAACAAACATTCCTATTCGCGTACATGGCATGTATGGGATGTTTAAGATTACCAGTTATCCTTATCCTTATCTGTCAAAACTTAAAGTAGCAAACTGAAATTCATATATTCCAAAAGTTTGATGGAATATATGATTTAGTAAGGGTGTTGGTGTTGGGTGATTTAAGAATTTAATGATAATGCAGTGACGAACGTTTTCAACATTTGTATTCCAGTTCCATACAAAATACATCACCAATCATACAATCATAATAATTATAAGAAACATACACTCAATAGTACGAGGTATTTACGAATACTACAAATATACTTGAATTAGATACATAACTTGCTGAAAAAAGCTTAATAAGTCCCTCTGATTGGTCTATAGTAACAATGAGTGACGTCTGGGTCCATAGTTAACTTTATTCTAGTAATGGGCTTTGGCATTTCTTCCCTGGTGAGGTAGTCTTTGCAAGGTGGAGGTCTCCTGATCTTCCTGCCGTGTTTTCCTTGTTTTCTTTGCCACAAGCCGGACCTGGGTCTAAATCCCATTCTTCTTAAATTATTTGGGCTTCCAATATGAATTGTGTTGTGAATTGCATTTGAAACACGGCCTATAATATTAATTATTCATTAATAACAACTTGTGATGATTAAAATTGCGCTTGACATGTCTTTCACACAAAAAATTATCTTTAAAATTTAAAACTACTGCATCCGTACCTACAACTGCCATGCAATTCTGAGGAAGGGAAAATTCTCGTTTAGTTGGATGAAGAATTACAACACGTTGACCAATTTTGCGGACGATTTTACATGATGTTCCAGCTGCTCTCGCAAAAAATCCTCCTTCCCCTGCAGAAATTTCTACACAACAAACTATTGTGTTTACTGGAAGAGAGCCAAGTGGGTAGGCGTCACCCTCGCTTGCTCTAACTACATGAGAAAACGTACAATTTAATTCTACTTAAACATTTCATTCTCGTTTGTAGTTGAACACTTTGTAGTTTGTATTTACATACCTGCAATTTTTGTTATTTCATTTGAAGTTTTTATAACGTCCCCTGGTTTCATATTTTCAGTTGCAATTATATATCTTAATTTATCCGCATATCCAACTAGTGCAACATGAGCTGATCTCGTTGGTTCAGGAATAACCTGTAGCACCTGGAAGAAAATGAAGAGTCCAAAGATTAATTAGACTATATATATCTCATTTTACGCTTTGGTCTCATTTTATAGATTAAGTCCAAACTAAAATATATTACTCGCTCTACTAAAGGCCCTTCCATCCCTTCAGGAACTTTCCGTTTATAATCGACCCATAAAAGAGGATGTTTAATACCACCACCCAAAGTACCAACAACCACTCGACCTACAAATACAAACCCAACATTTTTATTCTGACATCTGTGGACGGAAATCTCCTTAATAAAATATGTTTTTTTAATGAGTCTTTAATGATACAATGATTTTAGCACCATACCAGTATTTGGATCCCTCCCAGCCAAATTTGTGTAAGGGATAGGCTTCAATGTATACTTCTCAGGGTAATGAACAGTTCTTCGGTAGTAGCCGGTTCCTGGTTTTGGTAGTTCATAATTTAACACTTTAAACTTTGCGAGTTGATTGTGGCTCAAATGGAACTCTCGTGATGGAACTGACTGCGTAACAAAAGACGAAATGACACACACGTTTTTGTTTAGACTAATGACTTCACTAACTGCACCAGAAAGGCGCAGTAAGTTGCTAATTTTCAGCATTGTTAATTGCTACTATGGATGAAAAATTTCTGGACCCTTTCTGGTCTGCCCTCTGCCACCTGAACATACAAATTTTTCTGTATTAAAATGTGTTGCAACTGAATAAAAATTCATTAGGCTGCACTATTAGAAATACTAAGAAAGAATAATTATCAATAGCCAATCAATAAAGTGATTATGGCTTACCAGACTGTGGACTGGGACAATCAGTCACAAGTCGCAGCTGATGTTTCTAGGGCCAGCGATGTGAAGCACCAAAAATATGCTTCGAAAGTTAACTTCATTTGTGTGTGTGAAGTTAAGTTAAAGCATGGAAGTATCAAATGTACCAAAACATTAGTGTGCAACACAAAATACACTTATCGTCATGTATAAAATCCAATGCAATACAAATAGGCACAGAGGAACCCGGATGAAAAATCTTGATCTTATGTTTACTTCTTAATATTCGGCTGGCTCTGTATTCCCCGCATTTACAATGCCCCATAAAATATACCTTTGCCTTTGGTAGACAAAGGGAGTAAAGTCACAAGAAAAAGCATCTCTGCAACATTTCATTTGATTTCACCATTCTTCAAAAATCTTCAGGTTTGAAGAAAGGCTTAAATATATTTTTATGTAGCTATTTTCATTAAACGAGCAATTCTAACATTAACCCATATTAACCTAAACCACGTCACACCTTTCATTATTAAAAAACAGTAGGAGTTTAACATTGGAAACAGACATCTAGAGATTGACATATTTTATTATGATTATGACCTAATTGACCTACCTCAAATTAAATTAATATGTGACATTGATAATAGTTAATATTGATGATAAATCTACTATAACCATGAAGCCTAATTGTTCAAAAGTTTTTCTTACACAATAAAAGCAGAAAGCTAATGTAATCATAATCAATCATTTTGTAAAGAATGCTCCCATATGAATGTCAAATGCACTGGATAATTCCAATTTTATTTGTACTACTAACAATTGACAATCAATTTATTAGTTTGCAATCAGA
Source organism: Orchesella flavescens (assembly GCA_964034955.1). Lineage (NCBI taxonomy): Eukaryota > Metazoa > Arthropoda > Collembola > Entomobryomorpha > Orchesellidae > Orchesella > Orchesella flavescens. The sequence goes on along the minus strand of OZ035957.1, from coordinate 15,472,831 downwards.
TTAATGATAGATTTATGATGCCTGCGAATAGTAAATAAATCTTTTGCTGCACCACCTGGAATAGAATAGATACAATTCATTTGAAAGACAGCTAAAACAATGGTTTGTGCAATAATTTTTTGGTAAACTGCAACTGTATTTGCTTGTGGATTTAAAGAAATAGAACTTGTGTGGTCTAAAAATGTCTGACGTTTATCGTGAATTAAAAATTCCACTTGACTTAAGTACTGACATCACCAGTAATTGTTGTATTGTTGTTGCAACAGTTTATCATAAATCTTATTTATGTAGTGATCTCAATGAAATAATACAGGAATACATTTATCACAAAGAAACAGGACTATAAAATGGGAATAATTTTTTACCGGATTCATCAGTCCCTTTCATTCACTTTGAAAGACCAAATATACTTTCCTAAGTCTAGGGACATTACTTTTGGATCGAAAAGCAATATACTGTAAAATGAGGACTTCAGTAGTTATTATCTTTGTAATTACGTTTGTGGCCGGAGTTTGGGCTGCTTGTAAAAGGCCAACCACGCTTCCACCGGGTGGAAGATGTAAGAAAATAATTTAATTCAAATTTTATTTTGTTTCGGAGGGCATGGATAGTTATATGATTTATTTATTATTGAAAATTTTAGGGGTTCCAAACGAAGGCTGCAAGTCCGGCCCAAATTATGATACGTTAACTCCACCCCGTGAGAGGTGCCACTGCTGGGGACATTGTGGGTATATATGTGAGCCTAAAGCTGGTGGTGGAAGTGGTGGTGGTGGTGAGCTAAACTAAGACAGTTTCAGTTTTGTCTTTTTAAGATTTAAGAGGTAGATAGAAGATGGACACTTGGAGAACTTTCTAACAATTAATCTTTGCAATTTCTTTGGTAATATACGAGCAGTAACTACAAAGAAGCCTACCACAAAACGTACCACTAAGAAACCTGCTACAACTAAAAAGCCAGGGGGAAGCCCTTGCCCTCATGGTCCCATATGGTTTAATCCTGCAGGACAGCGATGTCATTGTCAGTCATATGCTCACAAACCTTACTACGTTTGTGAAGGAACTACAACCAAAAAGCCAGGTGGAAGCCCTTGCCCTCATGGTCCCATATGGTTTAATCCTGCAGGACAGCGATGTCATTGTCAGTCATATGCTCACAAACCTTACTACGTTTGTGAAGGAACGACTACTACTAAATCTACAACTACAACCACTACAACAACACCAATTCCTACTACAACGTCTGGTTCATCTTCATCCGCTCCTGGTTCATCTTCATCTGCTCCTGGGTCATCTTCATCCGCTCCTGGTGCAACTTCTTCTGCTCCTGGTTCATCTTCTTCTGCTCCTGGTTCGTCTTCATCCGCTCCTGGCTCATCTTCATCTGCTCCAGTTTCTTCTACAGCTTCTGGAACTTCAGAAGCATCATCTTCTGCTGCTGGTACCACAGCTGCTCCAACGACTGCTTCTGGAACTTCGACAACATGAGGTACCAATTTAAACATGGCATTAAACATTATTAGCAGTAAGTGATCACAGTTTGCTTGGGGTCGAATGTCCTATTATCACGTTGCCCCAAAAAAGTACACCTTCAGCTAATAAAATTTATGCCCTAAAGTAAATTTGCTTTGTTTAGTTGTTTTTCTTTCACGCATGAACCAGCATAGAACCTTCGTTGACTTCCTTGAAAACAAGACTTTGCTGCCTATTTTTAACCATCTATTTGGTTTAACGTTGAAATGTCTTAAAATCTGGTGTTTGGTACAGACAGGCAAAGTGCATCCAACGGAAAAACATCCCATTGAGACATCCCATCACCATCCCGTGACCAATCTATATATACAGTACATAATATAAGTGTCAAAAGTAAAAATCTAATTATAAAACTTTAAATACAGATGTAAAAGTTTTAAATGCTTGAGATTCTGTAAGACTTCATTAAAACTGAGGATGACAATCATGAAATAAAAATATAATTTATGCATTACTAATTTCACACACAATATTCACCCTCCCCTACATCTTCGTCCATAAAAAAGTTTATTGCCAATTCTTTCCTCTAGTTACCACACAGTCATCATTAGGGTTAGGAATTAGGTTTCTGCCCCACCACCATTAAATTTGAATTGAAAAATGTCGTAAAAGTTGTGTCGGTCTTCGTGGAGCTATTAAAAATTTAGAGTCATCAATGTTAGAAAGTGCCTATAGTGCATCACGGGGTGATAGGTAGTAAATATATTTGGCATAACAAAGAGACATTTTTGGTTTAAGCTATATACACACTTTATATAAATGAGCATCACCTCACTCTCCTCACCATGAAGTTGATATTCAATCTGAAATGTCATTTGCTAGTATAAGAGATATTATCCTATCATGTCAAGTAGGAGGAAACTAATAATAGGATGCTGCGCTTTCCATTTCAGAGAAACGGATTTGGATTGTGTTTTATTTCAACACGTGCAGAAATGGGCAATAAAAAAGTTCTATGGATGGATGCAAACTGCAAGGTTCTTTCTTTTGCAGTTCCTCTTCTGTTTGCGAAATGCTATGCGAGGCAGCTTTATTTGGATATTGGAATTGGAAACGGTAATGTACGTATTTCGTGTTTTTCAATGAAGTCCTTGGTATGACGTAGGTCGTAAATTGTGAACTGAAGATTTTGCGTATATTCATACAACCAACCACACACGTGTGCATTCAACGTTGTCATATAGTAAAAACAATAATAAAAATTAACGGTTTTCTCGGTATTAAACTCTTTGCGTAACTCTTTTCTCATATTTTCATATATTATGTGACCTCGATAAATTGAATTGGATGACATGTAGATTATGTTTATGCGTTGTCCTAAATTCAAATGCCTCAAGCCTCAAACTTAAATGAAAGTTGCTTTTATAGTAGCTCAAGTCATCATTATACGGTTTGTATTATCATGAACAAATCATCTCCATTCCTAATCTTGGTATTGGAAAAGTAGCAACGAGGTGAGGAGCTATTCAAAAGTTTCTGTGTATTTGCAATTTCTTGACAAGAGTGCTACAATTCATAAACCAGGTATGTCATCTTGAGTAACAAAATATTTAATTTTAGTACAACTTCGTGTGTTTAATTATACATATGAATGTTATATTTTAGATTCGATTTTACAACGAGGGTTGGGAAAGCATCAATTTGTGTACTCTTCTGATTATGAGATCACAATATGAATTCTTATTCATGCCTGGAAACTACTACCTCCAACTCTACTTCAGTCCAATGTGAAAAAAATCAACAAAGACAGATACATTATCTTGGCTTCCGAAGCAGAGCAATCGACTTGATTAGTACAAAGCCAAAGATCATGATTTACGGAGAAGGCTCTATGAATATTTTAGAAAATTTATTTAACGAAGTTAAATCCGAGTTCCGTTGCCTTATGGAAGACATTAACATCAACGTTCCCAAGTCGCTGAACAAAACAGCATTAAGATTTAAAAATATCTTACGGAATCTGAGGAATAAGTTGGCAATGCTTGTGAAGATAGAGGCTCAACAAATTTGTTGCAAGACCCACCTCAAAGATGTGGAGGATTTCTGCTCTGAATTTCAACTTTTCCTAAAGTTCCTCTTTCAATGGATGGAAAAAGAAATTATGCAGACTTTGAGGCTGAAAACTGGCAAAGTCCAGCTCACAGAATCTCATCTCTGCATATACGCTGTAACTAATATGTTGGATGTCGGAATGGATTTACTGATAGGTATAGTTTAATTAACTCATTCAGTGCAGCTACACTGCTACTACCGCTAATCCTGGTTACACTTTTTAGGTAGTATATGCACGTAAAACATATTGACCCAGGTAACTAGTAGATAATCGTACAAAAGACACATTGTATGGTAGTCATTATGCATACTTAGGGTAGCAAATAAGCAGATACTATGAGATCAGTGGATTTTATACATTTAGGTATTTAGTTGTATGTAGAATAAGTTTGACGGGATGATGCATGAATGGATTTCAGTGTATTGTTTAACGAATGGTGAACTTTTTATTCACCGTACCCAAGCTTTCGATTTTTTTTTCTGAAATCGCCATCAGGAGCCGATTACTATTGTACTTGAATATTGAATTTAAATTTATTTACAGTAAATAACGATAGTCAAGTTATGTAACAAAACAAGTATTAAGAAAAATATATAATTATATAAAATTGTATTCATTACCTATCGTGTGGTAGCTTTTGAAGACGGTTCGTGCAAAGCAAGTTTGCTCCAAAGTGGTGTCCATGATATTGGTGGTATTTTGTATTTACTCTCTGAAACCGTATTAAACGATTAAAATATAATTGGTGAATGTATAAAATACTCATGCTAATTTAATACTAATAATTGTAAGTACAAACCTAAAATTTCATCTAGTATAGGGGCACTCCAAACTTCTTGACCACATTTATCTGCTTCTTGTAATAATTTCTCAAACATTTGACACAAGGAAATGGCATTTTCCTGCTCGTTAAATTTCCATAAACTCTCAATAGTGTAGGTAACTTCCTGCTTGGTTTCTTGCTGAATCTTGTCAATCACTGACCATAAGTGCACAGTGAGAGCCAAGTCCTCGTGCTTCGAACCTTCTTTCATTGAATATACTTTCCTCTCTAGTTTTCTCTTATTTTTTCCAGAGCGGAAAGACTTTCTGTTGTGAAAAATAAGCCAAAATGAATTGAGCAAAACCATTAAAATGATTTGACTGTGAACATATATGCATACCCAGTTGAGTTGGAAGATGATGATGATATGCTTCCACTTGTTGAAGATCCGCTCAGATAACTTTCTGTGTCAGAAAAGGCATCTCCCATTCCACCCGTTTCTAAAAGACGTTCCGCCTTTTTCTCTTTAACCTTACGAAGTCTTTGAAGTTTGACTGCAATATCTTCCAGCGTCTGCCTCATACCTTCCAACTGTTCGGTATAAGAGTCTAGAAGCTGTGTTCGGATACTTTCTTCTCTGAATGTTTTTCCAAGCTCTGGCAATTTCATTGCTAATGCTGATGCCTTTTGCCACTTTTTATCTTTTAACCAAAATTGTACAGCCTGCTGTGTATCGCAAATGTAAATCTCACATAACCGAGCAGCATCGCTGTACATCTACCACAAGTTAAAAAAAATAAATATTATGAACATAATTTTTTTCACCTATTAATGTAAAATATAGCAATGAAAATTTCAGTTACTTTTTTCTCTTCTAGTTGATCAAGAATTTCTTTACAAGTTTCTCCAATCTTTTGTTCACTCATTTCGCCTTGATACGCTATTTCCAAAGCAAATTCCCAATCCCCGGACTTGACACAACATTCCACAGCTTTATCAAGTTTTTCGGCATCCCGGAACAGAATACTTGCTTCGGTTAACTTGCCTCTTTCTTCTAAATAATGTGCATAAGATGACTGAGATTCTCGGAGGAGCAATCCAGTGTCATCTCCGCTGCGTTCAACCATACCTCCCTCGTCAAACTTTAATTTGCGCGTTAAAAATGTAATGACGTCAGTAAACAAGCGATGCCTTTCCATATATTTAATTATTTCGTCATGTTGAACGCGCTGGTCTCGAACCAAACTTATCACAGCCTTAGAATATCTCCTCAACTTATCGTCTATTTTAAAGTGTCGTTTCCACCATAGCATTGACTTCAAACCATCTAATATAGGGATATATTCTTTGGGGTCTTTACCCAGACAATCTGCAACAAGCGATGCAAGAACAAGGTCGTAAGTTCCAAGCGCTGTGTCAAACAAAGTATCTGGATTGTCGCAGTAAAAGCTATAGAGAAAAATATATACAATACATCCTTTTTTAGCCTTTTACAATAAAAGTTTTACACAACAACAACAACTATAAATTATTTGAAATACCTCAAAAATTTAACTCTGTGCTGCACAACTTCGCGATTGTTTTCACTTTCTCCAAGAATTAGTGGCGACTTTAGAGCTTCTTCTAACAGTCCTAATTTAGCCAGTGAAGCAAGGTAGGATTCTTCTACGTGCAACATTCGATTGTCTTTATTCGATTCCAAAACTCCGTCCAAAATAGTTTTAATAGTAAGAATACAATCTGCATAATCTTGATTTAAATCAGTGACGAGAAGTACAAGACTGTGTGAATCTTTAACTTGTTCCACCATCGTCTTTAACAAATCTTCCAGTCTACAGTCAGTTTGTTCCATTATCAGCACTTTCATTTCATCAATTAATACTCGATAGTCAATTCTATGTCTTCTTAATGCAGACATTATCTTTTCGTAACGATTGTTATTTTCATTTTCCCTCATGAGAACTTTGACATTGTTAATGACTAAGGGTCTTGGATATATTATTTCAAGATTTCCTCTTGGAATGATTTGAAGAACGAGGGACGGTTCCAGCATTTGGTTCAAGCAGCATGTAACAATTTGGGCTCCCTTCTCACATTTTCTTGTGTACCTTCCATGTGATTCCTCTTCGCTGCTAAATTCATTCCCCAAAATATGTTTCTCGAGAAGTTTTGTTACATAAACTTCATTCCGTATCTCCAAAGATCCCTGAATGGTAGTGTAGATAAGGCTGTTTTGAAAGACGGTAAATGATGTACAATCATTGCTGACAACAACAGGATCACAATCCGGATACTTTGACCAACCGATCATAAGTTTTCTAGTAAGTGGATCATGGCCAATGATAATCATATCGGATATCGTTTGAAAATGTGTACACACTTGTGGAAATTTGCATACTGGTATACTATCTTCAGCATTCAAGTCCAGTTTGAAAACAAGACCTTTCTGCGACTGGATTAGAATGTTAGAATCTTCTTTGTTTTTGACCAACAAGAAAGCTGATGTCACATTATGATTCAGCGACATCATTGTTTTTGCAGTTATTTGAATGTCTTGACTAGCATCTTCAAGGTCTCCATTTTGTATTTCAAATACGGAAAGAGTTCCATTAACTAAACAACAGAGACTGTTTCTGGTGGGCCATAGCCAATCGTAACTCTCGGCATATTGATTGAAGTCAGGTACGGAAATTTTCCTAATTTGTTTTAATCCATCTGATTCGTATTTCCAAAATGTAAAGTCGCCGTTTAAACAGATAGACAGCATTCCGTTCCAGAATTCGGGAATAACTACTGCCTTAATGTCCGTTTCAGAGTTGACCTGGGTATTATAACATTAAAAATATCAATATCAATGTCCTCAAATTTTGATGATTCTCAACTATAGACTATGACATGAGCTTGTAAAAGCAAAACACTTACTTGAAACAGGCAGTGGGGTGGAGGACAACAGCTATTTCTAAATGGAGTACTATAAATACCGTTTCCATTCCAAGAAGCAACAAGGGAGGAACCTTCAGAATAACCTGAAGTATACGTGAAAGCCAAGTCGTAAACGGCATAAGCTCCAGTTTCGTCAACAATATGAAATCTAGAAAATTAAATTTATATAACTTGATAACATGATTTCGGGTTGGAACTCTAGTTGTTACACTTCAAATTAACTACAGTAGGTACATTGTACTTTTTCCTTACCGATTACTGCGTTCACGTTCCCAAGCTGTAAAAATCAATTTTGTTGAGTTTTGTGAATTTTCTACGGGCCCAACTAAAATCAATTTCCTCATCCAAACATAGTTATTCCTACACCAAATTTCCACCTTGCTGTCATATCGAATAGCAAAAATATCCGATGATGTATTCCATTGTAGATCTTTGATTTTGTTTTCCTCGTATGTGTCCTTCTTTCCTTCGTACGGGAAAAAATATGCTCTCTTCAGCCCATTTCTTTCGAATAATGAAACGACAGTTCCATGAGGAGTTTTTCCAACGGCTGCAACCAATCCTCCAGAAGGTTGCCATTCCAAAGTGGAATCCAATAAGGCATTTTCGTCTTCAGTTTTTGAATGAAAGGCACCATTTTCATCGAAAATCTTTATCTGATATTCTAAAAAAACACAAAGCATACGTACAGTACAGATTTCTAAAAGGATCTTTTTCAAATACATACAGAGAATGAAAAATTAAACCAATAACGAATGGCTTACTTTCAGCGTGCTTGTAATTCACAGAGAAGTATCGGCTATCATCTCTCCAAACAACTTTCACGCTTACACTTTCAGAATGATCTTCATTATTAACATCATTTGAATCAACTAGATCTTCCTGAATCAGCGTTTCCAAATCCGGAAGTGTCAGCAACAACAATGTCTTTTGCTTCGTCACAATCGCAACACAACGGGAATCTGGAGAAACGGAAAAGTACGCAATGCCTTGCTCACTCTGAAACAACTCAGTCACCTGAAAACGATAAGCATAGATATAAATTAAACCATCAGCTCCAGCATAAGGGGACATACTTTAAGAAGCTTCGAAAAAAGGGGGGGTGGGGGGTGCACTGGAAGCCGTAACATTTTGTGACATAGGGGGAGGGGGGGTCTGAAAGTTTGTGACAGTCACGCTATATCTGTATCTTACAGATATCCATATTTTAGGTTCGTATATCCGAATGTGGTGAAGATACGAATATCCTTAAGGATCAGATATACCTAAGATAAGGATATTTATAGCCATCTTGGGCATATTTATAAACGTATACATAACGTGACATGGGGGGTAGGGGGGTCATATCTTTTTGTGACATTAAAGTGACATGGGGGGGTGGGGGGTGCCAAAAATCGCCAATTTTTTCGAAGCTTCTTAAAGTATGTCCCCTAACAAGATAATCCCTTAAAACTACATATATATAAAAACTCACCTCACTGTCATGTAGCATATACTGGAGAAAGGATCCTCTTTCATTAACCAAGTAAATTATTCCAGTGCTGGCCACATACTGCATCTGCACCACATCTCCGAGAACCTCTTGACTTTCACAAAGTATCTCCACATCTCGACTTTCCTCCTCCAAGGAAAATTTTGATAAGCCACCTCCCCTGCAAATGTATAAACAGCCATGATCTCCTAAACAATAAACCTCCGATCCAGTTTCTCCTCCTCCTCCTCCTGATGGAAACAGACTCCCAGTCTTTTTCCGTTTTTGGATTATCTTAAGGTTCCTCATTTTTCACTTTTGACTTTCACCATTCAAAATTAACAGTTAACTTGGAGTGTCGGGCGTTGGCAATCAGCAAGGGTGGATGCAAAAGAATGACTAACTAATGACAAGGAACATTAAGTCTTTAATAATGGTGTCATCAAATGTTGATAAGATACAAACAATGAATCATAACAAAAAATGAGTTGCAGATACTTTGTGTACACAAAAATGAATGATGATGACAAAAAACTTCTCTGGAGAACGTAAGTAAATGCACACGTGCATGTAAAATACCTGCCCATTCACATACACATAGACCACACATGTGACATGTCTCACATTTCCCAGTGGATTTTAAGGGCAGATGATTCCCGCAGTATCATAAGCTTTCGGCATGCACGCCTTGCTTCCTTATACATACTCGCTGCTGCTGTGAGTAAATCTCATCAATTGAGTTCAGTATAGAGCAACTTTTGCTTTGAGCCACACATTTAAACAGCATACACACACAAGTAAGTATTTCAATTTAATTTTAAAATATTAATTAGTGTAGCAATTATTAAAATAAATTATGTAGCATCAAGCTCGTTAGTTTTGGTAGGGTTTTGAGTGTTTTTATCGAAAAATTTAAGATTTTTTGACCATTTTCTGGTGCTTTGAAGTTGAGCGTATTTAAGCATTAGTTTAGTCCATTAGTTGAGCATTCACCTGTCACTTGTGACCGGACATATTAATTTAACTTGAGGTGGTTTGTGTGTGGAATATTTTTGTTGTTTAAAAGGGAATTTACTAAGTTTTGAATTTTATTTTTTTTAGTATGGCGGATGCTCCTCCAGCCGGTGGTGGTGGCGGTGAACGAGGTGGTGGTGGTGGTGGTGGTGAACGAGGTGGACGTGGTGGATTTCGAGGTGGATTCGGTGGTCGCGGAGGTAGAGGACGGGGTCGTGGCCGTGGACGCGGTGGACGTGGAGGTGGAAAGGATAGCGACAAGGAATGGATTCCTGTCACCAAGCTTGGTCGTTTAGTTCGGGATGGAAAGATCCGTTCTCTGGAGGAAATTTACCTTTTCTCCCTCCCCATCAAAGAGTTCGAGATCATTGATCACTTTTTGGGATCATCATTGAAGGATGAGGTGTTGAAGATCATGCCTGTCCAGAAGCAGACTAGAGCTGGTCAAAGAACCCGTTTCAAGGCTTTTGTGGCTATTGGTGACTCTAATGGACATATCGGACTTGGAGTCAAGTGCTCTAAGGAAGTAGCAACTGCCATTCGAGGAGCTATTATCCTTGCCAAGTTATCCGTCGTTCCAGTCCGTAGAGGATATTGGGGAAACAAGATCGGAAAGCCTCATACTGTACCATGCAAGGTCACTGGAAAATGTGGCTCTGTCCTTGTGCGTTTGATTCCAGCACCAAGAGGAACCGGTATTGTATCTGCTCCCGTTCCCAAGAAGCTTTTGAAGATGGCAGGTATTGAGGATTGCTACACTTGTGCCACTGGAAGTACAGGAACTTTGGGCAATTTTGGTAAGTTATAATAATAACCCAACTATCTTAAACATACGCAAGCACATACATGATGATGATGATAACTAACATTATATTTTTTTAATTGTCATTAATTACAGCCAAAGCCACCTATGAAGCTATTGGCAAGACCTATGGGTACTTGACTCCTGACTTGTGGAAGGAGACCTCACTTACCAAGAGCCCAATTCAAGAGCACTCGGACTACTTGTCCAAAAATCACCGTAGTGTGGTTGGACCCCGAAACCCTGCTGCTCCCTAAGTTTTTATTACATTTTTGAAGTTGGTCAATAAATTGTCTGACATTGAAATATAAAAAAAAATTATGTCCAATCATTCGGTTTTATTTGCAGCTCACAGTTGAACATACATTCATATTTCATTCCTTTTATCATTTCATTCATTCATTGTATCAAAGCAATCATAATCATCAATCAGTCGCTGGAGATAGTGCATAAAACAATCACTGTTCTGTATTGCATGTAAATTACCTATTTCTGCTCCAGCATTAGGGGAAAAAAGTGAGAAAATGGAAAAGTTCAAAATTTCGCGCGCATTGAGTAGGTGAAAAGTACATACATTTGCCTGAGCAAAATGTTCACAAGACGGCGTTTGTAACTTCATAGCAGAAAGCCGTAACAAGCAGCAGCAGAGAAAGTTGTGTATATCTTTGTTCATTTGCATTTTGATGTGCATCGTGTTGCGACATTTATGTATTTTTCTTGATTTCAAGTGCACTTTCTATTCATTCTAACTTTCCTTCTTCGCTTTCTTTGGTTTGAAAACATGGAGCCCGTAAACAATGAGGATATGGCGATTGATTCTGGTATGGTGATTGATTCTGGATCTGAAGGCATCAACAACAACGACTTGGACGTTCCTGCAAGCTCAAGAAAAGATGATGATGTTCTTCCACCACCCCCTTCTCCTGCTCCATCTTGTTTGCCAACTGACGCTAGTGTTGCTGAGGCTGCGGAATTTGCCGTGCCTTCGACTTCTCATGTACCAATGACGCCAGCAAGGACTAGTTTTATTGGAAATGAGAACACTACTACTTCCGTTCCAATGATAGCTCCTGTAACTGAAAGATTCCAAAGAAGTGTGGGAAATTGGAACACTAATGGAGGCTATGAAAAATGTTCTCAAGGCGCTGCTGCTATTGGGGGATCTGGTGAAGGACCTAATGTTAACGGATCTAGGCAAACCTCTCAAAGTCAGTCTTTTGTCCGCCATGATCAGTTAAGGGGAAGCGGAGACAGTGCTCGAGGCTACAAAGAGATGTTGGAAGTGTTGAAACGGCTCAACACGTCAGCAGACAAGCTTCAGGAGAGAATTTGTAACCTTCATTGTAAGTTTCTTTGCTTTATGGTGTACATTACATACTTAACCATCATTTATGTACTCCTACATAAATGACTGTGTTCATTACTTGTAAACTTAATTACTTGTATGGTTGCCGACTTTCCAGGTAACTTTGCAGATACTATGTTAAAGGCTGCGTTCCTGTTTGATCCAACGACAGTTCAGATTCTGGCCACTGGACGCGACAACATTCCTCCTGCTAATCTACCGAGACCACTTACTACTCAATCAAAGCAGCAAATCGATGATAACTATGAATGTGCTATACAGCGACTTGAGTCTGAACGAGCAGCGAGCAGCCTGAACGAGGACCAGAATTAGAAGTAGATTCAACTAAGGAGCCAACTAAACTCAGGGTATTTTATATTTTAGTCTTCAAAAAGTATACGTTATTTTTAAATTGATAGTTAAAGCCATTTTTACCCTTCCGCCCGTCCGTTTATAATTTAAATATTGTACACCCTACCTTATAATTCTTTAATAAACTTTTCATCTTCATTACATACACAATATGTATTTAGCATAAATTTAGGGGGATTCTGTTGTGTGTTTGGTTTAAACTGTACAACTTGGTGTAGTAAATCCTTACGTGAATAATGATTGTTTAATTTTACATAACACCTCTTACGTAGGATTCACAGTTTTGTATGAAATGTTTAGTTATAATGCGGGTAGAATAAATAAAGCAATATCTTTCCAGTTTATATACTGTTATCCTCTCTTTTCATATTGCTTAGAATTCTTACTTAATATGGGTAATTCTTGCAGTTGACATTTGTCTTAGTAATATTATTAATGACAAAGATAGCATTTATGAAATTATTGTGTTGTGTTGTAGTAGTAGTAGTAGGTAGTTAGTATATGCATAACAGAAATAGAAGTAGTATATAGTTCCATGACTTTCTCCACTTAACACTAGTAATTTGTTGAAGTAGAAGAGTTTTAGTGAAGAATGGTAAACAAAGAACATGTTCATTGGATTGTTAGCTTTACGGTTTTGCCTTTTGTTAGTACTACATAATGAAAGATCTCTTTGGGTGTCAAATGTCAACTTAGGTAAAGCTGATTCTGCATAAACAAGACATTATTCATACATCATCGCGTTTGCGTTTGGTTCATGTTCTTGAAAACTGGAAACTTAATGTTCTTATTATACCAATTCAGGAGCAGAGTAGTAGCGAGTAGTGGCAGCATCACGGCATCATCACACTGAAGCTCTAAACTAAAGATACAAAATAATCAAAAACCTCAAAAGGCTATACATACCACATAAGGGACTCTTCTAATATCTAATGATACACATTACAAATGTGTTTACAAAAGAAAATCGCTGTGTAAATTTGCACTTCCAATATTTGCAAAAAAGCCTGTTGAACTTACAGGAAAATATACATGCCCACACCGGAGTCTTTTTAATACATGAGAGCTAACTTTTGGATAATGACGAGTAGACTCGAACCTTGTTACAACACCGGCATGTATGTATATGCCTAGAGATACATCTACTATAAAGCTTTCTCGTATACTTGTGTATAATCTTATATAAGGTATATCAAGCAAGGAATAATAAGCTCGTTGTAAATATTTACTCGTTAAATTGGTTGATGCAGCCAAGCAAAACCTTTTCCCGAGAATGATGATGGTGACATTACCACTTTATAAGAGATTCTTCAGGTTCCCTCCTTCAACAACATTCACAAAAACGAGATTTACCTTTTTGCCGACACAGAGAAAGAAAGAGAGGAGACGATAGCATAAAATGCTTCCATTACATACACATTCAAACATTTGCTATTGCTATTACCATTAAAAATGCTTATATACATAATATGCTACTTGGATTGCCTTAAAGAAGAAAGTATATAGGTATATTAAGCACTACTCACTCGCAGTATGAATGTATATACCTAGTGCAAAGAATATAATTTAAAAGTACACTGCACAAGTATATGTGTATCTACAAATTTCATACATATCGTTTGATCAGAGATTGCCACTTAAACAAATGTTTGATGAAATGACTATCTTTCCTTTTCCACTGTGTTTGCTCCCTCAACTCAACAACATAAAGCACACCGACATACTTATATATAGAAGTATATTATTATTGGAGGTACCAACCAAGTACCAAGTAGTCTAGGCTCGTCCAATTTTTACTACGTCCTTTGCTTCAGCCACTCTTCACCGCATGATTGTAGGCATACGCAGAAGGCATATTACCATCACCGTGTACCGTGCGATGAAAGCAAACAGGGCTCGTCCGGACGGAAGTACAATAACGTGGGAAAGAGTAACCTTTGGGCACTTCTTGACAGCATATATAACTTTGAGCAAAAGCAACCAATCTCTGAAAGCCTCTTGAATAATTCAACTCTTGTTACTTGCTCCGTTTAGATTACTTTTTCTTTCCAGGTTATTTCATTTCATTACGTGGATTGCATAGCTGTATAAAATGTAAGTACATAATACATGTAGGTAACAAAATGCTTTCTGACAGAACGAACTCTTGCTTTCTACCGGCTGTGTAGGCGTTTTAATTCAATGTTTTATTTGCAAGCAAGTGGATGGAGCAGATACATTTTTCTTTGAAATATCTCTATGATTCAATTTAATTCGGTATGAGATTCTTACTGTAATTCTCCTCCAATTTGTCCATTTTCCATTTATATCGCTCACTTTCTATTACTTCATGTTCATTGTTTCCATCGTCGTGTCGTCATCATTTCATTATGAAAGCAAAATGCTGCATAATGAGCATATAGTATATATTGCTACAATAGTGGGATGGTGCATGAATTAAGCATCGTGTGAACCCACTAGATAAGCCTTTTCATGAAAATTGTGATGTAAACTGCTTTCTAATTACCAAACGGGAATTCATCTTACCAGTTGACACACGATGATGTTCGATGTTCAATTCTACCCAAGTTTTTTTTATCTATTCTAAAAAAAGCGATCATGTTCGATTACTAGTCAAGCTTCAAACGTAAAGAAGTGCAGCATTCCCAAAAGCACGTAAAGGGAGAGTTGGCTCAAAGGATATTATGATATTGCATAGTATGGACAAGCAAAAGCCACACACGACTCACTCACTCACGACGGCGACACGGGCGTAATGCACATGCTTACTTTTAGTCTTTTATATTGGAGTGTGGAGGAGGGGAAATGGAAAAAGCAAAAAAGGGTGCCTCAAGATATTATTTGTAATACTTTACCTCTACTGCTTTTCCTTGTTGAATACAATGTACCTTCACCACCACCACCACCAACAACCAAACCACCGCCGTCAGAAAACGATAATGTATAAAGTTGTACAAAATGTTCATAAACTGCTTTCCCTCCGAAGAGTAGAACCACTTTTCCGGGTACTACTCCTTCTGGAGGGAAGTGATATGAAAGAGCGTGTGGCTGGTTTGACGTGATGTCATGATGAGTTTACATGGTTATCACTGATCAGACAGGATTTTATGGTAATTGTGTCACTATATTGCTTTTGCTTCTAGCTCTAAAACTTGGCAAAGAGAGAAAGAGTGAGGAGAGAGTTACATATCATATTGAAACGAACTGAAAACATAGTTATACAGCTTATAGTTTGTTATGACTAGTGGCGAGCTTGCTGCCGGGGCTGTGGTTGAAAACAATTTAATCGAGTAGCCACTTGAACAACGCAAACCCTCCAAGCGATATATAAGGAATGGGAATATTTTCATCATGACATACAAAGTTCATCCCTTGTGGCCACTTGTTCTTTTGTTCCTTTTTTTTTGCAGCAAGTTGCAATTCTAATAATAATACTGATGTGGAGGAGGATGTACATGATGACTTTCCCAATTTCTCACGCAGTTCACTGAAGGAACATTAAATCTTAGGCAGTTTTCCCTTTTAGAATAATTAGAGTTAAACTTATGGCAAGTTTAAAAACTAGCTAAAGTTGGATGCAAGTAAATTATAAGTATTATTAAAAGCTAAAAAATGGACTTTGAGTTTGTGGTTGAAGATTGGACTTTTTATGAGAAAGCACTTTTTTAAGAACGAGGATAAGTACCCTTTTAAGAGTTTTGTGGGACGAGAGGAAGGTGTGCGGTAGACACCGACAAGGAAAGACCTCCCACTGGTTGGCATATACGGAGGTATGTATGTATATGTGTGTAAGTGCACTTAATCCTTAAGGTATTTCCCGTATTTCCTGTGCCACCAACGCAGAATTTATGAAGTGTTAACATGTCCATATAATAATGTAGTGTATCAAGCGAATTAGGGAAAAAGAAATTTAAAAATGTACATTTTTTAGTCATCTCCAATTTAAAATATATTCTAACACAGGTGAAATCGAACTGTAGTACAGATTTGGTAACATTTTAAAATCAGATTTGTTTAATGAATTTAAACTACGTACACACTGTTACAAACTCTTGTACATTAAGTTTTAGCTTTATTAATTTCATGCACGCATAATATTCATTTTAGCTTCCCATCCCAATCCCAACATAAAATGAAATATCTTTGGTTTGGTAAGTGGGTCCTTGACTCATTATTGCTTGGTGCTCAATCTAAATGGTATGGCATGAGTTAGAGTATGAGACAAGTGGCTTTTGCTGAAAAACACTTGAGGTTTTTCTGCCATGTCATCTAATGGAAAAGGCATCAGTTCACTTATCTCCACCTCGTTGCTTCTATTCTTCATTCTTTGCTGTGCTTCATTGAATGCGCATCTATCTCCTCACAAGTAGTAGAGCTTTACTTGGACCAACCTTCAAGTCAGAAATGTATCGGGCAAAAGAATAAGTAGGGAACGATAATAATATGCGTATATTACACTGTATACCAAGTTTACTACCTTAATTTTGAGGATGGGCTTTAATGAAAATCATTAGCAGTTTTAATTTTATAAAAATGTAAAATTTGGTTGCGTATAAATAGTTTGATTTCCAAAACCATTCCATGACCATGCATTATGTTGGAAATTCGATAAAACATTGTACACATCCCCGTGAATTGATATTTAACCATTACCGAGTTATAACTGATTTTGCGCATCAAAAATATTTTGATAACACAAGTTGCTTCCGCTGGATATATGCGTCTGCATTATGGGCCAGTTCAAAATCAGTCAGGTGTGAGCTTTGATGCATGTCCAGTTTGATTATGTACATATTACAGTGTATAACATACGAAAATTATGGTAATAGCAAGATAATAGATACGCAGTTGGGCATAAATAGGTAATGGCATGGTACAAGCATCAATTCTGTACCTAACCAACGATATAAGCATGATCGAACAAAGCAAAACCCACAAGAAACTATATTATTTAGAAGATTCACCCACCGCCACGTGCCAATTGAACAGAACAGGGTCTAAAATAAATAAATAACGAGCTGCATGACTTGATCATTTACTACTGTCTGTCTACCTGTATCGTAATAATATAAAATGTTTGCATCTATACATTACACATAATGTATGTCATGATGATGATGATATAACGTAAAATATTGTATACACAAATACCCTGTATGAGTAAGCAAGTGAGGTCCAGTCCAACTAGTCAATTTAAAGTGGGTGAGCAAGGGTTGGAAGGAAAAACTCAATAGAAAAGCATAATCATGGAAGAATGAGTAGGAATGAACGATTGATTCAACAATACAAAGGAACAAACAACCCCGTACCTTACGCACCGAATTATTTTATTGAGCTTGAGCACAACACAAAGGCAAATTAAAAAGTGGTTTATCCCAATTTTTATGACATAATGCGCGTTACCGACTCTAGTAACAATTTAAGGCTTCGTTGGCTAATTCAGAGACGGAATAAAAATGCGTGCAAAGAATAAAACAAATTGAATTGGATTGAAACTACTAGCAAAAGCAAAGGATACATAGGTAGTTAGTTTATGTCAGATTTTTGCCAAACGATGCCAATTTGCATTTTAAGCCGCAAGTTAAGCTGTTGTGATGTCCCTTGTTTGATATAATCTGTCAGCACCATTTATTCTGTTTGTTAAATCTGTGCAGGAAGCACATATATTATATATTTGTATGGACAACAACGCAACGTGGCATGTACTGTGGTCTTGCCTCGCACTCCTGCTGAATGATTTCCCAGATATCTGTCACTCTTTTGATTATTCGGAACCTGTGAGCTGAAAACAAGCAACAAACAGTATTATAACGAAAAGCAACAATATCATGAAAACAGATGTGCTCAATCTGACTACGTGACTGTCAGTGAGCTAAAATGCTATGATGGCAAATTGTGTTTTATTCTATTATCAAATTTTCACAGGTTGAGCAAACAAATCTAGAAATTTCACATCAAGTAGTCGGGGAGGGAAAAAAATCACTCACTCAACCAAAATTCGTTTTGACGTGTGTGAATATATGCACACAGCGTGTCCAAATCTCATGAAAAATTGAGCACGCTGAATCTACACACTACAATTTGAATGATGAGAGACGCAGTATCTAAATCTAAATGATAGCGAAACGAGTTTACATAAATGAGTAAAACACGTTTTAGAATTATTATTAATTCATTGGAATGCACTTTCATCTTGCAATTTGGCAAAAAAAGTGGCATTGTTGGTAAACAGTAATTTTTCAAGATGATGGGTGGGGCAACATAAGAACGATCAGTGCCTCTGAACATTCGGACTGTTTTTACAGTCAATAATCTGCAGCTTGATTTTTGCTTAACTCACAATCCAAGATAAATGATGATGGAAATATGTTAGCGTTAACATTTAAGTCATTTATCAGTTTTAAAATTTTGTGGAAGATGAATTAGATTCACAATGTAAAGAAATTCCATTTCATAAAGCTGGAAGGTGGAAAGAATGCATTGCAATGACTGAGGGAAACTTTCTATTCGCATAAAAAAACGGAAGCGCAATCATCCGGTGAATTGAGGAATGGTGGACGAATATAAAAACGAAGAAGATCGCAGTTTTTGATAAGAAGAGGGGAAAACCAACCAGTTTCTTCCGATTTTAGACAAAGTTTCCATCAAATTGCATTTGCTTTATGTGAACTCCATCGAAAACCAAGCAATCTAAACCAACCAACCAGCCACGCCATGCATCAATATCGTTGCGTTGTTAGACGTGAAGAACTTGGAAAAGTATTACATATATACATTCTACATTACCAGTTTATTGACATCATCGTACATGCTGCGATGCTGGTGGTTCTCTCTTGGAATGGAATAAGATTCCACTTTAAATCACTTTTTCTATATACATATACACAAGCATTCTTCATTCTTTATTCTGTTACTTGTTACCTCTCTTTTCCCCGATTGCAGATTTCGTGTTTTATTAAACTAGATATTCCCTGGTGGATCGTCGTAACCACTTGAAATTGATGGGAAAAGACGAGAAACCTGCTCAGTTTCTTTTCTTTCATCTCGTCTTGGCAGAATAGGTTTTGATACGAAGAAAGGTGGCAAAGGGGAGACGGGTTTGGTTTATATATCCAGATAAAGTCCAGAGCTTTTATTAAAAACATCAGTTGTAACTGATTTCATTGATTTAATCTGGTTCATAAATAGTATTCATATGTAGTATCCTAAACACGTAGCGTAACATTGATGCGGGCAGTAGTTTAGGAATCATGTTCTCTCTATTCAAAACTGAAATTCATCAAAAGATGCTCAGTTTTTATCAAAGAACTTGTAAAGGTGGTTTTTTGATATATTTACGTGGAATTTAAACCCCTTTTTAGTAACCAGCTACTTCTATCTAACATGCTCATTTTCTCAGTGACAACATTTTACTTTCAACTTTTCCAATTTCTGGCTTATGAAGTAACGTTCTAACATTGAATGTAAAAGATACAAGTTTCTAAACGAAAAAAAAAATGCATTTTCTACAGCCGTAGTTTGGCTAACGTTCATAATACTTACAAATGCCTCACCACCATCAACTTGCAAGGCATATATATACAAGGTGGGATCATCATACCGTGAATAGTATTACATTATTGCATTTGAGCCGTGTGCGCGAAAGGACTGAAGTGAATGAATCGACCAGAAAGGCTTTCAAGACTTGTGCAAACAAAATGGGGAAAATCATTTTCCACGTTCATTCGTTTCGTTCAATTCTGTACTCTCTATTCTGTATTCACAAGCCATCGTCGTCATCATCATCATCATCATACCTAGGCTGCTTCTTCACTTCCCTATTTTATCAGCAGGAAAGAAAGACAAACTTGATGATGTGATGACGATATTGCACCATGGCGTACGTACGTACATTATGCGAAGCAAAACTTGGAAAATTCTTCCATATAAAATGGACCGTGAGTTTCTCCATAAACTCCTACCTTTTCACTCCTACTTGTATGATGACGGCATTTTAGTGTTACGTTCCATGCTATTTTCGTTTCTTTGGACTTTTCCGATGTGTAACTGATGGTTTGTAATGCTCAAATTACATCATAGAACGTACAACATACATATACAGTCTGGTTTCAACTAGCTCGCTTTTAGTTCCTCCACTGGGTTTTCATGTTTGGGTTCAGTTCCCCCCGTTTATTAGCTCTAGATGGTGTGATGACAGCTACGGGAATACAATACAGAAACAAAATTTTCTAATATTGCTGTGGAATTAAATTCACTAACTAGAAGGACTGGACACGAGAAAAACCCATGTTTTTGCTTTTTCCTGCTTTTTTAATTGATAAGCAAGTTTGGTTATTGCATCGATGTCGACAAAGTACTTTTTGACTTGCAATTTAATTATCACTTAAGGAGATTTTAACCCGTTTGAAACACAAATAATGTAAACAAAGCTAGCCATGTTTTCCAAAACTTGGTTGGATGTATATGATTATAAAAAGGGGTTCCCAAATATTAGTCAAATATAATAATGTTCTCGGTAGACATAGATAAAGTAGCGTATGTACATAAAGCACACACCATACACATTTCAGAGTCCTTTGAGCAGTTAGCCCTTCTTGATCTAAAAGTACACATTAGGAAAAGGAAAAAGATTCAGTTTCTTTTCATCTTGTTTGATTTCTTTAAGCATGTATGTTGCAAAGCTCCAGCCATATCGCTAAAATTCCCTTTAATTTGCTTACATTACAAAACAGCCACTTACTCATTTACTTTACAGCCTTTATGTACGTTTGTAATAATAATCGTCTTGATGATCATCATCATCACATCACATCAGAGAATAATGTGCCCTTAGAACTTTTCACTTTGGTTGAATGTTTTTTCATGCTTATCCTACTTTTGTCACAAAGGGGCCAACGGAGGAAGCCGTTGGTGAAGTATCAAACGTATATTTAAACGGTATAAATGCATAAGGAGAAGAGGAGGAGGAGGCAGTGAGAATTTTTCAGCAGACAAGTAGCAGCAGTCTTTGCAAATATTTGCTTAATTCCGTGCCACAGCACGCGTGCCTACCCTATTATGCAATATGCAATGAGCAAAAAAAGAGCATTACAAAGCCTTTATAAAAGGACCTTATGTTAAGTATCAAGAAAGAGGACTGAGGAGTGATGATGAAGTAATGCAATGCAATTTGACATAAAGTATTTATAATATTATGATGATGATATTAAAGCTATATGTATGTATGTATGTATGTTCTGTTACACACATCCACTTCTTTGCCTCTTCTCCTCTTAAATGTCATCATAAAGTGTGCATTTCATAGACAAACGGAACGAACCAGTTCCAAAAGGAAATATTTGCTTTTTCAGTTTATCCAAGTGAAAAGCACGACTTCTCTTTCCTTTCATCTCCAAATGTGCCAATTGCGGAATAACATTACAATTTAAATAAGTCTATTTGCTTTAGCTCATCAAGTCAAGTCGACGACTTTTTTTCTGGCTTTGCAAACAAATTTGTTTTCTTGTGAGATGATGTTGCAATTTACTGACGTGGGAAGAAAATGCACAAATGTACTTATCCGTTCTCTTCTTGTTGAACCTGTGTGAAAAGTCGTGAGAAGGACTGGGAAAAGTGATTTGGTAAATATGGCAATGAATAGGAAATGGGATGTATCAAATCATAAGGCATATTATCATGACATCATTTATATTCGTAATATTCGTTACATCAGATCCTAAGACGTTACTACTTACTCTACAACTAACCACAATGATCTTATCGGCAGTTGTATCTCTCCTGTACCGATCCAAACCTTATCCTTGTAAGATAAATGATGAATGAATTACACTTCATATTTTTTACCAGTGTCGAAAGGATTACAACGGTGAAGGCAGGCTAAACTTATGCGTATTACATGCTCTGCTTGCGATATTGAATGAATGAACCCCCACAAAAATTGTATATTAGCCACAATATAATGGAATATGGGTGCTGTTGACTGTAATTGCTTATTGTTGCTTTTTTTTCCTTTCTCTTGTTGTGTTGCGAGTATGGGTATTTGGCAGTTATTGAATAGGTATCAATTTCTTTTCTACGGATCATTCTTGGAGAGATGAATGCGATGAAAATGATGAGACAGCTGAATCTCATTCTTCAAGAAGTAAAAGCTTGCACGGATTTTATTCATTCAATATGTATCCATCCTTGCCTAGCATCCCCCATAAGAAAAGAAAGATTTCTGGCTGCTTGCATTGTCCACTTAGCCAACTGTACCGTATTGTTCGTGTGAGAGAACTTCAGGATGTAAATGTAATGTGCCATGCCATACAGGTATTCATACTCATCCCGCATTCATCCTCTCAACATTTTTAGTCAGTGGTTGAGCTTTTAAACCAAGAATTCTATGCCTTCAAGCACCCATGAAGTAAAGTAAAAAAAATCATGAATGAATTAAATGAACATAATGCGTAAGTTGTGGGCAACAAAATCCATATTGTACTGGGAGAAGATAACGCTCACAACACAGTACGAACCCTGCAGAGTATAAATTGGATTATTCTTTTCATACTGTTTTCTTGATCCCACTTCCTGAATTCCGCATACTTGAGCTTGGACAATGATATAGCTACTGCTACTACGCTTTCTGCTGCAACGCTTGAGTGTCTCCAATTAATGGAGATAATTTTTTTAATACTTCCAGCTTTGGATACCTTTAAAATCAATGTTTGCAACATTTTATTAATCAATATAATTCCAGTCTTGGCAAGTTAATAAATGTAATTTTTGCCTGTGACAAGCTAAAAAATAAAATCATGACATTTTCAGTCGATGTTAGCAAACGCGATGTTCCCTTTTCTTATGATTGATGATTTTTTTCCTGTGGTATCATACGTTTATCTAATTACGTTATTTACGTGAAATTTGTTGGCCTTAATTGCAGGATAAAGTTATTATTCCTTTTACCGTTGTGCTGACCTAAAATTCATTTTGATGCCAAGTGGAAGTGTGGGTGAAGTGCAAATGCATTATGATAAATATAAGTACGACATTTTATATAATAATTTCCAGTCTTATTTCCAGTAGGTTCGTTTTTTGCAGTCTTTTAGTTTTTATCAGTTTTAAGATTTAAAAACTGTCGATGTATATTTAATTAGGCAAGGCGTGTTACAGGGTTCAGTTATTTTGGAATCCTTAAGGCGTAACGTTATCAGTTGTATATTGGTTAGTAGCCCTCGTTCTGTTCTAACAACTTTTTATCTAATGTTTTGGTTGTAATTTCCGAGCTCAAACCATAGATTTTTAACGCGTTTACCAATTCAATCGATCTGCAAAAGCCCCCTTTTATTCTCCTCTAAACTCTATTGTGCGCACCAATCCTCCCCGTTGAAGTGGTTTATGAGTGTGCTTTATTACTTTTTGGTCACTTAAAAACGTTCAATTTTCTACATCAACTTCTCGCCAACAATCAAGACATGTCATAATCGAACCACACAAAGTTGATAATTGAAATGCATGCACATGCCGTAAAATAGTGACACATTTGACTATTTGAATGAGATAGATCGAGAGCTTTAAGGACCCATCATGCTTGTGTCGCCTGCATCAGGAATACCTACTCTGACTGAAGGGGATGAAATATGAGCGCAATGGCCAGCAGATGCATGCAAATATGCAGTGCAGAGAGGTGTAAAAACGAGCAAGTACATGTTCAAAGCATTGCCTTGCTCCAGATTAAAATAGTCGTTGAGTTGAGGTCCACTCCATTCATAAAGGCTCTTTGAATATACTCTGAAGTTGAAATACTTGGACTTCTATACCATGCACATGGTATCAAAGTAAAAGGACAATCGGCACTCTTTCGTTTTTTAACAGAATGTCATACAAATATGCTCATAATAATGTAATATCAAAGATCCGATATTATTCTCAGATGATGATCTAGAAAGAAGGATATCGCAATGAACTTTAAACATTACATATACATTCACGGATACATCGGTACGGCATCAACAAACGATGACGATATCCACAATTGTTCAATTATGTCATCAAGGGGATGAGCCACCTCTGAGATAAATAATCACAGAAAAATGTGTGTTTTCACGCAGTTTGACTTGACCTAAAGATAATATGCTATCTGAATAGTATATTTCACTCATTATATATGACATATCTCACGCAATCTACATGAAAACAAGATGCATTTTTATCGGCTTGTGCATCTGCGCATGAAATAATATTTGAAAAGGTCTCTTTTTGTCATCTTTTCTCGAACTTGGCAAAAGTAAACCGTATCATTTTCATGGAATCGATCGTATTTTTCTGCTCTTCTTGTCTCTTTTTATTTTGACAACTGACAGAGAAAAGCTTCTGCTTTTACATGCTAACTTGATTATATCTTTCTCGTATCAACATTTCCTTCTTTACACTCGATAAGATAAACGTAATTGTTACTG